>JAUMJJ010000222.1:5062500-5300000 GCA_033556795.1 Tapera naevia
TTTACTTTATAGTGGCAGTAAAAAATACTGAAAGTACTTTTAGCCTAAGGCAACCAGATGCCCCAGATTCATCAGGCCAGTCCCATTTTTTTAATGGACCTTCCTGTTGTCTGTTGCAAATTGTCCGGGTGCTGAGCCGTTCCAGTTTTCACAGCCCCCTTCTCTTCCTCCCAGACAGCAAATGCTCCAGCCCTAGTTCACTTCCTTTGTGTCTGACATCTGCACCATTAGACACCGGAAAGGTGGGCAGGTAGCCCAGTGGCCACAAAACCTGCTTCATTTCTTGGCTGTGCCCCAACAACCCCGCTGCCCTACCCACAAAAATCTTCCAGGATGCTAAGACCGCAAATCTGGTCAGCTTATTTTAGCCAAATGTACTATTTCGAAAAATTAAAACAATTATTGCTTGCTTCAAAATGTTTATCTGCCTCTTTAGTTTTCACAGAATGTTTCCTTGTTTTATGGTTAATATTTTACTGCAGAGAAGTAATTCTTTAAAAAAAAGAACCACACAAAATATCATTGTTCTGAGGCAGCTAAACCTGAAGCTGTTGATTTAGTTTTTATTTTGCATTTTGGGATTTTGCACGGAGGGTGCTGACTCTGAACAAAAGGCATGAAATAAAGTTGGAATAAGATGTAGCCATACAATAGGTGAGAAAGTTATTTGTATAAAAACCCTCAAGAAAAGCATTGAGTAGTGACATTATTGGGAACCAAAGAAATTGCTCGATATCTGGGCTGCCATTCTTCCTCGGGGAAACTGTATTTAACAAAAAAAAAAAAAAAAGACACAAAGCACACATAAGTGCCTCTCATAACGTGAAAGATTTCTGTTTAATTTTGTTTAAGTGTTCTGTGCTATCAGTTGCTGCTTGAATTAAATGAAAAGCAATTTCAGTGGTAAACTGAACCCTTAAATGTAAGAAAAAAATCCCATTTTCTTTTGAGCTATGATCTTAAATTATAGCAGTGCCCACTAGAGCTGTTTGTGCTCAAGTTGTGTTGGTGTTTTTTTATAATAAACCCCTTACTTAAGCAGGATTATGACTTGGCCACAACAATACCTAGCAGAATAAAAGGTGACAGGCAAACTCTTAGTTTGGGAAAGATTTTTTACCAAAAATATTTAAGATAAAATGCTTCTAAGTTTATCACTTTAAAGGTGGTATTTTTAACATTATTACTTATTACAATAAACAGATTTTTGACAGCTGCCTCATTTGATCACAAGTACAATTAGGACTTTTAAATGATCCTTGTTTTGAATCTCGTTTTATAACACAATACAGATTGTGTCCATTGTGAGAAAGAATTTGCAATAGCTGACTGAAAATCCAATGGTGATTTTTAGTGTTTGAATAAGTGAAATCGATTAAGATGACAACTCAACAGCAAAAAAACCTTTTCCAAATTATTTTTCTACCGCTTGAAAATTCACTTCATATTAAAGGAATAGTGGATAGTTTATATACACCCTCAACCATTAGAGCAGGAGAGGAATCTTCTTAATTATACGCTCTAGTTTAAAAAAAATTATTCTTATACTTGAAGCTAAATTTATATAGTCACAGCTGATGTAAAATGTCCCTCACTGATATGTGGCAGCCATTTTAGGTATTCAGGTTATTTTGTTGTTTTCTACTAGCATTTATGCACTAGAAATACAAATATTTGAAGCATGGTGAATCCCATCGGCATATCATAAACACAGTGCAGTGTTTCAAGATAACAGGTGAATTTTAATTTTTCTTTGAAGAGAAATCTTTGGCAGTTTTTTGTTTGTTTTTTTTAAAATATTATTATAAAAAATAAATTAAGAAGAAAATGAAGCATGGAAATGTAGGACCAACTGCAATCTTTTACTAAGAATGTTTTACCTTTTTATTACATGGATGCACTTGAAGCATTTGGAAAGATTAGGTAATTTAGCTTCTTAATGTATGTAAAAAAAGGTATGAAAAGTGTATATTATCCCATTTCAGAGATGAAGAAGTTAATATTCAGTGACATGTTCAGGGCCATGCAGAAGGCCTGTGGAAAATCTATGTATGGACTCCCTGCCACATAGCTCCTCATGCTCTTTCTCCTTTCCCAAAACACATTCCATCTCCCCAGGACTGTGCAGGACAAATACACATAGTGAGAGTTTATAAGGGCAAAGATGGTGCAAGTCCATCTAATAACAGCATATAGCTTTTTAGTAACATCACTTCGGGAAGATATTTCTGAAACTAGATCAAACTATTAGTTGGGTAGGCAGTGCTATGGTTTCTGGCTGTATAGTAGCTGAACTCACAAATACTGTAGTTTTCAGACACTATCCTCTTAAGCCAAAGCTGTAACCTATAATGTTTGTCATTTTAGCTATCTATTTGGGAGGTAAGGAAGAAAAACAGGAAAAACACAGGAGCCTGAAGAATTAAAGGTAATTTCCATTTTAATTCCAATTTATTTGGAATTTTGTTGTGTGAGTCCTAACCAATTAATGAATGGGTGCAACCTAGCGGTTCAGTCTGAATATCTTCCCACAGCTGCACACCCCAAGGTACAATGCAGTTGTGTTTTTCCCAGTTTCTGCTTTTTGAGCTGAATCAAGAAAATTTTTTGCATTTGTCCCCAGATCCATTTTAAGGCCAGGCAAAACATACCGTTTGTTTCTGGCTCTTAATTCAAGCACATTCCTCCCCATCTTCATCCCATCGTAGACTACCCCTTTTCTACAACAATAAACCCAAACTATTACACTTTTAAGGCCCTTCATTGCTATGGATCCCCCACAGATCACCTTTTCTTCTGCTTGAACTCATTTATTGTCATCTGGGCAATGCCAGGGATCACCGCCCTCATTCCTCATCAACCAAAGTCTCCTGAAAGTATCTTTTATGCTTTTTACCAGGCTGCTCCTTATACTTCAGAGGAGTTTCCCACAAACTCTGCACAGCCATTACTTCACATTCCTTCAGCTCTTGAAACTCACCTATGCTATGATGCTGATAAAGCACCTGACAGTAGTTTTTGTGTTGTGACTTGTTCCTATTATGTTAATAGATAATAATTTCCCTGTTCTCTGATGCTCCTCCATTGTGATTCGTTCATCTATTGTTCCTTGTCAAGTTCTTAGAGCCTCCCTGAAAACTCATTTAACTCAGTGTGAAGGCTCCCACTGCTTTCAAAGCCTTCGGATCAGGCTCCTGGATGCTAAGTCTTTTTCATTTTACAGCCACATTAGGAGCACAGTGGGACCCCTGTCCAAATAAATTGTACATCTGACAACATTTTACCCTTCCTCCAGCCTGTATCTCTAGCTAACTTCCTTTTGGTCCTAAGTGAAGGGTGAAGGCTTGCCACTTAATAATTGGTTTTTTTCATTTAAAATTAAATTTAAAATAAAAAGAGGCATTGTTTAGACTTTGTTTTGAGGACTTTTAAACTTTGTGTCATTGTAACTCTTCTTTTATCCTAATCTGTTTACCCATTCCTACTTTAAACATCCACCTAGGAAACCACTCAACCAATTCAACTAACTTTGAAGCTGAATTGCCACATTCCACAGGCCTTTAGAGTCCAAAGCTCCTGATGGACCCAGATTTTTTCAGGATCTACCCCAAAACATGTCAGCCTGGGGCAGAGTTGGCCTATTCCTGGCAGTAACCTTATTAAGCACAGAGGTGTAGGATTGTGCAGAGACACATAGAAATATCTGTCTAAGTTGGGAAATGTGTGCACCAGACGTCATTGGAATAATGGGAGGTTCCTGTGCAAAGATACACAGAAAACCTGCTTCCACCACCCCCCTGTTCCAGGCAGAGATAACCCATAAAGGTTCTCCTTATCTCCCTGTCAACCATCAGTGAAAGAATAGCAAATTTTAAAATCAATTCTGGAAGACTTTGCAAGTTGGCACAAGAGCCTGTAATGGCTCTAAACCTTTAACATTATTTTAAGGCTATATTTAAATATATATGTGTCATTTAAAATAACTCCCATGCCCTCCTCCCATTTGCTATTATTCATTTCAACACTGATGCAACAGCCAAATGGTTTACCAGCCTGTGTCGCTAACACTTGCATAATAACTTGAGATCTCACAGCCCCTCTATTTATCAAGCAACAATGTTACCAAAAATAACTATATGCATTGCTATAAGGGGAGCTGAGGAGGGGGAGAGGAGGAAAGGAGATGGGGGGATATGTCGATTCAGTTTGAAACCTGAAATGAAGAGCTAGCATTGAAGCTTTAACTGTGTGTAAGTCACTTTTTGGCATGGGGCATTTGTCACAAGGTGGAGCCAGAAAAAGAGGGGCTGTGCAGGCCACTCTGTGCACTTGGAGAGGCATCAGGACTGCCAGGTCAACATGGGGCTCCAGAGCAATGCCACTGCACATATTACTGTGAACCTGCAGCAAGTGAAATGGGGGAGATTTCTCAGGCAAGATTCACAGTATCAGTGTAACGAACTGACAGAAGCCCCTTCCCCAATTCATCTTTGCAACCTGGTAGCAATTATTATTTCTTTTGCTACACACCTATTCTTAACACCATTATTCACTGTAGAGTGATTGGGGCTTAGTGCAAAATGCTGTATATATTTAATCAAGAAGGAATGTCACTGTTATGTCCATTGTCCACTTACTGAAAGTGTTTCTTGTGTCTGCAGGTGTGTTTGTGTGTGTGTGTGTGTGTGTGTGTATGTGTGTGTTTGTGTGTTTGTGTTTGCATGCATTCTTTCTTTTCAAAGCCTGAGCATTCCTGGGGGTGGGAGGGAAGGAAGACGGGAGGCAGCAGCTCTCTAGAAAGGCTGCTTCATCTGTGAAGTTTACAAAATACCATCAGCATTGCTGAACTAATGAATAACAAGAATGTGTTGTCTCTAGCTTTTATGCAGACTGTTCTGAAAAGATTCAAAACTGTGTGGGACCTGCAGTGTTGATCTGCCTATTCCAGGTACAGCTTCAATGATTTTTATCTCAGCTTGGAACACAGAGTGTGTTCTGATACTAATACTGTTAAAAGCATAAAGGCTGATGCCATCTGCCATGGCAACTATCAAGATGGCAGCTGCTTTTCATCAGCTTTATCTGAACTTTGCATTAATGGGAATTCAGACACTGGGTGCGTTTTCAAAAAGGACACAAAAATGATAGCACTCCTCTGAATAAAACCAATTCGTCAAATACCAACCTACTCTCATCTCCTTTATCTTTCTGGTAAGAAAAACGAAAAGGGGGAAAAATTCCATGTGTGGTCTCCTCAGATCACCTTGTTTCTTTATCAGCCCTACTCTCTGATGCCAGAAGTATTAGACACTTCCACTCACACAGAAGCAGCAGCAAGGTTGTAACCCTAAGAGACTCCGACTTTGAATCCCAGCACTGGCATTGCTGCTGCAAATGGGATTCAAATGTGCAGTGTCTGAGGGCAGTGCAATCAACAAAATAGCATGCTAGTGTTCAGAACCTACTGCAGGTAATAATAGAGGCTTTTCCCAAAGAAAGAAAAAAAAAGAAAAAAAAAGAAAGAAAATGGGGAGGGAAGAAATAAGGAGAGGAAAAAGATGTTCTAGTAGTAATTCTAAGGGGCTTTTCTTTTTTCCTCGACAACAGTTTATGGCAGGTACACCTTCTCCACGTTCATTAGCAGTGCTAGAACATGACAATTCACTACAGAAGAGATGCTAATTACAGCACACAAGCTTCATGTGGCTGGCTATAAAAGTATATTCAAAATATAAATATAAGATGGTAGTATACTAACATATTAAAATGCTGTTACACTTCTACCAATTTTACTATTTTCCAGAAGGTTATTTTCCCCGAATTTTTTCCTCTGCTAATTAAATCTTTATTTGATTTTTTTATTTTTGGTTTAACTTAGCATCTGGCTCTCTCTGTCTCAGAATAAATTTTATTGAATTTTAAGTAGATATAGATATATAATGGATGTATCAAAACAAAAAAAAATAGAAAACAATGATGCTAAAATGTACATACACTGGAATCCAAAAATTTACAAAACATGTTCTCAAAAAAGTGTTTGTTGCTGCTACAGATTGCTTTGGCAAGTAAAACTGATATGCTTGAATGTTAGTGAAAGAAAGCCTAATTGGAAAGCAGAATTAGATATAGAAAGCAAGTTAGACGTAGAGAGGACAAGGACCAGAGATTGGATTGTGCGAATACTGGTTGACTTCGGCAGTTGAGGGAACTCTCTGGCATCACAAGTCAACCCTAAGGGACTGAGTTTACTCAAAGCAGGAACAGCAGATCAAATCATCACCTATTGTAAATTAGCCTGAGCTGGGCCAAATGCAGTGGCAGCTTGCTGACTTATTCATCACGACTATTTGGCCCAGAAACTCTCAATGCTGGTAGGAATCCACAGATCCACATGTAAATTAAAAATCTGATCTGCATTAGTAATAATGCTGTCCATTATAAAATATTTTCGTTCCCTCTCAGAATTTGCATCTGGAAAAAAGTATTATTGAATGCCTGATTCTGCAACTACAGCATGATTGTTGTTGTTCCTGTTGGAAGGCAGGAAGGCTGAAACTTAGAAAAGAAATTATTACATTTTCCCTCTGCAATCTGCCATTTCAAATATGCCCTCATTTTCTCTTTCTGTTATATAGTAAATGAGAATATTAGGGAGGGTAAAACATTCTTCATTTTCAACCATGTAAAAAGCAAGAGAAAAAAAAAGTCTACTAAATTTAACTAAAGCAACGAAAGAGCTTACAAAAAACAAGCTTTCTCCAGATTTTGTTTTCCAGTACTTCCAGTCCAACCTAGATTCTCAATGACTGCTGGAACACTGTTGGAACACTTAAATCAAGGGAGTTCTATAAACTCAACTGAGTTTCATCCCAGATAAAATTAAAACATAAAAAATGTTAACCAATACCTTTGTTTAAGGTCTTGTGGGATCTGCAAGACCAAGGAGATCACATGGAGGTCTTATTGCCTTCCAGTTTCTTTCACCAAATTACATTTAAGACACCTTGATATACCTAGAAGGAATATGAAGAACATGAGGGACCTGAGCAGTGAGGAGCTTGAACTGCTGAAACTTTTATTATCCTTACTGCAGGAACAGGGGATTTTTTTCATCTCAGGGCCATCAGCCACACAGTATTTTTAGGAACTAAAAAACTTTATCTGAAAAAAAATAATTACCTTGCACTAGAAAGTAACAGCAATAAAACAAAAGCATAGAAAAAAAACCCCTGAAGCTAGGAAAGAAAAAGCAGAGCTGACACCACAACGAGTTTTAGGACACAATTCTGTGTGTGAAAAAGTCAATTCACCTCTCCGTGTTGCAAGAATATGTTATTAATATTTAATACCTACAGCAAAAGATAAACACTTTCTGGAAATGGTTGAATGAAAGTGTACACAGAGACATCGCATTACTATGTGCTGGCTACTCTTCTTGGAAGCTACGAGGGCATTGGTTTTTCAATAAAGAAAGCAACAGGGAGAATTTTAAATCTTACCAAAAGAAGGACAATTCTATTCTCTAATAAACCTATCTCCATAATCCTTCGCATTCTTTATGACTCTATGGTTTTACCGTTACCATCCATTGCCGCTATCATTTGAAGGCAACCAGAGTTATGCCATTAATTTCCGAGCAAGCAAGCATGATTATAAATATCATAGATTCTGAAACCTTGTTTCCAGCATAAAGACAAGAGAGGTGGTTATGAGATTATAGTGCTCAGAGAAGACCTCCACCCACACCCTCCACCATCCAGAAAAATAATCCAAAAGTTTTAGCAGATAAAGCACTAAATTAGCAGTGGAAGAAGAAAACAAAATTATCAGCTGTGCAAATGGATGATAAGCAGCTGATCAGGAGGCTACCTCAGGAATAATGGGTACAGAACTGAAGAGGGAATTAGAGAAACTGAACAGCTGAGGATGGCCGAAATGATATGAGAACTCAAGGATTTGAATTATTTGAAACTTTGGAAACAGTTGCTTCATGCACATCGGTAAGGAAAAGAGACAAAAATAAATACAGATGAAAAAAAAAGCTGAATTGAGAACTCCAGTACCTAAAAGAGAAGACTGTCAAGTTGGAAAATTCAAGTCTGAGAAGCAGGCTACTAAAGGCGCTCTGATTAAACTCTGTTAAAGTGCCTGTGAAAGTCATTGGAGTTTGCCATCAACTCACTAAATTTACAATGTTGTTCCTGGAGCAGGATTTCTTCAAAAGATGGAAGAACAAATATATAGGGTATGAGCATTAAATGTTAGATGTTGCACTAACAATCAGTAAAGTAGGTAGGTAAGTATTTCGAAAAAATTATTTATGAGAGTAGTATTGCTAATAAAATTGCTCTGAAATCGTCGAAGGTACCCTAGTTAGAAGAGTAGAGGGACTAGACTTGCACGATGAAACTAAGTATGGATTTTTCCATTCAAAACTAACAAAACCCCAGCAGATACATTATCACCCAGTTCACACAATGCCCTATCCCCAGGGTTCAAGCTGCTGCAATATATTTCATTAAGCTTCAGTGGACCAAATCTTAAGTGGGATTTAGGCAACCATTTGCATTCTTTTACACCTATATGGCATTGAAAATATGATGCAACTTGCCCAGGTCACTCTCCTTATATACGACCTGCCTTGACTGCATGCTCCTTAGCAAAGCTATAAAGTGCAGTAATACGTGGACACATAGGACTGAGCTTTAAATTAAGGCAGGTTTTATAGACTTTTGTGATTAAAGTTGGAAATTTTGAGATGCAGCACTGTGCTGTTCTCATTGAGACACTGACAAATTATATTTGTGCTTACTTTTCACTGATTTAAATTTTAAAATTATAAGATTTAGAGCAATATACAGGCTCAGAGAGAAAGCAGCCTGCAGGGCTCTGCAATATCTCTTCCTTTCACGTAAAGAGGCCTTTGACCTCCACACCTCTGTCCACAGACTGATACAATGTCAGGCTTGTTTGCATGTAGCAAGGAGTCTCATTCCAGTTCTGTGGGACTGCATGCACAAGGAAGTATAAAATGCTGCTCTCTATCAGTAATAATGGCAAAAAAAAAAATCTGGTACCTATCATTGAAGCTATTATGACATATTAATATTGCATTGTAACTGTGTCGCTAAGGTGGGGGCTCTGCATGTTCTTGCCCTTCAATTACTCTGCAGTTGTAATGGGCTGGTGATGGTGTCTCCACAGAGTTGCACTGAGATTGTTTTCCCCATCCTCATGTTACACTGTAATGGCATTGAAATAGGGTCTTCATAGCTTTGCAGTCATCATTCATCATAAAACTGGTATTATGCTAAATAAACTTTCCAAGATTTTTTAAGTGGGATATGAACTCATCGCTCAGGTGAACTGAAAGTTGGTGTAGTATAGAAAACCATGAGAAGGAAGCTGGCTATTTTGCAAATGTACATATTGTAGCTGCTGTGAAACCTTAGTAGTTGTGAGAGACCAAGTCCATATAAAGGATTAAAAACTTAATCCTGAAGTCTCTTTGAAGGGAAAATACATGAGTGCTGCACATATTATATTTCATTTAAAACAAAATATTCCACAGCTTATTTTGTGGTTTGAAAAAAAAAAGGTGAAAACAGAAGTGTGCTTACTGGTCATTGAATATATTATTGAGAAGACGTCTCTTCAAACTCACAACTTCTTGTGAGGCCATGACTGGAATGGCTCTGAAGTTGCGCAGGCTTACGCTTTGAGTTTGATATAAAGGAAATAACTTGTTTCAGTGATTTCATGAGTCAGGTTTTAAAGTTCTCTCACAAAATGTTCCAAGGATCAAGTCATTTAGTTTCACCTGAAAGCTGTACTTTATCTGTATCTTGTCCATATGCGTGCACTACTGAAAAATATAGCAAAGGGTATATAGTAAAAGATAAATTATTTTTCCATATTTAACTGATGTGGACACTTTTTTAGCACAAAAACTGCCTTTATACAGTCCAGAACACATGCAAAACAGATTGAATTTAATTAACAGGTGTTTTGTATTAGGATAAGAAGCATCTATATAGGACCTTGAAGACAAGCTGTTCTAGCATGTTTCCCTCAATTATTGGTCTGTTCCATAATGAAAGACTAGCGGTTGATTTTGGCTTCAATATCTTTCACACTTCTTATATATCATATTTTCTAAGGAAGAGATCTCTGATCTTTTGCTCTGGTACATTTGAGAAGGCATCAGATAGCACAACCAAGACTGCAAGCTGTGATTAGACAGAGACCTCAAAATTTTTGTACAACTCCTGCACAAAAAATCAGAATGCAGAATATATGAGCCAAGACTGACTGGCAATGGGAGTGACAGCAATGATATAACTCAGTTAAGATGGTGAGTTATTTCTAATCCACGCCAAAATCAGAAGATGTGTTCCGGGGAACATGCATAGTACCTTTCTACAGGAACGCATGGAAAGATCATGCTCCATCTTACAGTTTAGAGGATAATAGCCTTGGACTTGCTTTTCTCAGGCATTGTGTTTGACAGTTGATGGATGGTCATGGATAATTATAAGAGGGAAAGAAGAGAAAACTAGAAGGGGCATTTAGTTATGCATGGGGGACTGGATTTCCCCCACTTTTGGCACCTGCCCTAATGAACAGTGTCTCTGCAGCCTGCATGGTCAGATCATTCTGACTTGATGGCAGTGTGCACTCATTTCACATGTTTAAATAAATGGCACCACTTATGAAACCACAAAGAGGCAAAGACGCTGTTCGTAGCAGACTGGGATAGCAGCGACAGGAGAAAGAAAACCAAGGGCAGAATGCACTATTGCCATAGGTAATTTGATCACTCTGCACAGGGATGCAGAGTACTTGATGTTACCCCAGGTTCTGACATGGAGTTTTTGGCATTCCTAGAGCAGTCTGCAGCAGCATAGCGAGCTATGACTCACACCACCTGTCCACCATGAAAACTGCCAGTCTGTTGCAAGGTATAAAATCAATAAGAGCTTGCATCCTTAGGTCAAAAACATTTTCTCTATCATTTACATAAAGAGTCTACATAGACAAAAAAAGAAAGATGCCTGTTTTCTCAAGTTATTGCAAAAACAATTGAGCAATTGAGAGGTCTTTCACCTGTTACAATGCACAGAAAAAGTAGAAGGTTCTTTTTTTACTGGTAAGGACCACACTGGGCCCAGAATTTAAGATACAGATTGATTGATCTCTTTAATCTAATATTTGTTCACGGGGAGGCTGTTATCTTTATTGTGGTGACACCTGCTAGTGTCGTTACAGTTAAAGGCTTACTGTATTTCTATTATAAATGCTGGTTTGGGGTTTAATATATCAGCAGGTTTGAATTGCATTGGGCTAAACATTGGCCTAGGAGCTGTCAATCCTAAGATACACAGGCAATTTTTTTAAACCCAAAATTTATCCTGTTTGGGTTTTTTTCTTTAATCAAATCACAAAAATACTGAAGGAGGAGAAAACAGTACAAGTAGCATGGATTTCAAGAAGCAGCTGGTATAAAGTCTTACTCTCAAATCTTTATATTCAATAAAAATTAAAATCAATGTGTGAAGATGCTGTCACCTGACCTGACAAAACAGGCTGATAAACCACACAGAGATGTGGTTTTGAAAGTGATTTGACATATTTTGCAGTCTACTGAGGCCAGTTTGAGCCACCCTGCTAGTACAAAATCATCTGAATGCCAGCAGTGATAGCTGTGTTAGGAATGTTCTTCATAAGGGAACATTCCAGTGGCACAATAAGGGAACATTCCAGTGGCACAGACGGCTGCCTCATATGCACTAATTGCTGGTAGAGGGGTAAGCAACAGTAAGAAGAAAAATGAGTAAATGCTCCTGTTTGTTGAAGTGAATAAACTGTTTGCCATGTGGTTGAGTTTATTTTGAATGGCACTGCCGGGGGTAATGCTGTGTCGCTTGGAGCACAGAGATATGTCAGTCAGGTCATTTCTGGGCATAGGCAGAGAGTATAAATGGGAGTGGACATGGGTCTGCTTTAGCCTTTTTGAGAGACTACAGCAGCAGTTAATTTCGTATAACAAAAGGGTAACAAAGGCACCCTGAAGCAAATTTAGAGCATCTTTCTAAGAACTGGAATAGATTATTCTAAGCATTCAGCATGCTGACATGGAAAATACTACTTCCAGGACAAGATCTAGCTTTCTTAGTCTTCTCTGTTTTTCTCTTTAACTTAAATTTTCAAAGTTCTTTTCCACTCCCATGGCAGTTTTCACAGCTCCACTACGTGCATTTCCACTGTCTCACTCCATTTCTGCACAGCCCACTATGCTCTATCTTTTTACAGAGATGAGCAGGTCTCAAATATGATAATATGCCACATGGTAAGAAATTCTCTTAGAAAAGCTGGCACCTACATTCTGAGTACAAATCACGTGTGCTTATCTCACTTTCATACAGAGTGTGGGTGCATGTGCCCACACAGATTTGGTGGGCTAATATCCAGAATTTACCCTCTCACTAAGATCTTCCTCTAATTGTAACTCATATGCACCAAGCACAGACCTGAGCCTGAACTTTCCCCTAAACTGGCTACTTCTAAGGACCACATCCTAAACTCCTCTCCACAGCCCTTCCCTGGTCTTGGCACCTGAGGTGGTGCTAAGGAGATGTGCTCTTAGGATGAGTCAGACATGGGAACTGTATCATCCCACAAGTCCAAACAGAGCAGTTTCTTTTGCATATGTATCTGCAATCAAATACATCCATTTTACACTCAACACGCACAAAATCGGGGAACAGAGCAATACAGGCTCTGCAAAAAATGTCATCCTCCTTCATCAGCCCTACAACATATCTAAACCATTTATCGGTGAAGGGTGGCTGAAATGGGAAAATATCCCACTCTTGTTCTACCTCTTAGTGAAATAGTGTATTCTCCCCTGTCATTTTTATGTTTTCATATGTACATACACACACATCTGTGGACATGCCTGCATTTCTTATTTTCCAGCTGACTTGCTTTTTACCTTGTTGTCTATCTTCAGATTCCTCGTCTAGTTTCTACTTCTCCAGGAATTTCACCAATTCATCACAGTGAACATGGTTATTTTTTAATTGCTATCCATACTGTAGTAAATATAAATGACAAAAATCATCAAACATATGTTGCCTAAGTTGTATAAATATGCATATATGTTAAAGATGTGGTAGCAGGCAGGTGCACAGGAAATCTTCATAAAGTTAACAGCTACTGCAGCAATAATAAACTGATGTTACCCTTTCAAATGCTAGTCAGGATTTTGCAAACATTAGCCACCACCGTGTGATTTGAGCAGTGCCACTAATACAGATATAGTCAAGCTGGCAACTTCTCAGCCCTATCCTCCCCCCTCCTCCCCCATCTCCCCCTTTTCTCTCACAAAGAAATAGAATGAGTTTATTAAAATATAGATGCCATTTTCATCTTGAAACTGTGTTGTCTGTATCCCAAAGGTACTGAGCCAGTCAACGCAAACAGCTGTGCCACCTACTTGCAACAGTTGTACACCCACCACAAAGCACAGGGAGGAGGAGCAGGTTAAAGCAAACCGTAAAGCTGCTAGTGTACCTCACTTTGCAGTTTACCCGTTAGCTCGAGGGAAATTTCATCCCTTTGGAGAATATGCATTGTGTGTAGAGCTCATAGCACAGAGTATTCTTTTGCTCTCGTCTCCTATAAACCACCTACTGCATTTTTATGTTCTACAATCACATACACCAAAACAGTGTTTAGCAAATTAACATCAAGCTAAATAAAAGGCATCAACCAACTTAGCAGGCAGCTTTTAGATGCTTCCATACTGAGGATGTTGGATGATCCGTAGGCTAAGATATCTCTATTTCCCTCACATGAGAATTATTTGTTGTTAGTATAATTGGATGAGTTTAACAGGAAAATTAATTCATTTTCACGTGTTTCATCAGTAACCCTGATTACTGCAATGTGAAGGAATAAGGCAAACTAATGGAAGAAGGCACTGATTCAGCACATCTCCAAGGGTAGCCTGGAGCACAAGCCCTATGAGGAGTGACTGAGGGAGTTGGGGCTGTTTAGTCTAGAGAATAGGAGGCTCAGGGGAGACCTCATTGCTCTCTACAACTACCTAAAAGGAGGTTGTAGTCGGGCAGGGATTGGTCTCTTCTCTCAGGTGACCAGTGGCAGAACTAGAGGGCATGCACTCAAGTTTCGTCAGGGAAAGTTTAGGCTTGATGTTAGGAAAAAGTTCTTCACTGAAAGGGTGATTGGCCATTGGAATGCGCTGCCCAGGGAGGTGGTGGAGTCACCGACCCTGGAGGTGTCTAAGGGGAGACTGGATGAGCACTGAGTGCCATGGTTTAGATGATGGGTTGGTGTTAGTGTTGGTGTTAGTGTAGGGTTATAGGTTGGACTTGATGATCTCAGAGGTCCTTTCCAACCTTGTGATACTGTGTGATACTGTGGAGTTTGGATTTCTGTAGAAATCTCATGATTCAGCAAAACTGGCCTTCCACTCCATCCCTTGCTGAGGTGAATCCTCAGCTGCAGAAACTCCCTGCATACGACTACAGACAAACACATTGCATTTGTGTGTATGTGTTGGGGAGAAGGGGAACACACACCATTGCTTGTGTACAAGTGCAGTGGGTTTTTGACTTCCACTGCAGCTAAAGGGGCTTTGATTGCTTTCTATGAGACTCAATGAAAAGGCATCTCTTCTGTCTCAAGACTGAAGTCTTGCCCATTGTAAGCCAGCTGTTGTGCGTTTGTTCAGCACAGCTTTTGTGTCAGAGAAGAGACGTGACAGGATGTAAAGAAATGTGAGAAGTAGCACTTGTACATACATGCATTAATCGGAGTTATGCGGTTGTCCAGTACTTCTAGGTCCTGCTACCTCTAACAGCAACAGTGTCCCACAAAGCAATAAAGCAAACCAGGACTTCCCTAGTACCATTAGCGTTCGCAGCACAAACAAAACACCTGCAGTTTTCCAAAGCAATGTTTATTTGAGGACAGTATCTACATATCAGTGAACATCTAGACCTTGTAATCCTGATCTTCTGATACAATAACAGGAACACAATCAGTACTAAGTGTTCATTTAGAAAAAAAAAATACTTCTAACTACAGCACAATTAGTTGTGAGTTTCTTCCTGCCTCTTCTATATAATTAACTAGGGCTTTATCTTGCCATTATCCTTGTATGCATAAGGGACTCAGTCTAGGAACTTCTTCCTCAAAGGACTCTAATATACTCTTATCTTTTTTTGTATTAATTGAGTTATCTCATACTGTCACAAAGACAACAGCTGAAATAGAGATGCAAAAAGAGAACTGTAGTCACTCCTGAATGTTACTTTAACTCCCAAGAACTTATACTGGGGAAGTGTTTCATCACCCAGTGCAGCTCTTCGGGGGTCTGTTTTCCCTGTTCCTGGAGTGTGGGCAGGGAAACCCCACTGTTCAAGACAGCTCTATTATTCAACTCAAATCACATTAGAGTTATTTGAAAAATGGTTGTCTTGCTTTCTCTCAAGAGCGCTGATGACTACCTCTGGTCTTCTGGGAAGAGGTTTCCAGCAAACCTCACTGGCATAGAACAATGCACAAACAATGCTACATCAGCAATCTCTGTATAGATGAGAAGAGGGACTAAAAACACACAGCACATAACAAGAAACCAATATGTTTTATTTCTCTCTTGTCTGCATCATGATATGTACTGCTGTCAGTATATGTTTTCCTGAGGCTATTCTACGTTCTGACTTCTCACTTCCAAGGAAATTCTTGTTGCTAAAATCCACTCTCTACACACCTTAAAATGACTACTTAGTACAACAATTATAGTCATGCACATGACACTGATCTTTGAAGCCATACTATTTAATGTGATGATAAGAAAGGATAATAAGTTAAAAAGCAGGAAAACTAAGAGTTGAAGGGTTCAGGTCTGCAGTAATACACACCCTCAGCAAGACCAAAAAAGCGATGAGCCTGACCAAATTGTCATCTTCAATTTAGAAACACCTGCTGAGCGTACTTTGATCATGAACTTCTGAGGTGGGCTCATCAGTGTCAGTCTTCCTAGACTGATGCGTAATCACTATAATACTATGTAATGATCATGAGGGATTATTTAAATTGGCAAAACCCAAGAAATTCAAGAGGACTAGATCCCAGGTTCTGACCTGTAATTTATAAACAAACGTGGAAACAAAATTCTAGCCCTGACATCTGCAAAAGTGAATCTACTAAGTAAGAGCTGGGTTTCCTTACACTGGCTTGCAATAGCAGACTTGTGAAACACACAAACATCTCTCTTGAGTCTCCCAAGCAGCTAATCGGATGCAGTTCTAAGGACCAGGCACAACTGCTCCCCGCCTTAGCTCCTGGATGGCTACCTGTACTGTAACATGTAAGAGAAGTGATTTACAAGCAGATCACAGAAGGTTAAAATATAAATAGTAATTTGGAAAAATAGCTGCCAGAAACTTTCCTGTTTTCAGTACAATTTACGCTATCGATATCATCCCATATGCTGAAAGCCCCATTGGATCACAATCCAACTGCTAGCATCTCCTGTTTTTGCAGGTGTGTGAAACATTTTAATACAAATCAATACAGCGAGGTGTATTTTTATCTGATAAGAATATCGGCATAGTCCCATTTAAACTTGTGGACTGCTGTAGCTCACACACACCAAAGGAAAGGTTTACGGGAAGGATGGTACGCAAAGGGATAGTGTCAAATATGAACACTCCATAACTGAGATAAGAATGTAGTGAATACCTATAATATTGTTTGTGACATTCATTTTAATACTGAGGAACAAGCAGGGGGTCACTGGGGACCCCCTGACCTCAGCATTTCTCTTTTAGGATGCTTCCTTATGCTCTCCCTGTTTAAATCCATATTTTTCCTTATTAAGATCATGACTTGAATCCAAAACAATACAAAAAAATTAGAAGTTCAATCAGCAAGACCAAGTAGTCACTATTAATTCATTTGGATATGATCGAGAAACAAGCAAACAAACTATTACCTTAAAGATAAAGAAAGGCTTAGTTTCCAACACGGGTATGTTTGAAAGGATTATAAAAGTGGCTTAGGCAAATGGACTAGCTCCAAATAATAAAGTACCAGTTTAAGAAAAATGCACAGGCCAAGATTAGAGGAAATTATACACTTCTGTACCCAAGCAGCATTCTCACTCTTGAATTAGAAATATGCACACTTAACTCCAAGGATCAGCACAGAGCCCTTAGACTAAAACAATATTCCTTTAGCAAAGCAAACCGTATTTTTCACTTCTTTTACCTCCAAATGCCTTTACCATTTCTTATTAAACTTCTAGGAAAAAAAATGGTCTATGACTTACAGTGAGTACAATTTCTGCTCAAAAGGGAGAAGATTAAGAAAATTATAATAATTGAAAATTATCTATTCTCTGAGAAACAATTAGGCAAATTGAAGTATAGATACCATGACAAGCTCAGCCTGTAATCCCTACAAAAAAAAAGCATTTCTGGGCCATCCTAGACTGAGAACATTGACATATAAATCATGTCAAGGCTTGAAAAGAAGCCCTCCCCACATCCTTTTTTGATCAAGCAAGGAGAGGAAAGTGCATAGGTATATCTCTGTTCTCACCCATTAATCTGTCTTCCCACTTCATAGATGTCAAGGAAATAAAGTTAAACCTGAGGGCCAAATTCTGGCTTCGCTTACTGGTATGCTCCGTCATCAAGATTTGGTCAATTCTTTGCTGATGTGACCAAAAACGTTCACATCACTTTTAATTTTTACTGTTTGAAGGTGCCAGGAACTTTTCCTTCACAACAGTTAGAGACAGACTTTATTTTTCATAAAAACTTGTGATTCACCCAACGGAAAGGACTTTAGAAAAACCCCTTACAAGCCATGGCTTCTCCATAGCCTTAAAAGCCCGTCTAGAGAGTGGCTAGCCTCTCAGAAAAGGAATATAACCAGCTGACTCCAAGTGCCACTTGATAAATAATGAGATATTCAGAAGGAGTCTTAATTTTATCTAACCAGAGGGATGAGACTATCATCTTCCCTGACAACCAAAAACTCAGCAGAGACCTCTTAAAGGGAATCATCTCCATTAAGTTGTTGCCTGCTTGCAAGCAGTAGCAGTAATGGCACTCACCAGCTTTCAGCTGGAAGTGATTGGAGGAAATGCAGCAGGTAAATTAGTGCTTTGTAGGGGCATTGCACACATACCTGTGACATTATGCCATTGCAGTACTCGTCCATAGAGTCTGCAGGGACTTTCAATCACTTCTAAGACTATGCCTAAGGTGCTGGGGTGGCCCAGAAGGCAAAGCATATCTGTACTGCAGCGATGTGTGTGCACGCGTATGTGTGTGTGCATTTGCACAACTCTTCCACAAACCATGTTTTGTGGGTGCATCATAGTACCAGCAATAATATCTTTTAAATGAAAAATTTAAATTAAAATAAAATGTTCTAGAAGACTGTTTTGCAGTCTTGACAAAAATTAATCTGATTTTTTTAAAAAAATTACACTACGATAACATTGTTATTACTCCTTAACAAGCTTTTTAGTGAAAAGCAAATATTTAAAATGGCAATTTGGTGACCTAAATACATAAATCTTCTTTTTAAAAAAAACTTGTCTTTTCGGAGACTGACACGTGCTGTCATTATTAAATTTCAATATTTAGTCAATACTAAATAACATAAACAATTCATAATTTCTTCAGGCAGTTTATTTGCAACTGTACATCTTATAAATGAAGGAAATTAAATTCTTCTCAAGCAGACAGTATGATCTTCCCATGACTTAGGGAAGAAAAAAGAAAAATTTATCTCCAAAGCTTTAAGCTTGTGCTTACCAAGGCTGAGCAGGGCAATTGGTCTGACAAAGAGAGAAGAAAAGAAAAAAATGAGAACAAAAAAAAAAAGAATTTCCAGTAAAAAGAATAACCTTTGACATAATAGAACAAGAAACAGACCAGTAGCCAAAGATGAGGAGTTTTAGAAATAAGAAAAGAGGGAACAGTCTGACTTGCTAATAAATAAATTAGGGGATCCTAAGGTGTCCAAGATATAAAAAAATAACACCTCGCATAGGTAATAGCTGAAGAGCTTTTATGAACCAAGCAGATGATAATTCATCTTCTCTGTGATGTAACCCAACACTGTTTAGTCCCTTCTTAACAACCCTTCAATCAAGTCTCATTTCATTTAAATCTAAATAACACTTCAGCCACCTCCTACAGGAGAGGACTTGCAAATTTCCCTCTGGAAACATATTTCTATAACCTCAGACTGTCCAAAAACCCCCAAATTTTATTTTAACTTCTACAGTGAGAAAGTATTTCAGTAAGACATAATTATGAAACTGAGGTTGCAAAGCATGTCACTTTTTCTGAAAAAATTAATCCCATAGTGTCTGCAACCATGTACTCGTGTACCTTGCATTAGGCCTCACCTTATGTTGCATCTATATTTGGGCTCTAGCAGGTTTCCATGTAACCTAAGTAAACTTTAGTTATAAAACAATTATTAGCATAAATATGAATACTGGTTTTGAGACAGATTCTGTCATCCTGACTGTAGGAAAACTTAGTGGCACGAATTTGAAATTAATACTCTGCTACATAGTGGCTCTCACTTTCACCAACCCCGTGACTTCTTAGCCCAGATGTACATCTCTACTTTTGAGATTAAGGTCACATGACAAGTATGTCTAGAGCAGTTGAAATGATGAGTCCTTCATTCTCCCAAAACCCCACCAGGTACTTGAGGGTTTCCAACTTCTATCCTGATGAGTTTGGCATCATTTCTATAGGTATTAATCAATCTTTTCAGAGGATTTTTAGACACACAGCTGCATTGCAAAAGTTGACAATTTTTTATAAAAGGTCTTCAGGCAAAATACATTACTAGTCTGAAATGAGTTTAATTTAGTAACTTCCAAGTCAAAACCAGGAAACAGCCATATTTTCAGAGCAAATATGATTCACAGTGGACCTAGAAGTTTGCCAAAGACTATAGAAACATTTGGAGACTGTGGAGATGCAATCTCACTCATTTTCTACTGTGATGTCAATATAAAAGTTCTTGCCTAAATTAAGTTCCGCCATGATGAATAGCATGTGGCTTCACTGCATTATGAGACTTGAAACCTGTTGGTCTCAATTTAAATTGAGATGATAGCTAAGCACATCTACTTTCAACATGAACCAATCAAAAAAAGATGTGATTTTCCATAGAAACATCTCTACCAATGGTTTATATATGCTGAAGTAGCCAATTACATCTTGGCACACTCAAAAATACATAGCAACAGCAATGACAGCATGGCAACAGCAGCTGCTGCACAACGGAAAAATTAGAAAATTACCTTCAGAAAAAAATATATTCTGTTTAATTCATTTTGTTTACATTTTCTTTCATGAAATAGTTTTAGAAAACACTGTATGTGTAACTAACTCTTCTTGAGTACCTCATTACTGGATGGGTGAATTAAGATTATTAACAAAAATATCCTTGTAGTCAGAAGTTACCTTCCACCGTGAGTATAATTCTGCACATGGTAAATCATTCCAAAAGTATGAGAATTTAATTTCACTTCCTCCCAAATGAAGGTATACTGGTGTCAATAAGTTGACTACACTTTTCATAGCCAGCATGTTGACTTTAATGTGACAGGACAACTGCCCTAACCAGTGGGACATATACTTGACAACCCATAAATGCTCTGGCCATGGTGGAAAGGCTTATTCTTTCCTCAGGCAAAGCCATCATATGTTCTCCTCGCACAGTATGACATTTACCACATGATGCGCTGTATTTACATAAATATGCACTTAAAAATAAGTAAATGGAGGGAGGGGGCTTTAAATAACCGTGGTGGCAATACTGGGGTTTCTAACATGTTAAGGTCCAGCTCCTTCCTCCGCAAGCATATGTTTCACTTCCACTCTCTTCTTCCCAGAGAAATGTTCCACTTCTATTATGGGACAACATCTACGGAAGTGGTTATACTGTGCTTGATTTACACTATGTCTGTGATGATATAGCAGTGAACAAGAAAAGGGTTGTCAATACCTTCTTGCAACAGCCCAAACATCTATGTCCCCATCCAAGTGCCACCTGTGAGTAAAATAAAGCCACAGAAAATGCATTTTTGCAGGGAGGTGATGTGATGGCAAAACCAAAAAAACAATTGAGAAATCTAGTAATTATGTTCACAGTGGCTGTGTCATGTGTCTGTATAATATTTCTTACGTTTTATCCATTTGTAGATTTGTATCATATTCCTCTGGGATATGAAGTAACTAATTTGTGCCTCAATAGTTAAGGGTTAGGCAGTTTCCCTAGTCTAAATCCTGCCATTCTGTAGCTATTAGCATTTGCAAAATTTATCTGCTCTCTGGTAAGGCACAAACAGATTCTGACATGCCAACAGCAACTACATTTGAGTTCATCAGGTGGAATATAGTTGTATAAATAGTAAGTAAATATGGATTCTAGCAATGCCAGATAAACAATCTCTGCTTTACCTTGTTTCTTCTAGTATTTAGGGCTCAGTTTTAAGAATTAATGTGCGTTTGACAGTGGTTAGGTTTTGTTTCATGTCTCTGCAAGCCCAAATCGAGGACACACGTGAGTCCATGCCCACTTCACATGATTTGTGAAGCCACACAGCCCTCCACTGAGGTTGGGCACTGTGTCTTTCCTTTTGTGTAACCAGAGATTGTCAGGGCACTTAGGGCAGCCAGCTCCTCTCAGTCCCATCAGGCCAGTTCTGTAGGCATGTCTGTGCCTGGTGCCGCATCTTGCTCATCCCATCCTTGCCTGGAGAGCTACAAGTCACCTGTGACGCCTCTAGGCCAAACCTTGCAAGGCACTGCCCCATCTGTACTGGGCAAGATTGCCCTGGAGATCCCAGAGTATCTGCCTGAAGGTGAGAAAAGATTAGTCTTTGGAAGAAGATATGTTCCTCATTTACGTTAAAGCATCATTAGCGTCAGCAAATTTTTTAAAAAAAACTTTCTCGTCTACTTCCTAGTTCTGCTTGGCCCAGAAAGTACGCTGTAGATGAGATGATGGCTAATATGTCCAAGGTGGCGTTTCCACTCTCCTCTTGTCCTGGCTCAACAGGTGGTTTGGAGAGTTTTGAATGCTGTTTTTTAATTCACACGCATAAAAAGCTGCTCTCTGAAATGACCTTTGAACATGACTGAGGGAAGACAGTATTCTCTGAAGTGCTACTTATTGTCCTGCTTTTACAGATGTTATTTATATGCTTCATCTTCCACTTGTCCTGCTCTTATCCCATTGACCGGGTTCATAGCAGTCATGGCTATGATAAAAATCATTATTATCAGTTACACTCCATTTCATATTAGATAACACTTCTCTTTTGGCTGAGAATGGAAGGGTGTATGCTGCTGCTACCAGCTCTTGTCGTTTCTCAAACTGTCAGTGAACAGTAATTATTGTCCTTCCACTTCTCCTTCTATTGTGAGAACAGTTAGTTATACTACTTCTCATAAAGCTTACCGGTTTGTAAATCACCTTCCTTCGTAATACTCTTTCATCTAAAACCGGAAACCCTCTTCACCCTTCTTCCGCTAGTTGCATATTCAGAAAATTAGTCACACAATGGAAAAATGGCTAAGACCTGAATAAGAAATCTGTACATTTTCAAAGAAAACAAATATCACCACTTCCCTGCGTAGGATTCAGGCCTTGTGTATTTTCATTTTCATCATAACAAGTACTTTCTCATCTGTTTTCCCTTTTAGTTCTGGAGTGCAATCTTCAAGCGTTAGAGCACAGTTTTCTATTTGGAGTGGTAAATATGAACTCAACTAGCCTTGCCATTCCAGGAACAAAATAAGAAACTATCTGGCAATTTCTTCTCTGATTTTTGAGTTTTAGGGGCAATAGCAGAATGTGATGGAAAGAATGTAAGAATAATATTGAACCACTGTCTCCAGCCTAAACTTCTTCCATCTACTTTGAGTAAACTCCTGGATCTTCCTACATGCTACATCCCTTAAGCCGATGCCTCACAGGTGAGAGAGGCACACTTGTTCTTCAAGTGTCATTCATAGCGCACAGCACAGAAAGGGTACAGCATACTAAGTAAGTTTGCTCTGTATTCTAGGTAGAGAATGTGAATTCCACAGGCATATCACTACCAATTCTCTATAAGCATTAGCACATATAAGTATTAATTCCCAGTAAGATGTGAAACTTAGGATTTGGGGTTTTCTATTCAAAGTTGGTCATGTCGTGTCACTAGGAGCCTTGTTTATGTGTGTGTAAGACATAAATACTTGCAAGCACAGCATCACAATAAAAACACTGACTGGAATGAAATAATTGTTCAGTTATTCATTACCCCATTGACTTACTAATGGAAGTGTTTTAGTGGAAAGAGTTACAGCAGCTGAACCATTTTGCACCATAGCAGCCATCCTCAAACTCTGTTCCACAATATCAGAAAAAGTGATAGCAGAACTATATCAAATAGAAGAGGCTCTGTTTTAGAAAATTAATTAATACACATGGTGATGTACAAAAGAAGTGGAGGTGTAAAAGCAGTTCTACAGTGCACAAAACATGAATTTTGGGGAAACCATAAGAGCCAGGGTTGGCTGGGAGGAAAGCAGGGAATATTATCAACAGACGTAGCCCTCAAAGGCAGCTAAACCACTCAATCAGTAAGGTATCATTTTATGCAACTAAAAATACAAGAATCCTCCCCTATGGTAGTTGTAGTTTCAGCCAAACTATCTTTTAAATCTTTCTAAAATTGCCATGTCAAGCTGACCCATCTTATACTTCATGCCCCATGTGTATCTGCATGTGCAATGCAGCGCCAAGGTTTTTTTCTGCAAGCAGCTCTTTTTCTGTGTTTCCTTCTCCCCTGAAGTGACATTTGTCTCTATAGACACTTTAAGGGGCTGCCCGTTCACAGGAACAGACACACTTTTCTGCTCTGTCACTGGGAGAACATATTTGAGTGCCATTGAGAGTCACCCAGTTGATGAAAATTGTCATGATACTAAAATTACCAAGGGCCAACTGTCTCTTCCTCCCCTTCATTCACATAACAGTCCTTAAGATCCTAGTGGTGCTTAACAAATCTGAAATGTTGAGTAACACTGTCATATCTAAGCAGAAGAGAGGGAAATAATACAGTGGTACAAGATCAAAAGAAAAAACCTGAGTACATCAAGTGGTCTAAAGAGTGACTATGGGATGACGGAAAAGAAAAGATGCAATGGGAGCAATTGAAGTGACACAGGGCATTCTCATATAGGACACATTACACAAAATTAATTTGATTTAATCTAAACTATTCTGCAAAAGCAGATAGCACCTGTGTGATGGAGACATAAAGATGTATGTAATCTGTTCATGATCTATTTACAGACGGTACTAACTGTCAATTGCTTCATGTGCATGGGCTTACTGGGGGGAGAAAATAAAAAAAGGAAGAGTAACTAACTAACTGTAGCACAAACACGGAAAGCTTTCTTTAATTGTCTCTGTTCCTATTTTTCTTTCCTTCACTGAATGGCAGTTTTGACCCCACAGAATAATTTTTTTAGATCAAGCTTCACATACTGAATGTTTAATGCACACTTTTTTAAACGAACAAGCTGAATTATCCATCTGGTTGCCTAATATATTTTGGTAGTAGCTTCCTAGCAAATCGGGTATTTCAGTACCTGAATATCTCCAGTATACCAGAACATAATGACAATGAACACGTACATTGGTGAAAAAAGGGATTTTTTATGTTTCTATATATGCACAATAATACATTCTGACACCGTAAGAGCGATATTTTCTGTCAATCAGCTTGAATTCTCTGTAAGCCTCAGACATATAAGTCACATTGAGAGGGTTATGCATTTCACAAGTGGATTTCTATATAAATACTTTCTCTGGCTCTAATTCAACACAACAAAAGAAGTCAAACATTAGTCTGTATTTGTATTTCTTCAACTGAAATGTTTTGACATAAACTGCACACAATCCTAGCTGAAAAGCGCCATACAGTTTGGAAGAACTGCTGTGAACATCTCTATTGTTCAAAAAAATGCCAAGGTTTTTGCTATTTAGAAACTTAGAGGCCTCATTTCCAAAGATCCATGAACAGTATTCTACAGGCACATAGTCCTATATTCAGCCTTCTTGTTCCTTTCCTAGTCTTTTTTTTCTAAGTAAACTCAAAAGCCTACTACCACTATTGAGAGCTATAAAAATTACGTCTGAACTTTACCAAAAGAATAAAACATTTACACCAAAATGGCAGATATTTTCTCTCCAATTGTAAGGCAGATACATGGGTTTGTGTGGTATTAAACAGATCACTATCACTTGACAGTATATTTCTTTACAGTATGTTTCTTTACAATGTATGGCAATTTCTTGAGTCAAACTGATCAGTTATACTGCTTAATTCACAGTATCACAGTATCACAGTATCATCACAGTATCACACACAGTATCACAGTATCATAAGGTTGGAAAGGACCTCCAAGATCATCGAGTCCAACCTATAAACCAACACTAACACCAACACTAACACCATCATCTAAACCATGGCACTCAGTGCCTCATCCAGTCTGCCCTTAAACACCTCCAGGGTCGGCGACTCCACCACCTCCCTGGGCAGTACATTCCAATGGCCAATAACCCTTTCAGTGAAGAACTTTTTCCTAACATCAAGCCTAAACTTTCCCTGATGAAGCTTAAGTCCATGCCCTCTAGTTCTGTCACTGGTCACCTGAGAGAAGAGACCAACCCCTGCCCGACTACAACCTCCTTTTAGGTAGTTGTAGAGAGCAATGAGGTCTCCCCTGAGCCTCCTCTTCTTCAGACTAAACAGCCCCAACTCCTTCAGTCGCTCCTCGTAGGGTTTGTGCTCCAGGCTACCCTTCACCATATTCGTTGCCCTCCTCTGGACACACTCCAGCATCCTGACATCTTTCCCAAACTGGGGGGGCCCAGAACTGTGCACAGTATTCAAGGTGAGGCCTGACCAGTGCCAAGTACAGGGGGACGATAACTTCTCTGGTCCTGCTCACCACACTATTCCTGATGCAGGCCAGAATGCCATTGGCTTTCTTAGCCAGCTGGGCACACTGCTGGCTCATGTTGAGCTTCCTGTCAACCAGTACTCCCAGGTCCCTTTCTACCTGACTACTCTCCAGCCACTCTGTCCCCAGTCTATAGCTATGCATGGGATTGTTGTGTCCAAATTCCAGAGTAACTCAGTGAAAGTTGAGTTATTCTGGATTTGCCCTAGAATTCCACTGTTACTCCAATGTGTAATGGAAGTGTTTACAGCCAACCTATGAACCCACAAGGTTTGGGTGCAACACTACAAAGTGGTAACGGATTAATGCTGGGGGGTCCGCAGTGTGACAGGCAACTTCATCATACCCAGAACAACCTACAGACTTTCTTAAAATGTATCAGCTAGCAGAATCCCAAGGGTCATAAACCGGTCAAGCATCACTGCATCACATTGGTGACCCAGCTACTCTCTTGTCCTCTGAGGCTGCTCAAATACTCTGATCACATTCACCTACCACTCTTCCGTTCACCTTAGCCCTCCTTATCCTCCTTGAAGCCTGTCCATTTACCACATAACAGAAAGATCCTCCAAAAGAGCAGAAAACCTTAAGGCCTCAAACACCACTTATGAGAAAACATGGAGGCATAGGCAGATTGTCTGTAAAAGCATGGGTTTTTTTCACAGTGTTCGCTTTATTAAATTACATTGAGAAGAACACTGTATTCATTGGCCTAAACTCGCTTTATGTAGTCCCTATGAACACGTGTTGGTTTCATTAGACATCTAATACTGTGTTTAGTTCAATGGATTTAATAAGGAAGAAGTTAAAATAAAAAAAAATCAAGCAAGATGTATATAAGCCTGAACTGAAATATGCCACTTTTGGAAAAAAAAAGCATTGGTTTCAATGAAAAGCTACTGGTGTAAGAGAAAATATTATGCCTTGAAAGGAAATCCATTCATTTCCATAAAAATTTAGTGACTTGAGTATGCATAGATTGGTTCCACTACAGATGTATTGGAGTTGATGACACTGTATTAGTTTCAAAGCATATTTATCCATGCAGTAAAAATGTATAGGTTAGGAGAATTAAAGAGGTGTGGTGATGGTTACCCTGAAGACTCTAATCTGAAACACAACTCCTATTAAAATTGATTAAATTGGACTTAACAACGATACATTGAAAAACACTAAATAAGCCTATGGAGCTATTTCACTTTAGAGACATCAGTCCTTTTGTGTCACTCTGGTATAAACTGATTCTTCCAGATTTCTAGAGGTTGCACTCCTTCCTCTTTTCCTAGAAATGCAATTGTAGGCAATGTAGGTTCATTCTCCATAAGCAAATTATTTTTTATTCTGATCTGTAAGGATGAAAATGCAGCTTGTGCAGTGGGCCAGGCAGACAGGAGTATAGTTTTGACTCTCCTTTTTCAGGCTGCAAGTGAAGACTTAGGGGTGCACGAGCTCCCTGGAAGCAGGAGTAGCGACTATAGAGCTGAGGACAGTAATTCTCAAAGTAAAGTCCAGCAGTATCACCAGGCATGTGTTTCTTTCTGGCTCCCTGATTCACCCCTCAGGCATCACCTAACTTCTTCCTGTGAATAGATACAGAAACTGAAGTGGAGTTCTAGCTGTTTGAATACGACCTCAAATCAGAAACAGTAATATACCCATGAAGCCATGTTTTTCTCAGGCCTATAAATTTATTTTCTGTTTAAAAATGATGTGCTGTACTGAAATACTTGCAGGTTCTTGTTAATACATAAAAGCTTAGGTATGGACTCCCCCTATGAACTACATTTTTTTCTTGTAAATCATAGCATTTAATAAATGCACAATTTATTGTGGTGTTTCATCTTCATCTAGTATTACACAATAGGATTCTGGCTACACTGCTGTTAAAAGTAATCTTCTGTAGACACAACATTTGGAACCACACAGGCTTCTGTGGCTCCTTCTATTGTAAAAAGGCATCCTGAGAGATTCTGAAAGCCCAGGTATTTGGTTTGATTTGTCCATAAAAAAGTATCAGTAACTTTATTATTTAGTTTATCCTGCTGACTAACATGCTAAAGAATGAAAATAATGCAAAGGCTTTTAAGTGCCTTTACTATTTTTATAAGCAAAACCATCAACAATAACTTGACTTTGAAGGTTTTGCCATCCATTTTCCGGTATGACTCCAAATGAAAAAAGAAAACAATCTTCAACTTGCCTCTTTTTCATACACAATAAAGCTCTATTTATCATGAGATTTCTTCATGATGGGACCTCAGTTTTCCCTATAGACTCTCATTTCCTCCAACACAGACAAATTTTGTAAGTCCTGATTAGTCTCTTCCAGTCTACTACAAGTAGCACCAAATATTTTCAGGTTAGAGTGTGATAAATATCCTGAGTTCCAGTCCTGAAACTAATCATCTTGAAGAGATTAATGATAAACCTCGTTGTGGGATCTGCACCAGACTGCTGAGCAACAGTTTCATCTTGTCATAGGGAAAAATATTCTTATGTTGACACAATCAATTTTACACTGTCATATTACAAATGAAAAGATTGTTGCAAATCCGCAAAAAAAATAATCCATTGTTTTCTTCAGAACTCCAAAGTAAAATGTTTAAATAAACTAAATAGTTTAAGACTTCATTTAAAGCCCAGAAAGCAGAAAATAAATTGATAGAGGCAAATCGTGGCCTTATTAGCAGTTATAAAATACACGATTTAAAGGCAGTTATCACTCCGTGATGTAAGACTTCCTGTATCTGTTAGTTACCATCTCCCAGAAGAACTTTTTAAAGGTGCTATTTCCAGTATAACCAAGCAGGCCTTGTAGTCAGAACTGCCATACACATAGTACTCCAAAATAATAAGGACCCTCCTCAGTAATGGTTTGCACAAGATGGTTGGTTATGCTTTATTTCTAAGTTCTTTCTAAAATCTTTGTCTCTTTCTCTCTTTCACTAATATAAAGGTAGTTGGTTTGGCATATAGAACTCCTCTGAATCCCTCTATATTTTAGTCAACTTTTACTATGTTCTTTTGATTATTTTGCACTGTTATCAAAGTTAAACCACACCATATTAGTAAATTAGCCTACGGTCACAATTGTGCAAATGTTCACGTATAAGAGGAATGGCGTGACTTAAATAGTTCAATTGATACACCAAATTTTTCATGCATATGCGAATATTTTAAGATCAAGTATTGACAACAAGTATTGTCCTAAACCCATAATCTGAACCAGGTGGGGGGGGAAAGCCCTCTATTCCTGCTTTCCTAGGTGAATCTGATTACACAGGAATGGAGGCAAGAGGCAGGATTTAAAGAACAATCAGGTTTGACAGTATATGTTCTGCTGCTTCTGTTTGGCTGAAGTCCTCTGCAGGTCAGAACATTTTTATACTCCCATGGTTGTTTCCCCAATCACACTCGTTTGCTTCAAAAGTCACTTTAGGCATATAATATGTATATTTTATAATTCAGTCGTTTTCACGGATGCACTTTTATGTCTCCTAACTATTGCCTTTTAACTGTCTAGCCATTCCATGCAGTAGACAGGCAAATATTTTAAAAGCATATCTCGTGGTTTCTAACTTTTTCAACATACTTCATTATATTTATTCAGAACACAGGCAAGGAATCTCAGCCTAGCACAGGGAAGAACACCTGACTGAGTGACCCCCTATCCAAAGATAAAGGGCAGCACAAATTGTTTCTCGAGCCTGTTCCAGGTTCCTCTCCATTACCAGGATTCTTCTGGTATATAACTACCAGAGACTGAAGTCCAAATACACTCATTTCTTGCCTTAAAAGAGGAAAAGGATCAGAGGAATATGGCCCTTCAGGGCCTCCAACAAAGACTCTTTTCTGTCCTAGGCTGAAAGACTTCTCACTTTGATTTTTTAAAATTGAGCTGATTCCGTGTAGGAAGACAGCCTTAAGTACAGGATGAGGAATGCACAAAAGAAGGAGTTCTCATGGGACAGCTGCTATTAGTTTGTTCTTAATGTAGGGCAAAGTCACATTCCCATTCAGAAGTGCATGCACTTGAAATAATGCTACCACCAGTCATTTAGTAAATTCAGATATACAGTGATGTAAGCAGGAGCAGAATTTGTTCCAGAATCTCTAGGCAAGCTAAGAAAAAGCCCTCGCAGAACAAATATTTCAATATCATGCCTTTGGTAACAGTAAAACCACAGTATTTATGTTTCTTTCATACACTATCAAGCTTTCATGCGTCATGCATCTTTGTGCTTCCTTAGCTACTTCATAGCCTTAAAAGAACAAGGGGTTAGGTGGGTTGGGTTTTTTTTCAATTTTACAAGAATATACATTTTTAAAGTCTAAGTAAACAAAAATGTATTCACTCTTTAATTGGCTTTTGTCAGCAGACATTCTTCTTTTCAGCTTAGAAAGAGGTATTCTTTGATGTCTTCATTAAAAGATCTCACAATTTTTTTCTAAGAAATATATATTTTAATGGTATGGTAAACTTTTGTCTTCCCCTTTGATTGTTCCATAATGCCAAGAAAGTCTTTTTAAATGTGTGTTATTTTAACAGGGTTTATGTTAAGCAACAAGGTGGATATTATTCTTTAAATCTAAGTTTAAACAGTATGAAAAGTGGAGCCAATTGAAGTAAATCATAATTGCTAAACAGGATTAAGTTTGCAACAGCTTCCTAAAAGTCTGCAAGAAAGCAGATACAAGAACAGATCCCTGCAGCAGAAATACATTTTATTCATAGCTTATACCCTAGACCTGCACTCTCCTAAGTGTCATTGTCATGAATCATTGTTAGCAAAACAATAATCTTAGTGGTCTTACATTTTCTCTCTGTGCAAATTATGTATGTTTCATGTGACATTACTTACTTCCTCAACTAGCAAGTCTTTTCTGTCTGTTGGAAAGCCACCAGTGGTGATGTGCTATCAAAGTGAATTACCTTCTTACATGCCAGAAAATTAGGGCAAACCAATGCCTTTCATCTAGCTGCTCCACACTGCCATTCTGCTCCCTCAGGGTCTCCCATTCACTCTTCTCCTACTAACTTGTATGGGAGCCATCACATAGAAAGTAATTTCTCTGTGGCTTGAAAAAGGCATTTCAGGCTTGAAAAGAAGCTGTGTGGCTGCATGTATGATTTGTTTGTGTACAGCCACTGAGCACCCGAAAAAGGATTCCCATCGAACTGCTGTGTAACTTGGCTAAAAATCCAAACACAATGAAGAGAACAAAGCAGGGAAAGGATAAGCTATCAAGTCCAAGCATACGTAGCTGTAGGGGCCTTTATTCCCTGTAAATGTCAGGGAGCAGCTGTAGCTAGTGGTTCTTCTGCTCAGGACAGAAGATTCAGGTGTCAGTGACGAGCTTTTTCATTTTCTTTGCAGTTCTCATGATTCCAAACACTTGGACTTTCATTAATGTAATAGAATACCCCGGGGGACACTGATGTCTGAGTACAGTTAACCAAATGATTGGCTAAAAGGAGTCAGGCTGAAAGTAGAGTTTGAATGGAAACCAGCTACCAGTCTTCCTTCCCCTACTATAAGGTACACTTTGGTTATAAAATAGATATCTGCAAAATGTGACAAGTGGTAAAAACCCTGTGAATGAACAGTTAGGAGAATGCACCAGTTCTCCATTGCGATACCGGTTTCCTTCTCTTCCTCTCACTTCTGTTTCTCTCCTGCCTACACTAGCATTCTTCATTCCTCTCCCATAATATGATCACACCATGCACCCCTTTCACACATGCCCACACCCGTGCCAGTCTTCCCCTTTCATAGCTATTCACCTTCATGCCTCCCATCTCCCTCCTCCATTCCATTCTCTCCGTGAGTACACTGTGATATTGTGGGCCACCCTTCTCCTCATTCCAGTCTGTGTCTACAAGTGACTTCCTCACATGGCCTTTGTATTTCTTGCTCGGGGGTTCACCTGACCTCCCAAACGTTAAGTTCCCTTTCCTAGACATTCCCTCTGTTTTGCCCATTTCCCCACTTACAGACCTGAGTTCTACTGCCTCTGTACACACCCACCTGAGTCCCCTAGTTCTCTGTATTCCTCCTTTTAGCCTCTTCATGCCCAAGTATTATAAACAGAATTAAGGCAATTACAATACATCTGGAAAAAAAACTTCTATCCTGGGAGTGACACAGAGTGATTAAGGAGAACATTTATTTGAGGCACAGTTAATCAGATCAGATTGAAAAAAAAAAATTCATCATGGAGATCTAGATTCTACCATCTTAGTTGTTGTGCTGCCATTGTTTCTCCATAATACAGCAAGTGAATGGCCAAGCAGATATTTCATCATCTTATACCAACCTATGAGCACTCACGCTCCTGATATCTCCAGGAGTATCTTTATGCATGTAAAAAGTTCCTTTGAACACTCTAATTCTCACCTACACTGGATGCACACATCTATAATATACCTAAGTAAGTATTGAATGCTGTTGTCTCTGTTTACATTTGCTGATGCAACTTCTCAGGAAGAACTGTGGCATGCTCTTTACTGGGAGATTAACTCTTGCTTCTATTTAAGTCAGGGACCCTATAGATATCTACAAACCATTAGATGAGGCTAGTGATACCTGTGCTCTCCAGATTGTGATTCCTCCATGACCTCAAGCCAGAAAGGATGAAACAGTAAATTAGGCTAATCTACTCACTGTCACATCCCCATCTGTTTTTTTCCTTTCATGCAGGGCTTCATCCTCGTCAGACCTAGCCCCATGAGAACATCTTAAGCAAACACCGGGAGCCAAACCCATCACAATGACTTTGTATCCACCTTTCCAGGGTGAACGTAGCTGAAGCATGAATGGCAGTGTTCTCCGCAGCTCATCCTCCTCAGGATGTAGAAGAACATCTAGCAACACAATGCATTTAATGGTGCTCGATTGTATACAGAATTCAGCAATTTGCAAAGGGTCTCCCAGTCATTAGAGAGAATTAATGAGGTTCTACTGTAATAAAATTTTACTTCAAAATACAGAGTTTTACCGGAACATATGGGATTATAAAAGTAAATGTGCATCACACATAATCTTATGCCACATTATATAGCACATTTTTAAAAAGGAAACACCCACAGGTCTGAAGAACTTTCATTTTTATGTAAATGCAGTATGCACAGAGATGTGCTTACTTGTCACTTTTTTGTTGTATCACCGCAACGCCAAAGGGAAGTAACATGTTTCACTTTGCCTAGCCTTTATCAATCTACCTTTGCGAATGTTCTTTACCATTTATAGGCTAAAGGACTTCTGGCATTGGAAAACTGTTTTGTATTCACATCCATCTCCTGTGACATGCATAAGGAAGCCCCTGCAAGAGCTTTGTAACCCAATCCTCCTTGGGAATTCAATATGCTGTAGAACTTATGCCCAACCCTGCACGCTTTTTATAATCATAGCCATCATCTTTTTATTATGTCTTGGACTTGAAGAGTCCTGAAAGCAGATGTAACTCATGATGACCTGACTTCAATGGGAGAATGAACCAGGTGGCTAATTGTCTCTAAAACAAATACACTGATAATTAGCAGGAGAGCACAATGCAACAGAAGCCTAACCACCAACCTTTATTTAAGTTAAGCAAATGGGTGAGCAAATGATGCAGCTGCATTGTACTTGGACAAGTTAATAAGGGAACCATATTTCATCTAGTCAGCTACAGTAGCCAAAGCATGCCCTCAGGACCTGGTATCAATGATTCTGAAATGGTAAACTTATACAGAATGAAGCAAAAATATCAGCATTACTGCAGAAAAGTTCTTCTACAACAGCTTCGATTTCTGAGCTGGTCTCTGCACTAGCATTTCATCCTGAGTACCTGGGTTCAAACCTTGCCTTACATCCCAAGTGGATACAATCTCAGTGGCTTCATCTTTCTTTCCACTTGCCCATGTCGTAAAAACAAGCACATTGGCATCCTCTGCTGAGGAGCAGTCTAGAAACAAATAGCAAAGGAGCTGCCAGTTAGGCTGTATCGCATTGGCAAAGCTGCACAGAGAAGCTTATTCGCTAATGGCTCACAGAGTAGCTGGCTTTAGCTACCATTGTCAGTCCCCCATCTTTACGGGCACTAAACTTCAGCCCATTGATTCCATAAAAAGCAAAGAAAATTAGTGGAGCTTGCTTTAAAGGTATCAGTAACTTGGAGACTTCAACACTCTCCATGTTAAAACACAGATTGCTTTGTAAATGGTGTCAAACAGCAGCCAAAAAAAGAGCTCCACAAAAGTATCCAGTGCAAATAACTCCAAGGGTGTTGACAGAGGGGTGGAAAGGCAAGAATTTCCAGCTAATTTCCGTGATCCTTGTTAGGTTTGTAACACTGATCAAATTATTCAGACTCTTGTAGGGTAGGAGGTAATATGCTCACCTTTGTTGTCTTGCTTCAACACTTATAATTAGCTTTCCTCAAAAGAGGAATACAAACAGCAGCGGTGATCCGATTATCGGAAAATGTTCTGAACTGCTAGAGAGAAGAAACATCAAAATGACCATTTACCCAGCACTCTACCTCCAGGTCAGTTTGAAAACCAATTTAAGCATATCCCTTTAGGGGAACCTCACATACAGGAGGGGTTTTGTTCTGAAAGAGAACAAGAAAGCAGAACTAGATATAAAGCAAGGGCCCAATACATCAGTGTTGTGCCAGTTTTAACCTACTCCCTACTTCTTCCCTGTACTGCAAGCATCAATGCAAAAAAGTCGTGCTATCTATACCCACCCCACCTCACCAAAGGTAATTGGCCCAGAAGTAAGTTTGTCAAAGCCTATCAATGACACACCACTAACCTCTGCACAAATGAGTCTCAACAAGTTTACACCAGCATAATACTGGGGTAGGAGTCTGGTGAGATTAGCCTCTTTTTAGGGTCCAAAATGAGAAAATCTTAAACATTAAACAGACAGCACAAATGGTGAAAAGTAGAATTTTCCACTAAAGTGTTTCTGGCTTCCAGTTTTAATAGTCTAGGGAATTGTTATTAAAGTGATCAAAGGGAGAAGTCACAAATGCGAGAAATATGACAACTAAGCATCAAGCTAGTGTGGCAAAGTAGATCGCTTTCTTTCCATTTCCTGTTAAATACTGCTTTGGAACTTTATTTTGATGTGGATTTGACAAAACTCTCATTGCATTTCAGTTTCTGGTGCATAAGTCTACTGAAAGGAAAAGAATAAAGGAAAAATGAAGAGATTGTCAGAACAATAGCTGGTTTAAAAAAAAAAAAAGAAGTCTGCTGAGGCTTCAGATTTACAGAGTTTATTTTGACAAATAGAAAGAAATCATTGGGAAAAATAACCTCTTGTCTGTTTCTGCAGCCCCTTAAGACATTTGGCTGTTCACTCAGCTCCAGGTACTTCTCTCCAAACTTATATATAATTAGCTATGCTTTAATAGCTGAAGTAAAGAGTAAATTAGAGATAGTTCCTTTCAGTTCTTCTGTTAACTAAGGTTAATTTAATAGCAGGGAAACTTTTCATTTCTTTTTTCTTCCACCATTCATCTATCATTTCTTTGTCACATTAAATGATAGAAATCTAGACCCCTACCAAGTTCAAAATAAACTTAGCTTTTGTTATTCTTGCTCATTTAATTTTCTGGATATACTAATAAACACATGGAAAACTATCAGCTGTTCACCGGCTTTAAATACACCGTTGTGAGGTGAAGACATTTCCAGTTCCCTCAATACTTTTTTATTTTAACATGATAAAATTAGACTGTCACAGTGTTCTTGGAATGCAAGTTTACTATGATTGTCACAGAAAACTGTGGCTTAGTATTGGCTGTCTCCAACTTAGCGTATGTTCTTTGCATTAATTGTTTGCTGAATAACTGGCATAGGGCCAGCAGTTTAACATCTTGGTTTTTTTCTTTCATATAAGTTTGGAACTTCCTACTTATAAATTCTGTTCCCGTAGTTCTGTCCTGAAAGTCCAGGACATTTTTCTATAAGAGACATTTCAGGAGCAGACCTCATGAATAAGGTGTGAAATGTGACCCTGTCTCTCAATTACTTGCTGAGTTCCAGCAAGCATATGACTCCCTACATGGAGCCTTTTCTCTTTTGGTACAGACAGGTAGTGTATATCACCAAGCACATGCTTCTGACTAGTGCAGCAATATGATCAGAGTAAGTTTTGTTCCCATCCCTGATTATTTAATTTGTGACATTAGACAACAAAAAACTGATATTCAGAGCAAACAGATCCATATACTCTAAGGACATTTGTTGTATGTTGACATTTCCTACACCAAAATGCACTCTAGCCTTTTGCACATAGGTTGTATCATTCCTCCTACAAGTTAGAATTAAAGTAATGCTCTTTTACTGCATGTTCTTTCCTATTTTTCCATGGTAGCTCTTCCTTATTTCCTATGGCACATTCTCAAATTAAGCCTGGACCCATATTTTCTTTCTTTTCTAATCATTGTCAGAATTTGACAGAATGCAGTGTTGTGCTGTGGGTACCACAGTCCCTAATCACCTGCTCCTGCTGACCAGATTATTTGAGTCTGTTGAGAACCATCTTGAAGATACTAAAGCATTTATATGTTCACTATGTAAGAAACACTGTGATATAGTTCTCCTTCATTCCTCCTGTTCTAATGACTTAAATCCAAAACTAAATCAGGAGGGACCTAAAGTTCTACGTGGGGCTCCATATCAGTACCCAGGAAGCCACCTACCCAGAATAAACCGATGGGCATGAGGACTCTCTTTCCTTTTCTCGGATGCTGAAGATGCCAAATATACATAAATAAACATTTTTTCTTCTTGGGTATGTAAGAGTCAAGCATTAGTAAACCCCACAGACCTCTGTATTCACGTTTCTGTAATTTTGGAATTAGATCCATGATTAGGTTACTGATTCTGGACTTTCAGTTAGTGCAATGCAGAAATCCAAAAGGATCTATTACCTTGTGGAACTCATTGTCACAAGACATTTCAGTGACATTTTTATCTAGATTGTAAAAAGAATGATATATTTCCTAAAGAAAGAAGGCTTTTCACTCCTACACCAAATTCTAGGAATTATGAAAAAGCAACCTCTAAAAATTTACAACAGGAAAATATTTTACCATTTGAGCTTATTATATTATAGGTACTTACTAGACAGTTTCTTTCACACGTAGACAACAGGTAAGGCATTAGAGGAAACACTACAATCAGATTCAGAATGCCTGTCCCTACATCAGTTTCATGAAACCTACTGATACTTGTACCCTTGACATTCCCTAAGTTCTAGAAATTATCAGCTTCGTTTACTTTTTCACGCAGTGTATGCACACACAAAAGTGCTCGCCCTCACCAGCTGAGCACACACCTGTAAATAAAATATTTCTTAGAGAGGCTATAGGTTTAGCCAAATGGAGGATCAGCAAGTTCCTCAGGAAGATGGGACACTGGAGCTTGAAGTGTATAGGGAAACTAGAAGCCCTGGAGACAACTTAAAATCTTAGAGGTGATGAAGTGCCAGTTGATAAAAAGAAAGAGTGAGTGACTGAGTGAGTGGATGAATGAGATTAAAGGGTATAGTAATTATATGAAATAACCACTCATGCTTGCCTCGGGTTAACTAGTTTATTTTTTAGCAACTCTTTCCAGGCTTCTGTCTTTTGAACACAGTAGTGAGAGTAACTAGAAGATGCAGAAAGCTACATTCACTAGTCTAGGTAAACACACAAGGAGAGGGTAAAGGACGCAAAAATCTCCCTGTCATTGTAAGAGACAAATACCACTGTCCAGCCAGAAGCCTGTGATTTCTGAAAGGTGGACCCCACCCCATCTCACACCTTGTCACCAGAATTTAATCAGGGCTCCTCCTCCAATGATTGTCCTGCTTCCTAGAATTGTTCTTCCTTTTCTCCTTCATATTCAAGACTGTCAGTGGCTTTAGAGCCACAGCAGGCTTTATGTGAATGTTATGAGTAGTCAGGAACTGCAAACCAAATTAAAGTAACCAACTATTTTGTGTCCACTGGAAGTTTTGCGAAGACCTTTGAAATGGGCTAAGAGGAAGCAGGCTGTGAGGACAGGGAGAAGAGGATGTTATCCTGAAAGATCAAGTTTAAGGGCAAGATGCTTGCTGAAGTCTTTCCTAAAGGAGCTCCTTCACAGGAGCAAATCACTTTTCTTGGATCTGTTCACTAAAGAACCAAAAGGAAAGACATAAATGTGTCAGAAATCAGAGCACAGGCATTCTATTTCCTATCCTATACCTCTGAAGTGCTATAAAAGAATGTATCTCACTTAGTTCTTTAACTAGTAGTGGCTGTTGCCAAGGAGGAATCTTCTTACTTAGTGTATACTCTTCCTTACAATATCGTATTAGATGACTAAAGGTATAAGACATATGAAAAAAATCAGAGTAGTTTTTTTTTGTCCATTGCTTAATTTAACCAGCCTTTTCCCACAAAGTACTGTGCCATTGATTATTTTTCCTCCCATACCTACCGAGGAGATTCCTACCAGGGGAATAATTCACTTAATTGTTTTAAAAAAATAATAATCCCTTGTTTTAGCCTTTTAAACATACTGATTCACAACCGCCCAGCCCAAGGTCTATGGTGAAGTGATAATTAGGTGTTAAGAGCTAACCAGATAACCACAAAGGTTATCTGTCTCCCGGTGGCCATTAAACACCTAAGCAAGAGTGAAAGTACGAAAATACAAGTTTCTCAGGAGCATTCAGCCCTTATAAATTTTGAAACCATTTGAAGCATTTCGAGTTACTGGTCTGTCCTTATAGTCCCACAGTGCTGTAAAACAGCCTGGTGTGCTTTAAAGGACTCACCCACTTAGAAGACTCAAAGATCTGTGATGCGTTTAGGCCCATAAACCTTACTGTATTCCCTTTGTTGCACTCAGGATAACAAACTGAGAAAATTCCTCTCCCCAATAAGTGCAAATAATACAACTTCATTCCATTCAAAGAGAGTTTCTTAAATGTGCTTTACTTATTGTCTGGGAAATCTTGGGTTTTCAGAGGCGAAGATTTCATGTAAATTTTTCTCTCAGTTGACTTGAAGTTCTTTGTACATTCTTCCATCTGCTAAATTCACAGAAATATAAGGCTTGCCATTACATGATCCATATTGTGTTCAAAACAAAAAAGAATTTGTAATGTAATAAATTGATTTTTCATTCTTTTCCTTTCTGATGTCATTTTTACATTGATTCTCTTTTTTTGTGAAGATTCCAGACTTCATATATGTGACTGAGATCTGAGTGATATTAAAGAAGACAAATCATTTGTATAGCATTTAAAGTGATATGCCCCTAATTTCAAAAGTTTTTTTTCTTTGTCAAGATGCTAAAAAGTATCTGATAAATTATGGCAATCACTATAATTAAAATAAGGTGCTTGCCTTATAAATCATTTGGTGTAAAGCCTACCAGCTTCTATGTGATGTGAATGTTCTGGTGAAGTGGGTCATTGCAAAACAACATTTGAACGTATTCCACTAGTCAGATAAGTACATATATTAAAAAATGTCATCCTCAACAGTGAGCCCAATACATCCTAATGTAACTCAGCTAGCATAACAAGAATGATATCAGTACTTCATGTGACTTTCGTCTTTTTTCTTTCTGTCCTCTATCCCCTCAGTTGAAATCACAGCTAATGCTGAGAACTTCATGCATGCAAAGCATTTCCAAGATTATAACAGTCTCACAGACTTTGGGAAAGGGCCTGGGAATCAACCTATACAAGATGACAGGAAGTCTAAGTACCTCTTTCTCTCTGGCTTCCTGATAATTTGACTTACAATGACAGCACAGTCCTGAAAGTCATCTCACAAGAGTGACAAGGCCAATTCAAATTACACAGAGTAGTAACTGGGTCTTGTCAGCATGCAGGTAGGAGATGAGGCACGTTCCTTCCTCCTGGGTCATGATCCCACATCCATGAGGAGGCCGCTACCATAGTCCTGTAAACTGCAGAGGTTCCTTGACGTACTACAAGCAGGGATGATCAGCATCACTTTTTTGTTTCCATTCAAAATCACACTTTTTATCTGAATTAAAAGGCTTGCGTAGATATGTCCCTCAGGTACTTCACAATACCATTCATGAGTTTCAGGTAATTTTAGGGAGGGTAGACTCAGGTGATATTCTGGTGGCTACAGAATCAGAGCCTTGTCATGAGATTTAAGACTCTTCCTCACTTCAAAGCACAGTCCTCGGTGATCTTCTAGTTTTGCCACCTCAGAGCTACTGAGACCAAGATCATGAGCAGTGATGAGTGGATTACTTTGCTGGCCGAAGATTTCCCTAGTATCATTTCAAGACACTGGCTTTTTAATGAGAAAAAAAATGAGAAAGTATTGCAACACCTTCTCAGAGAATGCTTCATTGGACGTTACACTAAGAACACAAGCAGCTGTGAATATAAGGCTTCCAAGTTGCTGGGTTTTTTTTCCAATCAACTCCTTACATTTGTAGGTCAGATTCTGTCCCTTCTTTTAGAAACTGAAGTGTTCCCTCCTGCCAACCTGCAAAATGCTTCCCTTCAAGAGTTGGAGAATGATTCTCCTCAGATGGCTTTGCATAAATGTTTCCAACACATTGAAACAAATGTGCCTTGACACGGTAACTTTACCTAGATTGTCTCAATTCAGACTTAAAATTGTCTCAAAACCCCCCTAAAACAGATACGTGAAGTCAACAAGCATGTGAGCCATTAAGTACACAATTCAATATTTTATATTCACAAAGTGATTAACAACAACAAAACTAATAATTACTTCCAGAGATACTCAAAAAACATGCTATACACATTTATGTAGAAAGCGCCATAACATTATCACTAGCACAAATATGCACATATGAAAATATCTCAAAGTAAACATAACATTTACACATAGTAAATACCCATATGTCTCAATAAACACAATTTTAAACTTTAGTATGGCAGCTATGTTATTCCTTTAACTGAAGATGAAAAATTAAGAACTAGGCATTTATTTATTTATTTTCTAAGTGTAGGCAAAGCTGACAGTGGGCAGAAATACATGACACAACCTGCACACTTACATGGCATCAGGGCAAGGTTAGTGCTCAGAGACTAAACACCAAATTAAAAAGTGCTATCAGGATTAAACTGCTGAAAATACATTGTGGTCTGTACTGCTGATGCTGTGGCCATAATCCGGGCTTTGGCTACCAGAGGGAATGTACGATCCTCTTCTTTGGGCCAATGGCAAACTTGCCCCATTACGTGTCTACTCCTTTATGTTTTCTTCGCACTGGTCACTAACATAACACTAACACATGATTACATTCTCTTTCTCTGCATCCACAGATAGTGGATGGCTTTGGGTGCAATAGTAGCAAATAAGTAAAAGAAGAGCAAAAGGTTGGGAACATATTCTGAAGAGCAGAGTCTATCATTTGCTGTAATTTCCGAATGCTGTTCTTTTTTCATGTCACTTGGTTGCTTTGCTGAAGAATAGCCTTATAAAACTTTTAAATATTAAACATAGTTCAACAGGACTGAATTCTGCCTGTGGCTAAAATTTTTAGAAGCTCTTTGACTTTAACAAAGTGTTAGGAATAAGAAGGACATTGCCAGCTTCACAATGTCTTCATAAAGATTACCTCTCGTGGCCTGTTTTGGATGCATGCACTCTGTCATTTTAGCATGGACATTTGTAAACAGAAAACTCTTCTTCTTCGTGGTGTTTGCTTTTGGCAATTCACCAGTTTGTCTTCCTTTTCTTCCTTCACACTATTTTCAAACTTACCAGTTGTCTCAGAGGCTTCCAAGAGCTGCAGTTTCACCACTGAAATCTCCAGCGAAGACTTAGGGCTTTTACAGTTTGATTTTGAGACACCAGACTGTGTTTCCATTACCAACTATTAAGCAAAATGAAAATATCACTTAAATTCTCAACTGAACCAGTGTGTTATGAACATACTGATGGAGCATAAATATCAGAAAACTAAGATGACATAGAGTTGCTTTTCTCATCATAATAGCACAGTATGAAACACAGACAAGTTGGCATATGTTTCTAGCTGTTCCCTCTCTCTTTAACACACAACACTGATGGCATTGCACAATTAGTTAACATTAGGGTGAATTTAGTCAAGAGTTCTGAATACCCCAAAACAGCTTTTACAGATTCTAAAATGGGTCTGATGCCTGGGTTTTTCTTCAAATCCCTCCGTGCAGAATGGAGACTGGGCAGCAAACTTTCTAACTGCGCCCACACACTCATAAACATCTGTAGCGAACCATAATTTTGCTGAATGCAGGAGCCACATTGCCATGGCATTTTGGTTATGAACGTTAGAGAAGCGTGTGGCTCTGAATCCCAGTGTTACAGATTTTAGGGATCTCAAGCAGAAGCCAGCTCTCTGAGTTGTGTAGGGACTCAATGCATCCCAAAGAACTCCTGAAAAGTAAAAGGTGTGGCGCAAAAGTCTTGCAACTTGGCGTCAAAAGGAGGGTCAAGGTGAAGATGGAGGGCAGTAAGCCCTCAGGAAGGGAATGGTTAACTGGCCATAATAACACAAGCAGGCATGCAGCTCCACCACTGCAACAAACAACAAATTATTAACACTAAGCAATTTAGCAGCTCAACTTAGAATAAGCAGCACATTGGGCACTGAGTACACAGTGGCAGACTGTCTATGACTCTCTACTACCAGCCAGCCAGCAAATTTTATTTTTTGCCCTAAAAAGAGTTCTTTCAAAACTCCACTATAATAGTCAATTCTGTGCCCAGGAATAATTTTAGAAGGGCTGAGTCCCAGACTTCCTTTTCGCAGGTGCAAGGCAGCACATTCGCACCTCCAGCTACAGCCGCCGTTTCCAAGGGCTGAGCTACCCAGGCTGGTACTCTGGCTTCAGCAGAGCCGTAATACTGAATTTTTCCATTTTTCTTACTGATTTGCACCACCATCAGCAGATCTGCCCCATCCAAACCCAGCCCTCCAGAGGTGTGCAACTGCAGCAGTGTATAGCCAATCAAAAGTGCAATCTAGATCCCAGGTTTTGAAAATATGGCCCTCTCAAGAACAGCTAATTGTTCCAGTGTAGCACTGTTTTTAGAAAGGGTACATTTCTTGATCATACCTCACACTGTAAAGCTTCTGTTCAACTTGCTACACGACAGTCTGTTAACACTGAAGGAAATCCCTTAAAAGCTGTGTTTGTTTGACCAACACTGACTAAAATTAGAAAAATATGAAATGAAAGCAGCTGGTCAGCTACCAGCCATGATATTATCCCAACTTCCTTCACAGGAAATATTATAATAATAATTTATTTGATTTTTTTCCCCTGCTTGCTGCCTCTGGGGTGTAATATTTCTTTCAAGCTGCTGATAGATCAAGAGCACTTCTGTTGGATTCAGGCTGTACTGCATGCCGACACCAAAAAGCCCAGCATGGCCTTTAATGCAAATCCAGACAGTGTCTAGAGGTGTACAGGGCAGGAGGTAAGGAAAGAAAAACAAAGACTATTGATTGCTTTACCAAAAATGACCTATAGCTTTGTTCTCCATTTGGGGAAATGGCTTCAATATTTTGAGTATACACCTGTAAATGTGTGAAACACTGAAGTTCATCTGCTTCTCAGCAGATCTTTGCCTACAACCTCTCCACAACTGTAGATCCATAACAGGAAATGGACTATGAAATACCTGGGTGCTTTGTGAAAACCAGCTCAGACACCTGGGTCAGCCTTTCCATTTCACACCAAAAGCCCAGCAAAACTAACCAAGAGCCCAAAATATGGCTTGAACTCAGTGACATGCGCAAGCTGTGCTGCCAGATCTTCCAGATGCTTCTGGACTTTGTCTACCACCTCAGCTCAAAAGGGTTTGTGGCCCTACTGCGTCTCACTGAAACCAATTTTACCCACTTGCTCTTTCATCCAGATGCTCGCAGAGGATGACAACAGGATCCAAACTCTTGGACTATCCTCAGCCAGTTTTGCATATTCCTTCCCCCTCAAGGATGGGTCTTTGTTTCTCTGCTGTCACGATGGTTTTAACACCCCATTTACATAATACCTTCTGAAATGGACCCTGAGGCATGGTCTACACTAGGAAATGTTTGTCAGTGGAGCTCTACCAGCAACCTGTCCTACTGTGGCTGCCACTGAACCAGCAAAAGGACACTTCTAGTATGGCTTTTGCTATCTCATTTCATAAAATAAGCAAAAGCAATTCCTACTTAGAATAAATATCTTTGTAATCTATACTTCTTCCAGTAATAGAAATTTCTTTCTGAAAAAGATATCATGCTTTGTAGCCTCACAAAAGTTTCTGCTGTAGGCATAGCTTTATACAACTATAGCTATGCTTTAACAACACCAGCTTAAGTATACAGGTATAATCAGTTTGCAGGTTAGTGATAGCTCATTTTCCTCAACACATGCATTAAAAAACAATATGGCTTTCATCCATCTTCAGTAACCAAGGCTTTGTGCATAGGGAAGCTATATGGAATATAAGAGCTTGCCTGTATCAGAAATTATAACAATAGATAGTAATGTAGGAATTTAAACCACTGTAGTTGGGCAATACAACACTTTTTTCCTCCATAAGGATGTGAATGTGTGTGTGCATGTGCATGTGCTTGTGAATAAAATGAGTGACTTTATCCATTTCAGCTTCTGTTGCTTTGAAAGCAGTTTAACTAAACTGGAAAAAAAAGCATTTACTTCTGAGTAAGAGTGTCCACAAGGAGAGTCGTGGTGAAATAAATACAGCATTTTAACTATATGAGTATCATTTGTCATTCCCCATAGACACAATCAGTTCTATATCAAAGTCCTATATCATATTTTCGCATATAGCTTCTTGTCACTCCCAGCATTTGCATTTTAGCAATTTGCATTTCTCCTTGCAAATTAAAAAAAAAAAGTGTTCAATTGAGATTTGCAAATGAGCAAAGGCAGCCAGGTGAAGGCAAGCAGGAGAGAAGGGGGAGGGTTGAAGGTGAAGGTGAAAGCGAGATAAACAACAGCAAAACATCAAGATTGCTTGGAAGGGTTTGGTTTTTCCTCCAACCAAACTTGATATGTCCAAGTTTGCACCAACAGCATAGGTAAGGTGGTTTCTTTCAAGTAGCATCAATATCTCACTTTTAAATGCACATACTTATTAATTTCAGGGTATAACATAATTAGGTCTCATATTACTCACACAGGCTCTGTAGTTCTCTCTGTAAACCTAGTTATTATTCAAAAAATCAAAGTAATCTCTTGTGGGTATTAAAATAACAATACATTTGAGAAATGATTGCTACCATTTTTGAAACTGCATTAATGTTCATTATTTATGTAATATACAAGTTTAGAAGGGGCTGATTTTTTTTAACTTCATTGCTTGTATAGAAAAATCTTTCGAGTTCTTGGAATCGAATGATTGCAAGTTTCCTTTTTTGCATAGGGTGATGAAGACAAATATATCACTGCACATTAAAAATACATTGCACATTTTATACATTTACGTATGTGGTGCTCTTCAAGTTAAAAAAAAAAAACACAAAAAAAATCTCAGAGCACTTCAGAGAATGCACTCGGAGACAGAGCTATTGTTCAGGAAAAGCCAGATTAAACAAACATGCCTGTAGTCTTGACTTGAAGGCATTTATGGAATTAACATTCTGAGTCTCAGCTGGCACCATGCTTGAAAGCTGGGGGCAGAACATGCAAAGCCTTTGGCACCTATGAGTTTCCACTGATATTCCTGTTATAAACAAAAGCCCAGCATTTTACACAACTCTGAGTCATTCCTAAACATGTGCACAAATGGAATCAAAAGTTTCAATTATCATTCATGGCCTTAAATTATGTGATACTTTAAAGACTGCTGGAAAGGCCTTGACATCAACAAGATTCACCTTGAGCAAAAGGAGGGACTAGATCACTTCCATAGTCTAACCATTTTTCAAGACTTCTGCAACATTGTACCCTCCCAGTATCCCTATTACAATCTGCTGTGTTGCAGTCCATCCCAGTCATTTAATACATCACTTGTTTTACCATTGTTAGCCTTCAACACAGCCCCTTTTCACTGTTTGCATCATTCCCCAACCACATTACATCAAGAGTTCTTTCTTGGCTATTGTCACACTGAGGCACTCAGTATTGGAACAAGCATTACTTTGGCTAAGCTGTCATCTTAGTTTCTAAAAACACCAACATCTGTCTGTTGATTACGGTGCAGAGAAAAAAAGCCACAAAAAATAGAGCCACTCTAGGAACACTATGATAAGCCTTAATAATAATGACACACACAGAAGTATTAATCAGGACATCTATGTGTCACACTTCAGGAAGACTTAGGAATACCTACTGCCTATATTCTGTGTACTGCATGGCTAATGCATGGTTGACTAGGAAGAGATGCTTCAGCACCAGACTGCTCTAAACTGTAAACAATATTGCAAGTATGAATTTCCTACAAAGAACCAGAAAACTCTGCACCTCAGTGCCTTAGCTCTCCCTCCAGCTATGTATCATCACTGAACTCTACAAATAATATTTCAGTACTTCATGGAAAACACTTTCCAGAACTTCCATCTTTTTCACATCCCTTCTCTGATCTATAAGATCTAACTCTTATTTTAAAGTTTCAGAAAATAGGCCTAGAATTCAGCTAGATTTTACCACTCCTAACGAGAATACAAAGATTACTTACACATGACAGGCTGCCTTCCTGTTTATAATCCCCATCGTGAAGCTTTTGTTTCCCACCACGACGTGATTTATGTTCAGTTCCACATTAACCCTAAAACTCATTCTGAAAAACTGGTCCTAACCAACTTTCCTGTCCAGTATTTGGTCGGATGATAAACCTCCTTTCCTGTAGCACTTAATCTTTCATTCATTTTTTCCAGACCATATCTCAAATTTGTCAAAATCATTTTGAATACTAATCCCATCTTTCAGGACTCTTGCAGTCCCTCCAGCTTTGTAACATCTGAAAATATTACAAGATTTATAACATATCGCATTGAACTAGACCAAAAAAAGGTAGCCAAGAACCCTGTAAAATCCTAATCAACAATAATCCTAATCTCTCGGTGATCTGCATGTGCTCATCAAGACAGCTTTTGTACAGTTGTACAGTTTCTTCAACCAAACCACATTTCCATGACATTCTTATGAAATGTCTATAGGATGGAGGCAAAATCACTAATAATTATTTATCATTATCCCTAAGACTAAGTAGCAAGTAACATCCCAGGGTTACACTAGAAATTATACCACTAGGCTATAAAGACAGTCTTTGTAGAGTATCTATAATTTCATGGAAGTCTAAAAATATAAGACTACAGAATTTATCTTTGCTACCGGCTTCACCATTCATCCCATCAAAGATTTTACATAGATTCATATAATGGCCTCAAAAGAATCTTGCTGGAAAATCCAGGTCATATTCTATAAAAATCCAGAGAAGGTGCTCTTAAAGCCATGTAACGTAGTATAAGAAGTCCGTATTGTATTTGCTTCTTGTGTTCTGGGGGATGAACATACACTACTTCAGAAATACTTCCTGGAATATGGTAGATTTAGCAACTGCATTGCACTTGTAAGACCAGTGCCTGACCTGTTTGAGAGATGCTCAGGCTCCATCAGCTTTAGAGAATTAGAGAATTGTCTTACTGACAATAACAAATAGCAATGGTGAATTTAGGCTTTGCTTTAACTTTGACTGGAGTCTAAGAAACAGACTTATTTTACATTTGTCTTCACTGTAGGTGACTCTAACAGGTAATGACAATGGCAAGAGTCGAATAGCATTAGACTAAAAATAATGTTCCGAAATGGGAAACACTGCCCAAACCATGCTTTAATCTAAAGAACACCCAGTTTTCAGAATTTCAAAATGTTTACATCATCATGTAACAGTGTAAGAAAGACCCCTTAATCCCTCTGCATCTTCAAAAAATCCAAACCCTGTTGTGCTGCCATGCCAAAAGAAAAGACTGAATTTTCTGAAAGTGTTGTCCAGACATGGAAAAAGAAGGTAAGGAATGAGTTTGCCAAGCACAACTAAATTCATGGGTCTGCCAGAAGTCATGCCAAATTACAAGGGTCTACATATTACAGACCCACACCAAACATAGCATTAATAAATGTGAGGAAAAGGCATATTGTGTAAATGGGGTGGAAGAGAAATCCTCCTCTCCGCCAGCTCAGTTTTCACAGATTTCAGCAAAGGGTTGTGAAAATTATGAGGCTTTAAAATATTAGGAATATTGGACTTTTATGTTTTATCCAAACTACAGATTAGTTTTTACTCCTGCATATTTCTACATTTTGATCAGATACTTTAGTGTCAGGAATAGCAAGCATACAGGGTCTCTTAGAGCTTTAAACAAGCTGTTTTAATGAAAACATAACCTGAAATCAGGCAGTATTTGAGGAAAAGAACTGTTGGTTAGAACTCTGTTTTTTAATGACATTAAAAACAGTCAACATAACTCTGTGATGATGCAGAAATTTAACTTTTGTACATTTTTATTATATCCAGAACACCAAAGATAACTGGATTTATTCACAGAATGGCTGTCATCGAATTCAGTTTTCTGATATAATTTCCTTCCCATATAAGCCCATAAAAAATACGATAGGTGAAACATTAGGACTGCTTAAAGCAGAAGCTGATGTATATCCATACAGAAAGAAGAGATAAATTGCAAAATGTTTATGTCTTTTACATTTTTTACTGTATTAATAAGGAAACACTGTGATTACCAATCAAAAAAGACTCAGGAGTGCTGCCTGTAAAATGCACTATTATAAAGATTTATATCTGTATCTGGGGAGTAATATAGAGCATTGATATTTTAAGGAGCTCAGTTCAAAATCTCTTTATTCAATGAAAGCCCATGAGAGTGAAATATGTTTTTCCTGGGGCAGCAGTGTGAGCATCATTGTTTGTTTATGATACCTGCTGTAGAAGAAAAATACTTTTCCCAAATCATATGTGTCCAAAATATTTCAGAATTAATTACAAGAGATTTTTCCTGCATTTAACTGGAATCTTTTACAAAGTGGCTTTAGGCAGTTGAAAAAAGTCAGTTCCTGGTACATACATTTGGTTAACTCTAAACAAGAAGATATCTGTATTTAGTATGTATTTCATGGACCAAAATGTAAACCTCAAAATACTTGGAGATGACTGCTTTACGCATATTTAAAAACACAGGTCACCAAAAGAAGAGTAAAAACCAGGCCTCCCACCGGGGCTGGCCAGGAGACTACAGGGAATTCACCTTTCCTAAGACACCTTGTTTAGCTGGTTGCATTTGTGCATACTTTTGGCTATGTTCTGCCAACCTTTTGCAGGACCTGAATGTACTCTTTTCAGATCAAGAGCTGGTTCCTAATGGTTCCTCATCATAGCACAGAGATGTCTCTATAAGAGTCTAACGTTCAGAACCAGGAGCTAGAATACAGCAGTATTTCCTTGTTCTTAGTTAGCAGATGCCTTCCAACAGGTTGTGCATAACCTAATATAAATTACCACTTTCTTTCATATAATGAACTATAAATTAATGTGTATGTTCCTCACAGAACAATGTAATGCAGTAGTGATGTGTTTATAAAATGTTTGTGCTAAACACTATTGTACATAAGTCTCTAAATATAACAAAAGTGATAGCAATTTTTCTTTGGTTTTTTTTCCAAGAGATCTCCTGAATCTTTAAGAATTTTTAAGGTTCAAACAAATTATATTGAGAAATCACTTCTATAAATTCTTTTTCATTCTTCCAGTGGAGTTTTGCCTTCTTTTGCAAAGCAATATTTCCAAAGTAATATGTCTCTTTCCTCTGTTTCAGAGATCTTCAGTTCTTGCTGAACCAATTCCAGCATTCTCTTTCCTTTAGGTCACATTATGATGTGAAATCTGGGCAGCAACAGAATACACCTTTTCAAGACTATTTTAGCACAAATACATACCTGTTATACTTTGAAAGCGTACTATTTAGCAATATATAAAGATTGCCAAGAGAAAATATTAAAATATTATAATAATTTTATTCTTTTCTTCCTTCCTTTTAATCGTCAAAATTCAGTCTCTTGGCCAGATTCTGGTCCTTAGGGTATGACGCATATCAAACCCATGTGTGTATAAGTGGATTTTTTAAATGTACTGTGAAAAATAGCAATGCACTGAGATCAGAATCTAAGCAAGTATAAAAATAAGAAGCATAGGAACTGACAGCCTAAATCCAAAGTTTATCATATAATTCCCAGATCCATGTAGTTGGTCCCTAGGAACATAAAAAACCCAACAGTACAAAGGAAAACATTTTCAGATGTACTTCTCTTTTTTTTTTTTCCTAAAGATCCTGCTGCAGAGGTTATATCTGGCAGTGGGGAGCTTTTTCTCTTATCTTCAGTTCCCACAAGAACCAGGCTTGAACATCAGAGCTCCCTAAGCCTAATAAATGAGAGTATTCTTGTCTGCTTTATCTTTTCTTTTTTTCCCAGTCATATGATGAGGAAATAAATATATGATCTTGTTTTCAAAAGAAGCTATTGTACTAAAGAGAGGGTGTGAGCCTATCCCATCCCTTGGGCTCTCACCTAGACCTGGGTAGCAATGTGCAGTCACAAGAACGCGCAAAGGGCTCTCCTTGGAGCAATTATTCCTGGTCCTTGCTCTGGAGCTGGAATTCGAGGGGCCTCTACATAACCCATGGTTAATGCCCTGACACAGGGATGGGGACAAGCTTCCTTACATTAACAAAATAAATCTTGTGCTCTTTAGTCCAATAGAATGGGGTACATATCACAATCAATTTCCATAAATATTCGCTTATGCCTCTTTTGTCTGCAGACATTCTAGTATTTGACTCCTATTCACATGAATGCTCCCAGAAAGAGAATTTTAAGATTACATGCTTGAGTACTTGAATATAATAAATTTTAAAATGAGTGAGTATGCAAGTCATAAGATGGGAAATAGATTGCCTTTGTCACTGTGTGGCAGAGAGGCATTTAAATAAACTAGACTAGTACCTGCTTATGTCCTTTTCATCTATAGTCATGAGTGTGCATGCGGTTTTGTTTGGAAGAGTGGACTTGCAATCCGCTCTTCCACCATAGTTCAACGGATGTGGCATGGAGCAAGTGCAGCACTGAGTCTCTGTCTCCCCTAGAACAGTAATGATATTGTCCATCTCCCTGTGCCATATACTTTGAGTTTTTTAGACAGAAATATGTGAGTTATAAAATAATATTACTGAATATTACTTATCATATTTTGCAGATGAAAAGATCATGTACTGGTAAAAAGTGTCTTCCATATTCCTCTGCAAGAAGAGAGTTTTATCAAATGAAAGAGACAAAAACCAACAGAAAAACTGAGAAATAAACATCCAAAGATCCAATAACTTCAATAAGAACACACGGGGCCAAATTTGTCCTCAGCATTAAATCTGTTCTTTCAGACTGGATGCTCTTTAGTTGTTGAACCACCCCTAGTAGCAGGAGAACCACTAGAAATGGGGCATAAACAATTTACTGAGAAGTGAGAGTGTTCGGTCTGAGCTGTAATTGGCTCCACAGACTCCATGTAAAGGAAATCCACATCAGTGTCTGGTGGTTTATTTCACATTGAGCCAGCCAACATACTTTCTTTCCAAACTGCATAAGTGTCTGTTGCAAGGAGGAAAGACACCTGGGAGTTCTGAACTTAAAATTAGATCACTGCACTTGCAAAAATCCGTCTTCGTAGTAAGATCTTTCTCATTTACCATCCAAATGTTGCTATATTTCTGAGCTTTGCAGTCTGCTTAGGCCTCAATATACTGTGAGTAAAATTTGACCCAATGGGAATTTTCAGTAACTCATGCGGAAGTGCATGATTCCTACGCCTCCTTCAAAATGTCTACAAGGACTCAGACACAGCCAACATGCAGATCAATAACTTTACAATTTTATAACTTTACAAACAGACAGAAACTTCCACTTTCGGAAGCAAGATAAGGTAAAATCAACTAATTTGCAACAGAAAGATGAGTAATTGAGACAGAAGTATTTTCACAGGATATACCAGTCCAGCATTTGCATTTTCAAACCAGTACGTGTCTCCTGATTCAGACTCTATTGAAGTCAATTTAAAGACTCCTTCAGAGGTTGGGAGCAGTCACAGTCATTCCCACTTTTTTAGATCTTGCTGAATGCTGTTTTGAATCTCAAAAATAAAAATTAAATACAAGACTCCCCACATTACTCTTTTTCTCTCTTTTATATGCAGACTTAGAATGGCACAGCCCAAGCTTCCTAGGCATATATACTTTGCTCCTGGATTATACTTAAAAAAATCATATTAGGTTTTCTGTGTGAGACTTTGACTCTTCAGCAACCAACTCGCAAAAGCTGAGATTTAAATAAGCAAATTAGCAGCAATCGCTATCAGAAGTCAGCATTTCATGTCATGGTTTCCAAGGTGCCACAGGATTTTCCTCTACTAAGAAAATTAATCACTATCTCAGGCATGGCAGTATAAGGGAGAAAGTTTTTGAGGCCTTGCTCTGTTTTGCAGGACAACTGAATACCACAAGAAACCTGCTTGTCCTAAGAAGACATTTTGCTTTGAGCGCCCCCAGCAGCCGCGGCAAACCCAGCAGCAGCACTTCAGAGGTTGGGATGCTTTGGAAAGTAGGAGGAGGTTCTGTGTTAATCTATATAACTAATAATAGCAGAACTTATTTTCTGAATGCTGTGGGAAGTTACGTGTTTAAGTTATCATCAGTTTTGGAGAACTACAGAGAATATTTCATTTTTTAAAGGGGGACTGTGCAGACTGTGAGAGAGAAGTACTGTGGAGGAAAGAATAAGCCATTCCCTGGTATTTTACCATGCTGGATGTGAGAATTCCTGCCCCACTCACACCTTCAAATTATATTTTTTTGCAGCTTTTTCCTTGCTCACCAACATTTTCAGCAGCTGTCTGTTATTCCAGCTACAGTTTGATGCTAAATACAGTAAGTATCTGGGAATAGTAAACATTTGCAAGTAAGACAGGAAAAACAAAAAGATTTAGCAAAGAACCCTTAATGAGAACCATGGGACATGTAACAACTCTGCTGAGGATGAATGTGCTTTGCGAAGGCATTTGCATATTGTCACTCCTCCCAGTGTGGCTATTTCCTTAACCTCTTTTCAGATTACAAATACGATAGGGCTGTGCAAAATTTCATCAAGGCTCATCCCAAATTGAGGATAAAATGATCAATGACTAAAACGTGACTCAGGCAAAGGAGACTTAGGGCCTGATTTTCTTCCAACTTTTACTAAATTTATGCCTGTATAACAATTCTATTGGTGGTGTTGCTATGCTAATATAAGTGAAAACAGAAACAGACTCCAATCGCTCCAACCTCGTCCCATGTAGGAAGTAAAGTCAAGAAGCTGTGCTTGTTTAATCAATAGCTGAATTTGATCCTTAAGTTTGTTAATAACATATATAAACCTATACAGAACCAAAGCTACCAGTGATAAAGATGTAACCCATTATACTCAATTTGCCTAATAATCACAAAACACATACCTCCCTTCCTCCTGTTTGTGACCCATAAACCACGAAAGGATGAAAAGAGGACTATACCCCTTATAGGAACAGTGGAAAATTTGAATGTAGTGTGTACAAACAGTGATGTCACATACTCTGCTAAACCAATTTACATAATTTACTTGGAAAGAGATATTAGGGTCCCACAAGTGAAAGATGATTAGTGCTTGAAGACACTGTATGAAAAACTTCTGAATTGGTACCATATTATGGATAAGTGGAAAGGTATATTAAGCAGTCACTGATCAAAGGTTTTGAAAGGATTTCAATAAATCTGCCTTTAGCTAAGGAAGCCAAATCTGTTTAGTTTCCCCAAAGAGTCAATGAGGAGAGGAAGACTTTAAAGACTGGGTCAGGGCAGGGAGTTTTAAGCCTGGCAACAGGAAGAGCCTAGGAAGGTTAGTCTTTAATGTTGGTGTTTGTGAAAAAGCCACATTACCACAACTGTAAGGGATAACTAGAAAGAGATTATGTGAAGACTGCTTTACATACTTCTATTAGCAGGACAATGTGTATTGGGTACATTCCTGTCTCCAGGGAAGTCCAAGGAAAAAACTTCTATGAGTTTCAGAAAGCCACTTATTTTCTGCTATATATTCTAAACTGTACTGCTAAACATACCTTAAAATGTACAAATGCCTCCCCTACCCTACATCCTCTGACACACTAGTAAAGGAAATCTACTCTTTTTCTTTTGTCATTACAGACCCTGGAAGCACAATCTGACTTCATGAGTTTTCTGATGATTGTTTAAGATTCTTATCTTCTTGGCTCTGGGACTGACAACGTTCTTCCACATTTCTTAAAACCCCCTTTCATTGTCAAATGAAATGCAACAAGTTGTCACTGCTAAACACTGCCTTCACTTCCATCACATGCAGGGTTATTTTTCTGTAAGTTTTTGAGCAGTCTGGGAAATCAACTGGTAATTAGAGAAACATGTCTGTTAGTATACCTATAATGAAATTACTGTAATGCACTGAATAAAACTGAAAAGGAATCCTTGTAGATTTTTGCACACATCTACTCTCTCAATCTTCTTTTTACTGGAATGTCCTTTCATCAATAATCCTAACTGCAAGTGCTTTATGCTCCTCCCACTCACAGTTACATAGTTTGGTTGAAAAGCAGCTGCTATATTTTGTGTTAAAACTTCTTGCGGTCTGGCTTTCAGTATGTCTCCTTGAGTAGGTAAACATGACAGAACAGAAGTGCCTGGAAATGCAAACAGTCCCTGAATTATTATGCCTATTACTTTTTATTAGCAGTAAAACCAAAAAGAAGCAAGGAACAGTTCTATTTATGCAGAGCAGTTAGAACATAAATAATAATAAAATGTTAAAACTATAAAACTACTTATACCATATTCACTTAATTCTAATAAAAAATAAGTTTAGGTCTTGCCTCCATGACAGGAAACATGGTGTAGCTTTGCTTTCATCCAATATTTATACTCAAAAACATTTTGGTTTAGGAAATAAACTAGTGATAAAAAATTACAGTCTCAGAATATTGGGCTTTGACTAGTCCCCTGCTGCCCTTTATATTACGTTTCAGTAAAATACAGTACATCTTGCTGTTTTATTTCATTGTTTGTGGCCCATGCAAAATCCTATTGTCCAGCTGCCCAATGTAAATGAACAACAAATCAGAACAACCAGAAAAGCACAGTGACTGATTAAACTAGGTCAGAATTTTTGCCTGCACTGTTAGAAATACGACTTTATTCAGATTTTCAGTACATGTTTACATCACCTTGAATGGCACTGAGGAAGCCTGCTGATGGAGCCTTTCATTTTTAAGTGCTACAGACAAGCAAATCGTGCCAACTCTCCTTAGCACATATTATCAAGTTGTTTGGTTCTGTTGATTTTTTTTTAATTATTCCAAATTAGTAGGGTGATTCTGCATGGGATTAAGCTGCATGTAAGTGAGCAAGGAGAGGAACTACAGTTCACAGTAGACATTCGAGCTAGATGAGCTTGCCTGGCTGATACTGCCACCTCCAAGCACCCTGACTGCAGCACAGGGACACCCCAAAACAAAGGGATCCCTCCCATCACATACCCAACTGCTGCATGGAAGTCTAATCTCCCTCTGCACTGCAGTATTTTGCTAACAGGCTCAGCTCAATTTTTCCTTTCTTGTCTCAGCATACATGGACTGGAAGGGCCAGAGACAGGACAAGTGAGCCTCGAGGGTATGCAGAGATGACCTGGGGGCTGTTTCTCATGCACTCCTTTGGGGTATTGCAGTGCAGATTTCAACAGACTAGATACCTTTGGACTAGGTTTCTAAGGCTCTTTTACTGCAGGGGGTGAAAAAGTAGCTGCCCCACCCAATGAAGTAGTGTAGGGAGTCACAGCAACTGGACTTCAAGTCTTCCCTCTTTAAAGAATATTCTTGGAGACAGTCATAATTTTGACCCATGTCTTAACCATATTGTCAACTTAAACCTTTAAAAAATTGACTTCACAAGTTGAAGAACTAGTGAAACCAGCTTATATACACTATCTGCGTATTCCTTTTCTCAAAACTTCTCCTAGCACCAAAACCTTAGATTCTCTTATGTCCCCTGTGATACTTTCCTAGCAGACAAGAGACAGCATTTGGTCTATTTCTGACTATATATCCATCTGCTGACAAACAGAATAATGCCCGAGTTTTACGATTTTTAACTTCCCATTCAGTGCAATCATTCAGCTGAGGTTTCTCTCCAGTACACAGATGATTTCCATGAAACTTTAGAAATGTAATAATAATTCAGATTTACCCTTCTATCAAATTTGTCTGAAACTGGCAGCAAGCTCATAGGTCATTAGGAGGCTACTGATATACAGACAGAGCAATTTCATTATTCCATTAGCTGGAATCCTGTAATCAAACACTGTGCACAATCATGAGACTAGTTTAGAGATCATAAGACTTTAGAAAATAATAAACTGTGGGTTCTTTCCAGTTGCAACATGGGATGTAAATAAAGACAAAGATTACACTGAAAAAAAAATTTAAATATACATGCAATTGTAAAATATTTCAAGTCTTATGGCACTAGCTTTAGAAAATACATGGATCACGTCAAATGACTTTAAAAAATCTGGTCTGGCTTAGGCAGTAAAGTATAAGGGAAGTTTCAATGCAAAAAAGAAATACGTATTCTCTAGCAAAGAGAAGAAATCAAGGAAAACAGAAAATCGGATAAATTCTGTCAAGTTTCATAAAGATGGAAGTTTCTAAAATTGTGGGTAACTCATTCCTCATATCAGGCAATTAGAAATGACACTTCTGATGGATTTTTAAAAAGCTTTCCAGGGAAAGCTTCAGAGAATTACAGCTTTGTAAGTCTGATGTCATTAGGGTCAAAATTGGTGCCATCAGTAATAAGGAACATGGGGAGCAGAGGTGTAAATAAATATGATACATTGAGATAGCTTCTGTAAAGGGAAATCATGCCTCACAAATCCATTAAAATGTTGTGCAGAGAAAGTTTCTTGATTGAATGAAAAGGTTTTAGCAAGATACTTCACCAAAAGCTATTAAAGACGTTAAATCAATGTGGAATAAGACTGAAAGCCCTCTGATGACTTAATAATTGGTTAAGCAACAGGAAACAAAGAGTTAAAATAAAGTGGAGTTTTCCTGTTAAAGGAAGGTTACCACCTCCTCAGGGAACTGCGTGCAGACCTGTGTGCTTCAACTTATTATAAATAATGTGGCACAGGAAGGGAATGGGTGAGGCTGAAAAAGTTTGCTGATGGTACAAATTTTCTCAGGATCCTCAGAACTGAAACTGAGTAAAGAGTCACAGAAAAATTTTGCAATATCGAAGGGCTGCACAGCGTAGTAACAGTGAAATTAAGCACTGATCCACACAAAGTCACAGTCACCAAAAGAAAAAAGTATCTTAACTACACATACAGGAGCATAGGTTCTTAACTGGTATTAGTACCAGGAAAGCTTTCTTTGAGACATTTTGAATAATACTTTAAAAATGTCTGTACAACATTCAGCAACACTCAAAAAACCCAGTGAAATACTAGAAACTATTAGGAAAGAAATAGAGAAGAAAATGGGAACATTATTCTGCCACTACCTAGCCTATAATTTCGAATATTGCATGTATTGAATATTTTAATCAGCCACCTCAAATAGGTTACAATAGACTCTGAAAAGGCATTGTGGATAGCGACAAAGCTGATCAGAGTGTGGAGTGAATTCCATATGAGGAGTGACTAGATAGAGCAGGAGTTTTCAGCTTGGAAGAAATAAATGACTGAGAGGAAGAGCAATAGACAATCATGAGCAGTGTGGGAAAGGTGAGCAGGGAAAACTAGTTCACTGCTTTTCATATCATCTGAACTAGCAGGCACTGAGGTGACTCTGTCAAGCAGAGGCTATAAAACAGAAAAGGGGTCATACTTGTCCATGCTTAATTACACTGTAGAATGTAAGAAGGGATACATGAATCAGTTGAAAAAAAAACCAAACAAACAAGCCTGGAAAATTAATTGAAGTCTATCATGTGCGTACAATCTTCTCAGAAAGTCCCTAAATGTGAGATTGAGTTTCCATTCTCTACTTTCCTTCAGTACACTTCAATTCCTGGCCATCGTCAAGGACAGTAACCTATATGGTATCACCTTTATGTTAAACACCAGAAAGTAAAAATTTACCACCATGCTAGGGCCCCTGAGTCTCTTAAGACATCCTTTCATTTTCTTGTATCCAGCAGACCACACCACAGCATCTTCTTTTCCTCTCTCCTTACTTAGCACCTAGAGAAGCAGAAGCATTTTTCCCCTGGATGGATAGCACTGTTCTCACCAGCTGGCATGATCTTTTATCACCTTTAGTTGGTGCTCACCAAAAGATTCTAAAGTTGTTTGGAAGGAAAATATGGCTAGATTGAGGATCAGGATAGCAAATATATAACAGCAGCCTTACCAAGCCAGTCTAAATAGATGGTGGATCTTCAGAAAGCAAATGAACTTACACGTCTGCATGGCTTTAAAGAGCAGAGCATCAGCTACCTAATTGAAGCCTACCTCTGATCCTGAGCAGAAATCTCCTCCATGTTTAAAATAATCCGACCCAAACCCCATTTTTCCACATAGAGCTTTTCCCTCCATTCATTTCAGTCCAGTACCTGGTGAACTGTATGAGGGTTTCTGTCTGCATCATCGTAACTTGGTGCAACTGCATTCTGCCAGTTTTCTAATGGCACAAGTTTGTACACTTCTCATGTTACCAAAAATGAGCAAGACACTCAGAAACACTAATGTACAGCCTGCTCACTTGGCACATGTTCCCCACTTTTTAGGCAGTCACAGGGAGGACCAGGCTCCTAGTATTTCTTGCCCTGTTTGCTCAGCACCTGAGTCTGATTAGGCAGTACATAACATGAGCATCTATCAACTATTTCAGCTGTTTTAAACCTCTTAAAAATAGAGATCTTCCTTTCCACACTACGTATGACAATGGCAACAATAGACAATCAATAGAAGCCAGAATTTGGAATTTCTGAAGTCAGTTCTTTTGGGATATAAGAATGTGAGGAAAGATGCACCAGATTTCACCAGAGGCCCTATGAAGTTCTATAGAACTGTAGGTAATGTGCAAATAAGTGCATCAACAGCATTGCTGACAGACAGCACTAAGCCCATTAGCTATCAGTTCGTCCCTAATATATATTGCTCAGGGATGAAAAACTAAAAAAATCTGCAAACCCAAGGCTTCTTTTTGTGACACCACTACTAGTTTTGACCATTTTCTCGTTTTGTAACTATACGTAGTATCATTTTCATGACATGGTGGAAATTCCCAAGTTCCAAGTAATACTATTTTGCTTCAGCTATCCCTTTTTATTTCCACAAGTCCTTGTGGATTCTGATGGTACTTTTTAACAATGTAGGTACTCTAATTTTTAGTTTTCAGCTGAATAAAATGATAGAAGTTGATAAACCATGCTTGATTTGTCAGGGCTGCTATGTAATTTAGGAGTGTTTAATAGAGATGAGATTGGCTACAGCCTTCCCTCCACATTTTAGTGTGGTTTTTCTAGCAATCTTCTGTGTAATGGAACCAGTAGTGATGCTTCTGTTACCCTATTTCAAAACAGGAGCAGTGTAAATTCCTGTCAACCATCCTATTTTAAGCACCAGGATTTTATGAACCATGTTTGAAGCATATAGATTTGTTATGCAGTCACTTTTCTCTCTTTAGCAGAATATCGCAGAGAAGTAATAAGAATAAATAACAGTTCAGGACAAGTACAGGTATTTTTCTAACCAATATAAACAAGTTCACGCAAATTTTCCCTATCTCACCAGTGTATATTTTTTCCTTTTGACTTGAGCTATATTTTTGACCTAGGAAGAGCTTTTGTAGCTTTCTCAGTTTAGTATAAGGCCATTATCCAAGGTGATATCAAAGGTCTTTCTTTCCTAATATCCTCTCTCCAACACTGACAAGCAGTGGATGTTAAAAGAAAGAGGAGGGGAGATGGCATAAGCTGGCTGATTCCCTGCTACACCTTGCTGGCTTCCATCAGAAGCTGGATTAAGGGTTTCTTGAACCAGAGGGTACACTGATGGCTGTTTGGTAGCACAAACGGGTTTTAACCCATTTGCTCTTTTGGCTTCCATGGCATACTATAGCAACGACACAAGTACAGTGCAAAATGAGATGTTTCCAATCTCTAGATGACATTTGTGTATTCGTTCTAATGCATATTTCTGAAACACCTTAGGAATCCTCTTCTTGATTGTTTAAAAAAACCTTCCCATCTGTTGCTGAGAATTATTCCTTAAAGGGAATACTGGGGATAGTTCCAGTAGCTTTCTCCTCCCTGTTGCCATTCCCGTTGCTTTCTGACATAGCATTTTACACTCTGCACCACCAGCATCTCACAGCACCAGTCACCTCCTATAAGTTTCCCTTAATCTTTTAGGACAGGGTGGCTTCCCATGTTTGACAAGTCTGAATAGCTTTGTTAAGGGTTAATTTTAGGATTTCCCATAACATCGCTCAAAGTGCCTGTTCCCAGATTGCACACACTATCTGGTTTCTTTATAAGGCAGACTGAGTGCCTTGAGAACTGAAATGGAGTCTTCAGACTTAATGCATTAACTCCAAAACTCTTCACTGTTTCCACCTTCTTTTTCATATTCTCTGTCAAACAAATGCTTTTCTGTCACGTTTTTAGTCACAGTCCAGAAATCCTTATCTTTCTTCAGTACTATTTTGTAGCTCAAATTCCTCTGCCTGATCTTGCGATGTACTGACAATATCAACTGCAGAATGAGCAACTGTTGGAATAACGCTGTCTCCTGACTGCCTGATCCCAATTGCTTGCAGCTACAGATTGAAGAACAGTTTAAACCTTCCCTAGTTATCCACCACTTTTGAAAAGGGTTTAAACTTTAATGGAGTTTTAATTGTTCCATTCTTCCACTCTGGCTGCTTCCTCAAATTACTCTACGTATGCGGGTATTTCAATACTGACAAAAACTTGCTGCATTCTGCTTCTGAGTTTTAAGTGATCAGGAATATGTAATACAATCTGCTTTCATAACAGAAAGATCTCTTCTACCTGGCTTGTGACAGACTCTTCTCAAAGTACAGTACCCTTTGGAAACATTTTCCTTGACCAGAGCATCTCGCACAAGCTCCTAAATACAGAGCATGATATGGGTCTGTTTTCTTTGCATGGGGAGTGTGACTAGGAAAACGGCTCATATTTTTCCTTCACTTGTTTGCCTACACTGAGTCCAAAATAGAAAGTATACATGGGTGCTGATCTTGAGCTACCAGAACGTAGGATATGTCTCTAGATTTACTGACAACTAACCAGACAAAAGACATATTTCCACAGACATTCAGACAGGTATTTATGTTTTTGCCATATCCGGGTTGCTATTGGGAGATGGGTTAAAAACTGAGATTATAGCGCCTGTGCCTTAATAAACACAAACCACTTCTTGCCGATCAGCTATGACAACAGACAATTTTGAAAATCTAGGAGTGTCTACAAGATGTAAAATACCCGTTGCCAGGAATCAAGGGCATGGCTCCCAGGAAAGAAAAAGTTTGGGTCCTCCCACCCAGATTTTCTCTTGCCCACTGATAGAGGAAGGTGACATGATATTCACAGGGGACATAGCCTCAGCAGCTTGCAAAATAAGCCTTTACTGTAATTCATTACTAATTTTAAAACTTATCTTAATGGATGTTAATTCTGTGGCCTTTCTCTCTGCGTGAGGGTGACCGCAGTCTTGGATCAAAGATAAAGCCTTTGCAAAAATACAGTGGCAAGGCTCTTACATTGCTGTAATTCACTATGGTGCCATGAGTAGATTTAAGGCAAATGGAACTCTATAAACAAAATAAAAAGATGGCATTTCAGCAGAAATATGTAGAAAAGACTCTGGACAGAAATACTTCAGAGAAGCAGCCTGCTTAGTTGTAAAATGAGTTTAAATTAGGCTTTAAAAAGGATTGCTAAATCTTGACACATATATGAGCAGCTTATTATCATGCAATTGTGCAGTAGTTGCTTGATCTTGTTACTGATGTGCCACATATGAATAAGTGATTAATTACCACAAAGGCTAAAACAGAGCAGAGTGAGAGTACTGTAGCTCACCCTGAAAGAGGGGCTTAAACACGTTTATTGCCCTTTAAGTGCATTTCATTAAGGCCAATTAAGGACTTTCATGTCTTATTAGAAAAATGAAGTAGATTTATGAGGTTTTCGTAGGCTGTAAATGCTGGGGCTAGCAGATACAAAACTGTGCAGAAATATAGTAGTTAGAAGCTAAGAAAATAATGTAAAGGTACACACAGGAATAATTTCACTAAGGAACCAGACCACATGAAGGTGATCTCTGTATAGAAGGAGGGGGGAAAAACAAAAGCAGTGTTAAAATTCATAACAGTTCCTCTCATATTCCCTCCCTATAATTTTATGGACAATTTTGCTATCCATCTCTCTTTGGGGCCTCATTTTCCTCTGCACGGTATAAAATTCAGGATGGCATGAAGTGCTGCCATTCAGGTTGGGCAGAATTTGCTCCCAGTGGGCAGATCTTATTGCATACCTGTGAATAAATGCACAAAGAAGGAGGAGCAGATTTGTTGACCACCACATAGCACAACTCCCAGCAGGTCTACATACCTTAATAACGTTTAATGTTGCTGATAGAGATTCAGTCAGGGTTCCTTTATGGGTGTAACTTTAGGCACTGACTCAGAAAAACATATAAACATATGCTCTACTTAAAGTAGATTGGAGGATGTGCTTAAGTTCTTTTGCTGAATAGGGGTGAGTAAAAGAACACACTTAAAGATAAGTGTGTGCTTCAGCATTTTGTTGTATAAAGAACTACAAAAGTGAAAGCCCTGACCTACTCATCTGTACTTCTTACTTAGAGACAACACAATTCTGCATTTCCTACATCTAGCCAGGCATTTCTGGCTGCTTAAGATTATTCCTATATTCCCTTAAAAAAGAAATAAGCTAAAATAAATAAATAAATACAAATAGAGAAAACTATGAATAAAAATAAAACATTTCCATCTGAATTATCCATGTTTATTCAAACTCACAGGAGTAAAGAAATAAAACACGAACACTGACCTTCTTTTCTTAAATCATGCCGTTCTTAAGGTAGCAAGAAGGAAAAGAAAGGAATGGAGGAAAAAACCTCAGCAGCATACTCTGAGGACAAAGGCAAACTTTACTTTGACTCTGCAGAGTGTTGGATGTTTGCATCACAGTCTTCACCTTATTTGAATATAATTTCATTTATAGAATTTCCTTACTTTCTTTATTTTGAAAGAAAACTTTAATGGGAGGTTATAGAGTATGTATCATTTTCCTTGGGGACTGTGTACGTTTCAGCATCATCCAAGTTTCTAAGTCCCACACATATGGTATCTGGGTAACTTTTTTACATATTATATGTATTTATGAATTTTTAAAAATATGCATTATTTACTCAGTGGACTGGAATAGCACTGTCAAGTGGGGGAATATGTATTTATAAATGTTTTTAAAATGCACATTATTTACTCCACAGACCAAAGAGTTCCAGTCTACCATGTATAGTCTTAGCCACCTAATTAAAAATTTCATGAAACTTCTTTGAAAAGCACTTGCAGTGCATATGAAGCAGCAACTTTTGGAGCTTTATTATCACAGCTCTTTTTTTTTTTCAAAATACATAAAGCATTTAGACATGTTATAGTCTAATCGTTTGCCAAATTTCATCTTAAATAGAAGTTGTATAGGATTTCTACAAGCACAAAAAAGCATCAAAACCAGCGGATCAGCTATATTTTGGAGGAAGGGGTAAGAGGTTTTTTTTGGTGCACTGATATCTTTTTAAAACAAACAAATAAATATTTTTTAATTTGGTGAAAAAGAATTAATTCCCACACTGAGATTTGCTTGTGCCAAACCTTAGCTGCTCCTTTTAATGAGGTTTTAAATAATTTTTGTTCTGCCAACTTATTCTTAAAGGAGTGTGTACCAAAAAAAAATGACTACACACTATCAACACAGTCTGACCACTATTGATTAAACCCTTCAGTTATAAGAGACCAAAATTCTGTGTTTTATAAAATGATGCAATTAAAGAAAACAGGTAAACGTAACACCAACACACATCCAGCATTTGTTGACCAAATATGATTGCAAATAATGATAATATTTGTATATTCTGTTCTCTAGGTTGGATTTTCAAAATAAATGCTGACTTGATGACTAATATATCTATTCAGTCTTTGAGAAGGGACTTAGTGACGTAAAACATGATGAGCATCTGCATCTAGTGATTTATTTCAGAGTCTGAAAGGGCTATAAAACAAGTGCATGTCAGGGGTAAAACGAAAGCCAGCTGTTGATTTTGCCCCCAAACACAATGCAGAGTACTTCACAGAGCATCCTGAAACTATGCAGCAGCATTACCCCATTTTTCAGGGCAGGAGGACACTTCTAGCCAACTGCTCACAACCTTCTTTAAAGTGAGCATCTGTTCCCTACAGCCAGCACGGACAGAACAAATGTGTATGTTCTCCAGTTCTGGTAATTTGCACAGGCCAGAGAGGTGAAACACCTAAAGAACAGATTTAAAAAAACAATCTCTAGATTACAAGCTTTGAATGAAACACCAAACATCAGCTGTCCAAGTCACATAACAGGCTTATGACTGGTTAGTTTTCATAGGGTTTTATGTGGAGTGAGTTTCAAAGTGGGAGATGCTTCTGCTCACTTACCTGGGAACACTGCTGCCAGAATTTGTACTTACTGTCAAAAATGAAGGCAGAATCCAAACTAGATCTACAAAATTAACTTTTTTTCAAAATTTTATGAGTTACTTCACATTCCAACTGAAAGCAAATCACACATTAGGAATTTTACCAACAGGTTCTTGTGATGAAGCTTATTAAAACAAATTGATAATTTCACAAGGCTGAAAATTTTCTATTTCCTCATAGCAAAAATGTATTCTATAAACAAAGAAAGAGAACTGGTTTTAATAATATTAAAATTGGTACTAATTGGAAAACAAATTAATAGGGTTCCTGCTCACTGGGAATGACATATGAGACGTAGTTATATCTCTGAGGCTTATAGAAGATCTTAATTCTTAAAAGAATGGGAAAGGCATTGTCCCCTCGTATTCTGAGTATGCAATTTCTTTTTAAATTGTCTTCTGATATCTTACTGAAAGCTGGCATTGTATCTTGGCACAATACCACAGTAAAGTTCTCTGGTCCAAATGGAATTTGATGAATTGTGGAAAAGCCATTTTTCCTTTGCCTCTGGTCAGAAAGCATAACATGGACATTGGCCTTACTGAGAGTGTTCCAGCTCCAAAGAGAAATGTTTTTGAAAGTAACTTGTAGTGGAAAAAACTGGAGATGGACTGAATATGTAGTAGCTCTGGATGTGATGGAACTGACTGGGTAGCCGACAGAACACTCGTGGCAGGCTTTGATGGATGATGTGACAATGTCTCCCAACGCGGTGACTGTGCTGTGCCCCTGGGGCATTAGTCACACAGATGCAGTGTGTTGCATCCCTCCTGCACTTCTGCACTTCCAGCTATATGAGACATGAGACAGTACAGGACACCTGAAGAATGAGCTAGTGTAAGAGGGAAAAAGAGAAATCCAGGCAGTGCAGTATCCACTCCTAGCTCCCATTACAGCCATGATGGTGTTCAGTGACATGAGAAGAAGTGTGGCGCTGGGCCAGGACAATGGTTCCTTTAGCCTGGTACTCTCTTCCCTGAAGTCTCAATAAGAGATAAAATTTGCAAAAGTATATGAGGCCTTGTGTTATTTCTTACTCTCAGACTGGCCTAGCACCCGTGACTGTTGTATTAGGCATATTCTTCTTGTACCTGTTATGGATTTGCTTACCAGCAAATAGATTGCTGATCAATTCAATTTCTCTATTTTCTCACTACAAAATTTTCTTTTAGAAAAATTCTCACATAGCATCTATAAACATTGCTTCATAATATTAGAAGTTTTCAAACCAGGTTTCACATCAAGGTCCTTTAGCCAGCTTTTCCTGCCTTTCTTAACATACACACATGTGCATGCAGGAACCTCGAGGCATACCAATACAAAGATAAAGCAGAGGGGACTTTAGAAGAAAGAAATGGCCCTTGAAAATCAGGCTTCAGATGAGTGTAGCGTCAACACTGTGAGAGTCTGATCGTAAGAAGCTTTTCCCTTGCCCCCCCGCCCCATCAGTAGGCAGATGCAGCAACAAAGAAATGTGATCCAGATAGGGTCTGGTCAGCTGGTATCTTTAAGTCCAAGAGAAGAAAGGCAGGAGAATATGTATTAAAAATTAAAGATTGTTGTCAAGAGATATAACAACTTCACACTAACAAACTACTAGAAAAGACAGTTTATCCCTTCAGGCACACACTATCAGGGTTCTATTGTCCTGGAAGTTCCCTTGCTTAAATCATCTGCTAAATTTTCTGGATGTCAAAACTAAACACCCCAAAGGAGAAACAACCACTTCATATTGCTCAGCTGTGACACTTACAGTGGATTAAAAATCAACCAGAGCCCAAACAGAATCTTGCAGTCATGTGGGCTAATACAAACCAGAGATGGCAGTCTTCAGGCGTTCATGGGGACCTGGGGGGGAAGACTCATCTTCATAAAAGACATACAAGTGTGTTGTCACATTCAACTTGAAAACTTTCCTAGCTGAGAGGAGATCATTGGGTTTATGTGACTCAAATTAACCACACTCTGAACTAAAGCAAAAAACATACTGTGCCAATGAAGGGGAGCACCCTCTTTCAGCCATCAGAGAGCACTACACAAGCAAATACGTCTTGGGTGGAGTGTGCAAGAGAGAAACACATTCCTCATAATCAAGGGTAATTCGAAAGGCAAACAGTGACCAGAAGAGCATGCTATCCAGCAGAAGACTAATCCTGAACCCAACTCCACAGACGGTTACACAGCCTGCTGCAATGCCAGGGCAGATGCCAGGGAAGAGACCAGCCACAAACCGAACAGACACACAATCCAGAGCTTGGCATCTGGGTTCTTCAGCTGCCAGCCTTGCCTCATGAGTAGCCACAATGGTTGGCTCTTGTGCAGAAAACAACAGAGGAAGAGGCTAAAGAGGTCTATGTGCCACACTGCCAGCACTGGGAACAAGCAGTGCCAAGTGAGTATTGCAGTTTCATGCACGTGCCAATGTGCTTTGGAACCGCTTTTACATTTTCTAAAGTAACAACAGAATTCCTGCATAAAGCAAGACAAGCTCTAACACCAAGGATAGCTCCCCTTCCTTTTTCATATTTTTTTGTGTGTAAATTTCTTTCTAACTTCATTTTGTTTGCCTCACATATACACTTCAGACAGCTGTGGCAGAAAAATGGTCTTCATGCCTTGCACTTCATACTGATATAATATTTGTATCTACAGGAATACGTACACAAATCGGTTAATTTCATAACCAAACTACAAAGCCCCAACTTGTAAGCCTCTGTTTTACAACATGAGCAATTACTCCAAAAAGTAGCCGCATGAACCCCTGTGCCACTGCATGCTGAGGAGCAGCATGATGCCATAAGGAGTTCACCTCCTTCTCTTTAAAAGCCCTGGTCTGCCCTGTTTACACTGAAGGAAATGTTTTTATATAAATCACTACTTGTATGTTTATTTTGTTTTGGGTGTCTTTAGATTATAAATTTACCAAATGGATAATTCTAAATATGTGTGTTTGTACACTTGTATACATGCTTTCTAATATTTGCAATCCAGTAGAGCTGTTTGATTCGGATGTTGTTATTTCCTGAAACTGCCTGAGTAAGTGCACTACTTTGCAAAGGCTTTGTTTCACATCAGGATAGTGTGTTCCATTGTTTGTATGTGAGTAAACAGGCAAAAAGAAAGAGGACGAGAAAGAAGTCTGTAGAAGAGTTTGCTGAGACAATTATCCAGTGAAGACTGCTTTTCATTGCTGGAATGCCTTTTAAGATCAGAGCCCTACTCAGTTATGGGGATATCTTTAGATGCTGATTTTGGACTGAAGGCGATTATTGTGCAGCATTAAGGTAATGAAGAAAAGAATTCTGAATATTGCTATGTTGCTTTGGTGCTACCAGGGTGGTGTAATGGTGAAACAGAATGACCACATCTAGGAGTTGTGAGGATTTTTTTGGTGTGACTAAAATGTTAAGAAGAATAAAATACCAAGGAAAGCAAGGTAACAAATGGAAAAAATCCTTCTTTTTTTCAAGTCATGCTATACCAAGATATGAATCAGGCTTTCTCCTGAGAGCTTCTGGAAGATCCATCTTCACTTATAAACCACACTTACTAAGAGTATCTATGCTACCTCCCTCCAGACATTCATTAATCTGCTTAAACACATTTTCTCCTTGCCATCTTCAGGCTCTTCTCTTCCTCTCCTCTTAGCCCATTCCTCCACCTACTCCTTCTTCTCAAGCATATATCGACGCACTTTATCAAATCACAGGAATACATCTTATTTTGGTGAGGTTGTCCTAGCCATGCTTCATTAATTGTACCTGCAGTTTTACAAGAACAAATAATTAAACAACTGTAACATAACAATCAAGCAATTGCATGTCATGTTTGTAATGTTTTTAATTGCTCAAAATTGGCATCTTTTCCCATTGTGCCAATGCTGTAAGCTCCACTAATATCTCTCAAAGAGTTAACAACATGAATCTCAGCTTTGAATGGAAAGAGAATTATTCAAATTTGTATATATCCTGAAAATCCTACCTATAACTGAGTCTAGATAAGTCACAATATATTTTGAGCAAGAAGAAGATGTGAAGGATTTTACAAATTTGACTCATAATGTTTAAAAGAATAATGTGCTGTATGTGCTGGCTTACTGACAATAAGTGAAAAAATTCTTTATCCATACAAGATCCGAGCTGGCTGGCATTTATTTTCTCTCCCTGAATATAGATATTTTTCATTGCACACTTTTTTATAACTGTTCTTGGTTTGTTACTTCTTTTTCCTTCCACGTATTTTATATAACACCGGAAAAAGCAGATACCCTCCATCAGCCTTCAGTGGAAGAACTAGCTTTACTAGTTTTTAGCACCATACTTAAGAGCAGCTATGGTAAATGAATATAAAACCTAAAATTAGATTATTAGATGTATTTCCCTATCAGCTGTCACCTCTTCTTCCACTTGCCGTAAGGCTGGATTTAGCCCTGTGGTAAGTAAAGCCCTGATTCTGCTGTCACTCCTATCCAAGATACCAGCAGTGCATGTGCAAGCAGGATCAAGTTCTGCTGATCTGCTTTTGAAATTAAAAAATCAACAGATTTCTGTTCTCATGTATGGACTTCACTTGTCCAGCTTTGGAAACCAATTACATGAGATTCATTAGACTGTCTCCTGCTTTTATTGGTTTATTTTACTTTTCTCCCTCTGATACAGCAGGTACAGATCACAGTTGCAGGTACAATGGGGAACTAGATAAGATAGAGTTTAACTCTAATATTGTTAAATCAAATGTTTCTAAAAATCTATGTCCAAGTCCTCAGCTGGTGTAAATTGCTATAACTCAGTTTATCCAGTGGCACAATGCCATTTTACAACAGCTGATGTTCTGACCCTTGTTTTCTAAACACAAATAGCCAGCTACAGTGCTGCTGCAAACATGGCCCATGATGTTTTCTCATTCATTACATGCATAAGTCAAAAAAGCAGGGCAGGTCAGAAGGAAACACTTCACCTCATTATTGGCACACAGAACAGTTTTTAATATCCAAAACCCCCTCATGTCTAAAACCAAAATCTTGTTCCTCAATGCCTCTACCTCTCCTGGTAGTAGCTATCAAAGCAATGAAGATATCGTGACAATATTTACCCCTTGCAGGTGACATTTCCTCACTTTGCCTTTGCTGGAGTGGTGCCTGTCAGGGGGTCTTTGAGAGCGGACAGACCCAAGGGCTAGCCATAAACATCTTCTTGGGATAGGTACTCCTGCTGCCCATGATTCTGCCCAGTCCCTGCTTGGCAAATGCATTCTGAGCCTTCAGCTGCTGCTCTCATCTGTTTCCCTGGGGTGAGACCAGTTTTACAGTGTGAGCAAAGTGATATTCCCTTAATTCATGCTCTGAGTTTACCAATGTTTTTTTGTCACATTTCTTACTAACATAATAAATGTTATAAGTGAACTTGATGTATGCAAGATCTTACAACCAAACTATGTCCTAGTGTGCCTCAGACATGTTTTCCAGAACAAGCTGTAAATGTCAATCTTACGGTGAGACGAATAGTTCCATTCAATTGGCCATATTAAGTAGAGATAATAATTTTGGTTTAAATGGCAGTTTCACCAGGTAAAATCCACTTCATTGTAGCTAATGGGAATTTTCACACTGATTCTTAAAATATGATCCCTGATTTTTTATTGAAATGTTATGCTATTTATAAGAGGTTTATGCTTAATCAAATATATCTCCTTTACTAATAAAAAGAAATATTATTAGATCTATAAATTGGCCCTGAACTGGGTTTCATTTCTTATTACATCCTTTGAAATTGTGCTTTAGCACAGAATTACATATCATAACTTGATGAATTGATGTAAATACATTGCTATTGAAGAAAGGTTCTCTCTGTGTTCGACCGTAGGTTTCTGTCCAGCCCACATCCCAGGCTGTTAAATATGGTCACTTACTTAGTCAGGTGGTGGGAAAGGAAAATGTAGTAGCAAAGGAAAAGGACAATGCTATGTTCATGGAGAAGGATCCATTTTGAATATCTCGGAAGATCACATGAAGTTCATGTCCAAGTCATTTGCACTACATCTTCACATCTCTTTTGAACTGGTTTAGTATCTTTGCCATTCTTATTTTTGATTTATGACCTTCAGTCAGTCTGGGAAAAACATAGCTTCCTACTCTGGCTTTTCCAGGATAAAGAAATATACTTTCTGTCAGTAGATAAACTTTGTTAAGGTGAGCATTAAATTAATACTTTACAAAATATAGAGAGATACGAATACATTATTGAAATACTTACGTTAAACCAATAGCAAAGTAAATTTTAAATTCACAGCACAAAGTTTCCCATATGGTTATGCATTAACAATGATAACACTACAGGATACTCATCTCCACAAAATCTGTGTAGAATTCTCTCACCTCCTTGTGTCCACCAGATCATGTACTATTACTGAAGACATGTAAGGGAATCTTGCTCATCTTCCATGTGTGAGAACCTTATCAGTTCTATAGATTATAAATATCTCTTGCCTTTTTATATTCTTTGTTATGCCAGTCAATGGCAAATTATGTACTAGTAAAGACCTGCTTCTATGGTCAAAGGCAAGATGCTCAATGTGTGATACTAAGGTAAGAAAATCATGTTGGAGATGGATCTTTTTGTAGATCCTGAGCCAAATGTTGCTCTGTGTTACACCCATAGAATGGCCATTAAATTCAGAGGGCTGAATTTAGACTAGGAAAGGCAGAAAATAATTTTGACTTGGCAAATTTGAGCTAATTCTACAGCAGACTACTAGACACCATAAGCAACTAAATTTGAGAGGCTCTTCTCTTGTCTCCACTCTTACCTGAAAATATTGTCAGGAGATTCACACTTAGTGAGCCACTGGATTCACTGGATTTCACATTGAATAATGCAGCAACATCCTAAAAACCAGAACTGCAACAACATACTCTGTTCTGAATTATATTCACCTGATGCATATATTTGCCTAGTTTTAGCACATGTCTGTGCAAAATCAAAGCCTAAATATTTAGCTGCACTGCTTTTCATGGCACTTTACTTATGATTCCTTTCTGGTTTCACTTGTCCAGCCATAAATATCTTTTCTTTCCTTTTTCCAAGTCAGCAATATAAATATTTACTATATATTTCTCCTCATAGTTTCAGCACTTGTACAGTCCTTACATACTCAATCAAATCATTTCATTCATACCTGTTCACTAGTTTTTATTCCTTTCATTTTCAGCTTTGGTTCTCTGCTTGCAGGGACTCGGCAATATTCTCCTTTATATACACGTTTCTACTACCTTCTTGTTTGGACGTCATCCAAGACTGGAATTCATAAAATGTTAATATTTTGTTCATACATAGGAGAAATACTTTTAAGAATGCTCTAAAATTTGGAGCAATTTTACCACTTGATAAAAACATGCTGAGGAAGCCAGCAACTTTTTTACCCCATTTGCAACTACTGTTTGTGAAGTTTGAGCTGTTGTGTTGCCTCTTCTGTTTCTTGGTTGGTTGGTTTATTGCCACCCTTGCTGACAGGCTCCAAGTGGTGTTTCAGCTGTAGGTATCTGATAGAGCTCACATGCACATTTGCTAAAAGACTGTTCCAGCCTTCATATTCTCAGGTACGCTACCATTCCCATTCTTCTTTTCGTGCATATTGATGCTGTTAAAAATAAGCATGAGCTTTGCTTGAAACTTGTTTCCAAGTAAGTCCAGCAGCGTAAGTTAAGATCCATGATGAAAACATCCTGGCTGCAAACATGCATTTTTTTAAGTACAGCCATTTTCCTTAAGTTCACACACTGCAGAACTGGTTTTCAGCTAACAAGCACTGCGGGCAGGTCAACAATAATCCCACAGCCCTTTCCAGCTCGGGTGGAAGCTCATGCAGAAACCACGGTCCTCACTGGGGCACTATGCACTGGTCACTCCCTCTGCACATAGGGCTGACAGGAGGACACACACCCATACAGCCCTTTCACCAGCCCCACCTTGGCCAGGGAGGCTTTCTCAGAGGACCGTTTCCATTCACTTTACAGCCTTTTTCTCTGCCATACAGGAAGAGCATTTACATACCTGTTAATTTGTCCCATTAGCCCATGCACAGCATCTTTTCTCAAAAAGGAAACCCGTCCCTACCATCTTGCAAACAGTTGTGCAGAACACCACCCTACAATTCAGGTATGACTGAGCTACTTTACATATCAGCCCTGATTATTATGACCATGAGGAATGATTTCACATGGAAAAACTACCCTAACATTCAGCCATAGCATTAGGGAATCAGTCATAGAATTTCCCCTTCACGTTTCCGAGAACAGATAGAGGAAGAAATAAAAAATTAAAAATATTAGATATTGCCTTTTGACTTGACTGCTAACACAATAAAGCAGCATCGTAAACTGAATCATGGAAGTCTGCAGTCTTCATTGCTCCCTTTGCTGGTATTACTTCATGGATATTGGAGCCCTTAGGGAAACTGGAATATGAATAAAGATTTTTTTTTAAATCGGTCGTTTTTTCTTGGTTCTGTTTCTAAAAATAATGCAGTTTGCAAAAAACAGAAGGTTTGGTTTATAACACAAACAAAATTGTTACATTCTGAATGGGTTGTAAGTACCTGATTCTTTGCCTTTTTACTCATCCCTGCTAAAAAAAAAAAATCTGCAAATCCATTTGCTAACCAGCTGCACCTCTGTACTGAACAGATAACAACCTGTGCAAGCCAGGCTTTGCTGTGAATCGGTGCTGATAGGCCTGAATCTCATAGCTTTTTTTAAATGCTAATGACAAGAAACATTTCCTAAGCCAAAACGCTCTTGTAGATCTGTCTACTTCTATTATGACTGATATTTGCTTGTAAGTACATAGAACACTTGTTCACTGTGCCTTATCTGCTATGGTGCAGCATGCTGACCTACATACCATTCAGCACAATATGATGCACAAACATCTTCTATATAATTTTTCATTTTCGACTTAAAAACAGTAGAGGCAAAATAGGATTGCTGCAAATCTAACAAAGAGATGGCATTATTTCCAAATAAAAATGTGCATTTTTCCAAAGAATTTATTTGTCTAGCAGCATGAAGTTCATACATAGCAATGCTTAAAAAGGGTGTTGAATTGCGATTAGGAAGGAAGGACTTAGGAAGAAGAACAAACCACATCTTTTCTACTTACATAGAATAATTAAGCTAACTTATTTCTCATCACAATTAAAAGTTCAGCTTTTCTGAACCATGTTTTCGCAATGTCACTAAATGCTGCTGATATAAGAATGCTGAAATAAGTGCGATAATAACAATAAAGGATGATGGATAGAAAAGGATACAGTAGCTAAGGGAACAGAAATGATAGTCTATTACCTGCCATTGTCAGGTTAAACAGAACTACAGTATTTATGATTTTTGCTGTGATGCCTCCGATGTTGTATAAGCCTAGTCTTTATGATGATACCTGTCTACTGAATGAAATAATTGATACGTCAGTTTTTATTGAAAATAAACATATGTCTATCCAGTAGGCAGACATTATTTATACTGAACAAGAGAAACACAATCACAAATATCCCAAAAGCTTGTAAAGGAAAATGTACATTAAGAGCTAAATTTTAAGAGCAAAACAGAAATTCTCCATCACTTCGGAACAATCCTAATCAACTTATGTTCTGAAATGTTAAAGAAGGGTAGAAAAAAAAGGTCTGCTCAAACAATAGGAAAAAAAAGGAATGATCTGCCTTAGCAGGATACAGTAGTCCTAATTCTAAAATGTATATAACATATACATTTATAACGATAAATGACTACTACAGAGTAAAATTGTGTAAATAAACCTAAATTAAAGAGATTTTTATAACAATCTGTTTTATACATGCACTGATATAGATGTATTTATTGCTCTGTTATTACCTCCAGATGAAAAAAGTAAACAGTATACAAATTAGATGAAGCATGAATGTTTAATCCTATAAGAATTCTAAATGAATGATATGACATGTATGTAGTATGTATTAGTTTTCTAAGAAAATACAGATTTTCATATCCACAAACATTAAAATTTTGTTTGTTTCCGGTGAAACATGGCACAGGAATCAGCTGAAGAATTTAAACTGCAAGAATGAGAATAATTTGGGGACCAATTCAAGCACTAGTGAGGTCAAAAGAAGTGTTTCCACTATATGCATTCAGGCCTTTTGTTATCCCAGGTTGCTTCTCTGTGGTAGTGTTTTAAAACCAATGAATAATAAGACAAAGTAAAATGCTTGGTACCTTTAGCTATGAGGCTTTGGTTTTATTTTAAAAATATAAGGCTACTTATAAAGCAATAGTGCCTGGATTGGTTAGAACTGACACTTTTTGTATTTCACTAAGTATTTTCTTGTACACACTTTGAAGACGCAGTTACACCAGCCACTGACTTCTCTTCTACTAAAGTGACAAGCAATGTCTTCACTCACCTTACCTATATAACAATAATGCAAATAACATCTTTTAAATCCACAAGTATCTTTACAAATCTAACATGCAAATGGTTTGCAGTGATGTGGCTCCCAGAAATAGATTGTTAAAGATGCTGATCCATCTTCTGGTATCGCCCCACAATTGATGCTGCTTTTGGTAGATTTGACTCAACGAGTAAGGTGGATTTTCCATTCATGTGTCAGAAGTGTTTTCCAAGTTTCTTTTGTAATTTTGCAGTATCTATCAGAAAAACTTTGGGCCAGACCTGCACCTATTATTCACTTAGCAGTGTACATACCTGGTGTTGTGTTCAGCAGTTATGAGCTCTCTGATGATAACAGAAGCAAAGACCAGAGATCAGACTTAACTATGTCAGACCCACAAGGCACATGTTTTGCACTGAAAACACTGGGTATTAGTTTAACTGTAACCAGGGCTCAAATCATTCACTGTGCTTAGGAAGACCTAAGCTTGGGAGATCACCTGATTAATACAGCTGAAATATATTGAACTTGTTTGTGTCCAACCCAAGTGCACAAAGAGTGTATGAGCCTAATCTGAGAGGAAGTGCTCGGTGCAATATGTAGGCTGGAGTGTTTCCGCTCACATGTGCTTCTGACCTCAGTCTGCAGTGGCGTGTGGGTGCACACTTGCATGTAAACAACAAGCAGCAGGCAAATAGTGTTTGTGGGTGTCTAAATGACCTTGTAACCACTTTCATGATCAAGAACTATATTAAACATAAAGACTTATGCCAGAATCTTACCATAGTATCTCAAATTGATATGTCATGGTACAGTGCACCTGGTATTGTCTTCTGAGCCCAACAGGACTTGTGTGGTTTTCTTCTTTTGTTTCCAAAAGGAATAACAGAGAGGAAGTCTCAAAGATATACATTGCTATTATTCTTCCTCATTGAATTCTCCACTGCCTTTTAAACACAGATGTCTGAAATAGGGATTACTGTGATGCACCTTTTACAGAAGAGCATGACTTGTAAGGGTTACATGCCTTATTCAAAGTCTAATGGGAAATCTGTAAAGGAATGATGGAATAAATTTCCAATCATGTCTTTTTTCATCTTAGTTTAGACCAGTACATTATATAGATTCTTTTTCTTTCAGCTGTAGCTCCTATAAAAAATTTTTGTTATCCTAAACTGTATACAGAACACAGTCCTCACCCTCTAACATGAGTATGTGCAAGTAAATATTGCCATTCTGAGGGGTGAATCTTTTCCAGGAGATTTCACTTCTCATTGACCAAATAAACCAACTCTTCTAACACAACACTGGAAACACAGCTAGTGTCTGCATATTAATTAGCCTTCCTGACCTGAATAGACTATTACCTAGGGCCCTGGCCTTCATTTCCTGAGCACCCTAAACTCCACTGCAATGAATAAAATGAAAGGCAAGAACCTTATTTTGGAATTACATTATATGAAAATATTGCCATTGCCTAAGAGATGGGATTTCTGAAAAGACCATGGAGAGTTTCTGACACTGCACAAAAGAATGACATTTTTTTGTTCCAGATGAGGTCCTGTTCCCTCCCTTAACGACCATCACCCAAAATGCAGACCACCCTTTGCGCCTTAGGAAAAATACCCTATGCTTAGGGTTCCTACCATTTTGACCAAATATGTGTACAATTTAAAGCTGTTCTCTATTTTAATAAAAGAAAATGAGGTAATACTATAAAAATAGCTGTCTTTGATCCTAGAAGCGCTTTATTACAAGGTTCGCAAGCCAAGTGGAATGAAAAACTTTTAAATAAAAAATTAATGCAGAAAAGCAAAGCTGAGAGATAGCTAGATTTAAGAAACATTGCCATTTTACTCAGAGCTTCTGCAAAAGTATTTTTGTTTTAAAAAAAAAAATGATTCCCCTTTCAACTCATTCCAGACACAATTTTACAGGTAGGCTTTGAAGATGCACCATAACATAACGTATCACAATTATCATATACTCTAAAAGCCTGTTTGGAATCTAACTCAGTAAACTTTATTAATGATCTGAAAAGGAGGTAAATTCACACATAATGTTTTATTGGGTACTGAAGATATTCATAGTGAGGGAAGAGAAAAGCCATGCCTCATGTTTTAATTTAGGGAAAAAAAAAAAGAAAAGAAAGTTACTAAATCTGGCTAATAATTATCTGGAAATTTGTTTCTCAAAATTGTGCTTTTTCTGTGACATACTGTTTCCACACATACATTACTAAGTAAAATGTACATCTGGAAAGGATTTGGTCCTTCTAAAATTACAGATATGTCTTCTAAACTTTGTATCAGACATTAAATAGCAAGTATCATCCCCAGGAAGGCACCAACAGGTTAGGCAGTGCTTGATGTAGCCGAGTTTGATAGCAGAAGAGAAAAAAAGAGTATTTTAAAACTATGAAGACTCTAATTTCACAGAAGGAACTAATAGAGAAGGATGGTGGCAAAGAGAAGAGAGATTTGGAAATGCCTGTAAGTGTTCTTAGGCAGGGAGACAATAGATTCTAAATGAAAGTTAAAAATGAAATGCGTACATGCATCATGCTGACAAACAACAAAAAAAAGCGAGGAAAAAAGGGACATATAAATATTTGAAAGATGGCGAAGGCCACACAGGCTAGGAAGTTGCCTACAAGAAGCCATGCAAGCCCCATCAGTTGCAACATTTAAAATTGGACTGTCCATGGATGCAGAAACAGTACTCTAGAGAATGTGTGCTCTAGAGAAAGATCTAATATTACAGGGACGAAAATTAACAAACCAGCAAGGTGTCCCCCATTCCCTATTTATATAATAAATCCATTGTAAAAACCCACCATGAAAATTTATATCTTTCCATAATGTACATAGAGCGGCCCTGTTCTGGAAGATGCTGAGCTGCTCAGAGGGCGCAGGTACCCTGTGCTTCCAGTAGTGTCATGCCAGGTCAATGGTTATCTGTGAATTACAAAAGAAAGAAAAAAAAAATCAAAGTAAGGAGAGTATCTGCCAGTATTCCATGAACAGAAGCCCATTAAAACTAAGAGGACATTTGCCTTTAAATGGATGGATATCATTATGCATGCAAAAGTGCCCAAAAATAAAAAGGCAGAGTGACTGCATTTCGAGGAAACAGTTGAACAGCAGCAACCATTACCTTAGCAATTGCAGCACACGGCTCTGCAGTCTAAAATGAGGACATTCCCTTTGCTGTGTGATTTACTTTGAGTATGCCATAATCTTCAGTTTCCTCAGGTAAAACGTCAATAAGCAGTGTCCCAAATGTTTTCCCTGATCTTGTTAGGAGCCACTTTGTTTCCACAAGGAAAAAAAACTGGTGTTATGTTAACACTGCACAAAAACTAGCCCAAAAGGAGCTGGTATGAGATGGGAAGCTTCATGCCAGGCAAGGATCACACAGGACTGCCGCAGTGCAAAGAATGGATCCAAATCAGCCTTTCCACAGTCTGAGCAATAATGTGTTCTAGCTTAGGGCCAGCATGCAGACTGCACTGCATCTCTATCAGGCTGCAAAAGTACTATAGAGAGGGAGGTCATCTGAGTAAAACTGAGTGAAGACAATAGGATTTGACCCTCAGTTTAGGAGGCAGAGAGTTATTCTGCAGAATTTAAAGACTTTGTACTGTGTAAATAACCCTAATACTGAAGGGGCAGATGGTGGATGGACAGAGAGATCTTGTTTAAGATAGCGCGTAATATTCAGGCTTGAACAAATACATATACATCTTAATAAATATTTATTACCCATAAGTACTTGACTTTACCCCTAGGTATTTATTGCACCACTCACAACCACTAGGCTGTGAAAAGCAGAAACTACCTTCTCTGTCACGGCAGAGTATAAAACATTGGAGACAGAGTTCTTTCATTTGGCGGTAAAAAGAATGAAAGAATAGATCTGAACTGAGATCAAAGAAAATGGAAAATGTTGCCTTTACCTTGTTAAGAGCCTTTTTTGCCATTTATGCATTAAGCCTCATTGCAATAAAAGGGAGAAAAAAGCTAAGTGGCCCCTCTGCTGGAGGATGGTTGGCATGGGTTCAAGGCAAGACTACAATGAAGACTGCAGTCAACCATCAGCACATATCTCTGCCTCCCATCATTACCGTGAAGGCCCCCTGGCCCTTGGGTCACAGTGTGGTGGCATCACCTGCTTATCTGTACCCTCATTTTACATTACTCACTGGTAGACATAAGCGAGTCACTTCCCTTTTTCTCATGCTCTATTTAAAGATTCTGGTATTGGGAACAAATGGAGCATCCTTAGCAAATAGGTGATTTATGTTTCTGAATTTAATGTCGAGTTGTAGTGTTAATTCTTATTTTCAGGAATGTGGGCAACTGTTCTTTTCAGAGGCTCTCAGTATTGCTTTGAAGTGGATGTCGTGATCTGTTTTACTTTCGCAGAGCTACTGAGCTAGAAGTCTAGTGTGAAGAAGTGGGTATTCTAACAACCAATGGTGACAGGCACATTCCTAGGACAGAGGTTTTGGTTGGGTCAAAATCCCCACCCAGTTTGCAGTAATAGGTGTTCTCATGGAAATAATAATAATAATAATAGTCCAGCAAGACAAATCAGTGGGATTTCATAGCCTATGTATGGAGGTCAGAGGTATATTTGCAGATCAGTAAATCGAAAACTGTACTTTAAATATCCATCTTGATGCTCAGTTCCTGAATAGAATGAAAATAGCAAGACAAAGAGAATCTAAAAAGGACTGTAAGCTGATCTATTGATGCAGCAGCATGATAGCAATTTATACATGTGACTGTTTAGTGCAGTTTTTCAGTAGGACCTACAATCTCAGCAGTAAAATCCCTGAAATCTCAGGCACTCTCTGTCAGTGTACATGTACAGGACCACAAAGAAGAAAAATTCCCATCAGTTTTATCCAGGACAATTTCACATCTGTGATTTTTGCACCAGTCGTCAAAGCGGAAGGTCATTTTGGGAAAGACAAATGAATTGTGGTGTATCTCCACAGTTCAATGTATGCCATTAGCACTTTCTACTTCATATCACCAGTTTTATAGTTAACAATATAAGCATAAAAGTCATGTTAGCACATTATCAGTAGCTTGCCAGTGCTAGAAAGTATTTAATTTTTAGGTACGTAGGTGCTTATCACCACACAGACCAAGAGTGATTTTCTGTGTTCAAGAATAGAGCTTTCTTTTGATCGTCGTTCACAGGAACGTAGACATCTATCTTTTCATAGGCTTGCACTGCCTCCTCTAAAACCCCATATACCTAATTTTTCATTCTTTCCACCCTCCTAATGTAGGTGACCGACATAGCGGCCGTCGACTGATGCCTGAACAAGATGGAGCAGGCACAGACCATTTGCTCTGGCACACACATCCAAGCTTTCACCTGCACAGCGGGAAAATCCTTTCCAGACAGAAGTGCCGCCATCCTGGACAGTGGAGGGTCGTGCATAGCAGAGAATGCCTGCAGTCCCTCTGCCCTGTGGGAAGTCAGCCTGGGAGGATGCTGGCCATGAGCAGTACCAATGTTCTGCTCATTGGAGAGCCTTCGAGGGCCACACAAAGGATATCTGCCAGCTGGAAACAGAGTGGATGGGCTCTAGGGCTTTGCTGACACTGTGAGAATTTCTGGGGTCACCACTGCAGCATCAAGAAGGAGATGGAGTTGAGCCAGGGGGCCTCCAGTCCCCAGACCCAGTGGAGAAGCATTTTTATGATTCTACGGTTCCACAGAGAAGCTCCTTCTCCGTATACTCAAATACTCATCTAAGTCACCAGAGCTACATGTGGGGTAAAGATAAAATAACTGGATAGGCACAAAGGTAATTGAAGTCATAAGACAATGCCTTTTTTAAGGGTACACTACAAATATGAACGGGTACATAAAAGCTGAACTTAAGTGCCACTAAGTTTTATCACCAGCAGGCACAAGCTTTATGTTATGAAAAGAGTTAAATAAGAATTTTGTTTCCATAAAGTGTGCAGCCAAGCAGCCAGAACCACAGAAAGCATACATGCATGCTGGGCAGAACTTTATCTGCAGCCTCACTGATACTACAGGGCCTTCTGCTTTATAAGGGCATCTTTTGTTTCTGTGTGCAGTTTGGAGCTGGTTGCCGGGAAAAGGAAAGGCTTACGAAGGAAACAATTGGATCAAAGCAAACATAAATTTAGACAGCTGCTGGACAGGCAGGTATGAAAACTGCCTTCCTACTTGCAGATCTCCCACCAGCCACATAGATGAGGGGAAAAAGTACTGACACACGTTTATGGATGGATGAAAGCATGCACATGAAATGATTCTTGGGAGCTGAAGGGAACTGAGCTTGCACGTACACACAGGGCACGCAGTCCAGACTCAGTACACTGCTTCAAACTAGACATTGGCACTTCTCATGTTTAGTTTGATGAGGACGCTGAGGCATGAAGGGGGTCTGCATTTCATTTTTGACTCCTGCTCTGAAGGGTGTAAAGTGAGAAATGAGAAATTTATTTGTTCTTCCACCTTGTTTGTTCCTTGCTCCTTGGATATACCTGCAGCGCTTCCCCCTCCCCAACTGTTTCTGTTCCCTCCCTCTCACAAACAATTGCGCAGCTGAGTGATTACGTTTTGATAGTAATCCTAGTTTCTAAATTTGAGAACAGTCTAGAAAAGAACAACATTCCCTTATTATAACAGTATATCACATCTCATCCCCCTCTTTCAACACAGCATCCCAGAGAGTTCCCGCTACCCATCTGATGAGGAAAGGAGGTAGGTAACTTTCTAATAAAGACAACGGTTCTGTCTTGCCTGTTTTCACAGGAATCCAAGTCACACTTTTTCCAGAAAGTGTCTTGGAGAAGGCCAGAGCCCCGGCATTGTATGGCTTTCTCTTCACACTGGAACTGTCAGCTACAATCAAAGCATCCATGTATGGTATTTCCAGTGGAAAAAAAAAAAAAGTACACAGATGTATAGTTTGCATTTATGTACTGTAGGGACACCCTTGAATCGTGTTAAAAAATGTCAGTCAAGACATCTGGTCAGCTGTCCTAATCCATATTGGGGTTTTTAGACTACTGTTATGCCCCAATATGCTTTGAACATTGCCAATATGCTTTCTCTGCAGTAGCAGCAGTGTGTCCCCTTTGGTTTCACAGCCCATCCCCGGCATTGTTTTTTATAGTGTCACGTACCGAGCAAAATGAAAACCCACATACTGTATCTCGTGTGTCTGGCTAATGAAACTGGTAGGACAAACCTTGTGTGATTAGGAACAGGGACGGATTGGCTTAGGTCTAGTTCATCTTACAGACTGCAAAAAGAATCAGCTGTCACTTGTGCCATGCAGCAGATGGACAGTTTGCATCCGATTTACATGCAGGCGCCAAAGCCTTTAGAAGCTTTGGCAGCCCACTTGCCATCAGGCAGCAGACTTTGATGTCCTGCAGATGGTTACAGCAGCCATCTTGTGCTCGCATTGAGAGGCGCTGTTGTGCCTCCTTGCAGGCGCCGGCCCATTCTCTCCTAGTGCCTTTGGAGCTGCCGCAGCGCTTGGTGCCTACCCAAGGCTCGGGACCTTTTGGCCACTGCCTAGGCACAGTTGCATTTTCATTTCAATACAAAGCTCCACTATGCTTTGCTTTTATGGTGACTGTGTTGCTCGCACCCACATTAAAAAAATCCTAAGTGTGCCTACCGCAAGCTGTCCCTGTGCTCCCTCCACCGAGCTGTGGTGTGTTTCACATTCCCTACCTAGAACCCCGACAAATCTACCGCCCACACTCTCTTTGACCATAATAGCATAATTTCAGAATAATTGCTGATCCAATTTCTGTATGAATTTAGCTCACCAATGCAGCTTTGCCTTAGCACGGTTCAACCCGTCCTAGGTAATGACACGGAACAAAGAGTTTTCTTCATGGTGGTCAGGCTAATCTTGCTCCATGAATAGCCCAGAGTAATCTGTCAGCAGTGGAAAGCTGTGGCTGGAGGTCTTCCAAAATCAGCTCTTTCGCATTTGGTAGGAGCAGTTAGGAATTCTGACTGGCTCTATTAGTCAGGAGCCATGTCATTGCACTACAGAAGGGACTGCGGTTGTCCCCACTAGGTAGGATCAGCCCAGCATATTCTACCATGCTTTTGATCCCTAGAGTGTTAGTGGAAGTTCAGCAAAAAGTCTCTGACAGATCATTAAGAACTGGCCTAGAAGCGGCAAATTCAACACTGTGCTATCTCCAGGCGGTCAGAAGTAATAGAAAGGATTTGGGGGTTGGGGGAAGTATATGCTTCCATATCTATACGCATACACATATAAATTGTTGATTAATGCAGACTGGTTACAGCCAGTAAACAAGAAGAAAAAAAAAAAAAAGCAGTTAATTAAGGCTTTTTGAATCATTGTTATATATACAGTGCATCCTTTGCAGGTGTTACAAAAGTGAAAAGTAACCATTATAATTACTAGTATTCAAAGATTCATATTTTCTCCCATGTAATTGATTTAGGATTATCAGTTTTCTTGTAGTTATACAAAAGGCCTCTCAAGGTGTGTCAACACATGTTTGGCTCATGTATGGTCCAAAAACAAGTCAAAATGCCATTGTATTTTACATGGCACATTTAAAACAGCTCTGAAAAACAGGCCAGGTTTTACCTGGATCGTTATCTCCATTAAATTATCTTACATATGTTTTAATTTTTTTCTTGTTCACCCTTTCTTTATCTTTTTTTTTCCTCTCTTTCTTTTTGTTAAAATACATCTGTGTTTGTTGACTGCCCCAGATTATATCTAAGTGAGGAGTGGGAGTACTTGCACCTGGTACAGTATATGTAGCTTAACAATACATATCATTACATTATTTACAGCTCATTTTATGTTATTCAATAGTAAACTGCATATTAACCCTTTGAGAACCTGGCTGGCGCTCCTCAGTGAGGCAGAGGATCTCTGTGTTTTTCAGGGCTGTGGGACTACATCAGCAACTGTATTCATAAAGATGGCAGCGTACTCATTACAATGGAGATCACCACCAGAGCCAGCTAATTCCTCTCCCAGGAAATCTCGTCCGTAATCACATTCCTCACCACACCATGTTTGTACTTCTGCTGATAACACAGGTTATAAAAGGGACTCAGTCAGTGCTGGAGTCAATTAATGAACCGGCTTTTTAACCTCCTTTGTTGGAGTACATTCAGCACCAAGGCGACCTGATGCCGTGCTGCTGGCAGGAGAAGGACCTAACTGATGCAATTTCAGGCTGTTTCAGCCCAGGCTCCAGTTCCGAGAAACAGGCATCATGACTGACCTCATTCAGTACTGACTCAGCAGCCTCAGCACCCACAGGAACGGAAGCGGAACTCAGAAGAAGCCCAGAAGAAATGCTTTCCCCACTGTCCAAGCAGGAAACATAATCTCTGACCAAAAGATGAACGGATTCACCATCACCTACACTTTCTCTGCTGCTGGAGCAGACCATGAGTCACTATCTCTGATTGATTGTGTTTGCATTTGTTGGGTGTTTGTTCTGGTTTTCTTTTGTTGGTTTTTTTTTTCCCCTGGATAGAGGGAGAGAGAGAGAAAGACAAGGAAGTTGCACAAAGGCAGGAAATACAGAAGAGGAAATTAAAACGTCAAGAGCTGGGGTAACATGAGTATACAGTGCCAGGCAAAACCTTTCCCTCTATTTTAGCAATATTTGGTGTGGTCACACTAAGCAGAGAAATGCACAAGCTGGCCTTTCCTTTCTCTGGCAATTTGTTTGGCATACAGCACACGTATCTGTCAAAATGTTGTGCACACCATGCAGTGCTGAGATAATTCTTCTGTGGTAAGCACAGAAGTAGGAAGAGGATCCTGCATCATAACATCCCTATTCCTAGCCTTTAAATACTCATCAATACCTCTGTTGCTGAATTAATCAGTCTCAAGATTATCAGCAATTTAGTTGCATTTTGTTGGTAATTAGCTTGATAAATTAGCATCTGCAATATAAAATTTGACATCTTATTGTTCCCTCAGTTTTATGGGATTTCTGAAAAAAAATGCAGCTTATTTTAAAAGTGATCTTTTCTATCACAATAAAGGCAGATACCAAAACCAAAGTTTGACAAGCTTAGTAGCAGGCAGAAACAAGCTCCATTGATATCCACTGGGCAAACTATCAAAGATGAATAGCTTATAATGCAAACTTCAAAAGTGTGGTTTAAAAAATAAAATTTGAATCCGTTCGCTGTGGGCAGTTGCTTCTTCTGAGCAAAATAAATAAGTGTTCAATGAATTCATTTTCCACATTTTCTGTATAAAGGCCGAAAAATAAACTTTGAAACATGAGGGAATTGAGAATTGATAGGAAATATATGTATTTATTTCAACAAATCCCTCTGAGCTATCTGAATTTCCTCAAATCAGGCAAAAAAAATAAAGCTTTTCTTCTAACCCTGCTTTTCCATTCCAGACCATATTGTTATGTCTCACGGAAACTCCACTGTGCAGGACACTAATGTCTATTTTTGGTTTGCAGGCAATTTTCAAAGGCACTGGTGAAGCTTTTTCCCAAACAGCATCCAAAGGCAAACCCATACTCTCATTTCCTCCTTTTCGTAATGAAATGAAAGAGGGGTAAGTGTCTTTCTTAGAAAACGTTTAAAATACAGCAATTTTGCAGTACAGATGTGGTACTATAAACTGAAAATTCCTAAGCATTTTGGTTTAGCTTTTATTTCTGTTGTAGAAAACTGTACTAATAGAACCATTCCTATTAATCTGAATTTGAGATATTTCATATAATGTATATTACCTTTCTGCTGCCTGCAACCTTCTGCCAGGTTTTTTTTTCCCCCTTCTTTTAGGAGGTGCTTTGAGAGGAATATACCATGAGAACAATACACAGCTGCTGCTGTATAGAGATATCTAATTGTCAATATTGTGGAATTTCTACAGCTTATTACTTGCATTCAGTCTAATTCTGGGCAAATTGCCAGTCACTTCAGGGACATTCAAGTGAGCCATATTACACGTGGTACGGCATCACAGCTTTAAGATACCCGGCTGTTTTGCCTCTGGCCAGGGAATGTTTGTACCAATGCTACTGAATGAAGGGGGGTAACTACAAATAAAATAAAATTTGTATTTTTTCAAGTGGGCTGCATTTCAAGCCCAGATGTTAGTAATGAAAGATTCAATTTAAGGATTTAAATTACAAATAAATAAAGTATGAAACAGATGTGATTTTTAAGGAAGTTCAAATTATCCAGGAAGAAAAATATCTCTGTGCATGACAAAGTAATAGGGATTGTCTTGAGAGTCTGTTGAAAACAATCTGCTGTGCTAGATACACCCTTAGGACAAGATTGGTTTGGAATGGGAAGGACTGGTGGAGCTTGTCATTAAACAAAAATTGTGTTTAATAAAACTTTATAACCGTGATTAATCCTATGAGGCCCTAAAGGAGTTTGCAGTTTCTGATAAACACATTTTCCTTGTTTGCAATGGTAATGATATTTTGAAGTGAATGGAATCTGAACAAAAAAACTCTAAGGGGAAAAAAACACTTGTCAGGTACCACCTATGAAGAAATTGCAATAGCACAAAAGAAAGAAGGGCCACCCACAAAGGAAACCTTAGATTATACTTTTGAAAGATGGGGGGAAAATGATAGGTGGTTGCAGGTCTCTCTTAACAGTAATTTGATCACCACAGAATTGCCTATAAAAAAAACACAGAAATTATTCAAGGCCATCTAGCATGTGAAGATTAGAATCCCACATGTTCGATACAGGTGCTCACTAACAAATGCATAAAGGACTAAAGCTACATCAGTGATTTTAGGTAATGTGTGTGCAGAGAGCAGGGAACATCGCTCAGCATAGAAGCTTTGCTGACCAGCACAAAGTCCCAGGGCTGAATGTTTAAAAAGTCTCATTTTCCAAGGAGAGCAGGATGGCAGTAGCTATTGATGATAATGATTAAAGCTCCAATTCTGCATGCTGTTGAAGAACGCGTCCAGCCTTAAGCAGTGGGGGACATACAACTTGCACGGACTTCGCCTTAAGGAGGAGTCCACATGTTCTTCACCACCAGGAAAACAACTTTTTAGGGTTCTGCAAGCGATTAAATGGAAGTTATAAGGATTGCATAGCACACGATAGTTATTTCTAACATTTGCTATTCCCCCAAAACAGTGTGGAATGGAATGCTTACGTAATGGGGTGGAAACAAAGCAGGTTGGAACAGTTACAGTAATGATATGCTAAACATTACCTTCCTTCTACCTGATTTTATCTTGAGAGGCCACCTGTAGTAAGTAAGCGATTTATTTTTATTATGTGAACTACTTATGAGTTCTATTTACGCTACTTACCAGCCCTAGAATGCATGACTCTATCTCTCTTGCAGGAAAAAATCCCAAAACCAAACCAAAATCCCAACAAAACTCAAACAGCTTTCTCTGGTGTGAATACTCTAGCACTTTCCAGAACTGTCAGAAGCCCTTTCAGTTTGTCTTGATTTGGGACAAAGCCACATTTAGAAGTGCTGCCTTCAGATAGGAAGTGTAAATTTTTTTTTAGTGGGAGAGAATGAACATTTTCAAGGTACACTAACACCAAAGATTTTCAAATTAATCTTTTTATTTGCCTCAGTTTTATTCTTAGAGGTTTATTTTTGCTTGAAACCTTTTCAGTCCCTGTTTCCTTTCCTGGCTATATCTGCATTTAATATCAAAAGGTGCACTGCAGCACAGCTCTGCTACCTCCTAGTTCTTTGTGATGAATTTTTCATTTCCTATATCATTCACAACTTCTTGCTGTAATTTCATATGGCCTGTATAGCACCCTATATATATGGACCATAAATGGAGACAAAAATCAGGTTTAATCTTTATGAAAACATGCCCCATTAAAGTGCAAATTTCCTTGCACCACCATATCACAAGCAGCTTTCACAGCAAAAGAAAAGAAAGTCAATTCAGCATCATCACACGCAAGGCTCCAATGACCCAAAAGGCCTTTACAATCTCCAACTTCAACAATTCCATAAAGATATCCTGTTTCAAGGCAAAGCAAGGAAGATATTTTCAGTCAATTTCCAAATATTTCAGGTACTTCTATTATCCAGCATAAAATAAACAACATGAAAAGCAAAACAGCTTGCAATGTAAAAAGAAAACATAGAGCCCTGAAGTTGTAGCACACTGTTATTTTCCAGATTAGCAAGCAAATATGTGTTTGAGGTGATACTGGGGCACCTTGTAAAGACATGTTGGTCTCTTCACTCTCCACGGAGAAAAAGCTTTTGTTTGTAAAACACAGAAGCACTAATACAGAGGAGGGGGGAGGAAAAACACAACAGATTTGTGTTCCTTTTTGGCACAGTGTCCTGTTTAACTTGCAGTAGGAACGAAGTACACTCAGTACCTTCCAAGGATCCTCACAATCTCGCAGGTTTCATCGTCATGAGCCATGTGCATCCTTAGATAGTTTGCATAAGGAAGCCTAAAGTATAAAATAATCTGGTAGCATCTGCCCTATCAAAATCTATTAGTTAATGCTTCCATTTCAGCAAAGCACTATTAGAAAGACATTACAGTCCTGAAGTAGCCACAGCTTTGAGGTGGCATTTGTGTTGTGTTCTTCTGGGACTGACTGGATACATGTCTCAGGGAACACCTTGGGGTGTGCTTAAAGGCAATTATATCTGTGTATATCATGTATTTACTTGCCCTCCAGTATTTGGTGAGGGTTTTTTTGAGTTACAAGAGCTTTAATCCTAATTGCCTTGTAATGGCTAGTGCTGAATAGGGTTTTTTCCCCTTCAGATTTTAAGGTAATCATTTGAGGATTTATCTTCCAGTTAAATAAATTCCATACCGACAGTATCACTTTACAATAGGAAAGCAAGTAGAATAACAATTTATCATGTTTTATATGGCTGTGTACAGAACAGTGCCTCTGTTTTTTTGTATTATTATTACAGTAGCAATTAAAAGTACCAGGCAAGGACCAGTCCCCACTGCATTACGTGCTATTTAAAGTTCAGCTTCCCTAATAAGTTTACAGTCTCTCTTGCACAGTGCCAGAATTTCTTGCCCTCACAAACACATTGGCTTCTTACTGTATCTTCTTCAAAGGCTGGCCTGAGGATGCCCTCATTTCCATACTTGCCTGTTGTTAAGACCCAGAGTCTGTAAATGCAGCCTGTGCTCAGGTTCTAGGGTAGGTAGGATGCCCCCCGGTTCCAGCCCCACCACATCCAACAGCAGAGACACGCAGCCCACAGTCTGCCTGCAAGGCAGCGTTGTGGAAGGGTGCAGGTAAACATTGTCTGCAGCTGTGACTCTGGAGATCCCCCTTCATAGCCCATAGTTTCAGTGGAAGATAGTCTGCATCTAGTTATAACTCTGCCATGGGGAAAGATGGTGCTCCTTCCAGTACTTTATAATCCTTATCCAAGGACCTTGTCATGCAGCTTAACATATCGTTTTCTATGGTCTTTTAAGTACAAGTGCACATCTGCAGAAATATTTCTAAAGCTATATGTAAAGTTTAATGTATAGTGTATAAATAACAGATGCACAAGTGCATCTTGAGATGAACAAATTCTGTGAACATATTCATAATTAGAGATTATAACACATTGCAGACTACAGGAAAGATATTTTCTATGAGGAATTACAGGCATCTATCCATCGTAGAGTGAGGGGCTGGATTTAGATCATGAATCTCTTTTTCCAATTTATAAAGCTGCCAAAGTTGACACAAGAGTAGGTAAATTAATTGATAGGCCTTGTGCTATAAAGATGTAGGCTTAAAATGTAAGCTAAGATATGCCACACAGCCAGCTGAGCTGGAGCAATATGAAGCTTCCTATAGGCTGGCTTAACACAGAGATGAGTCCTCCGAGTCAGATCATTTTGCCCATGAGCTTTACTGACTTCCCCACTCTGGGTTTATACCACGGTTCAGTGTCTACCTGCTGCTGAGATCTTGTGCACACCCATCAGTGTAGTTCCGAGGGGACTTATTACGCTCAGGTAACAAGCCCAGTTTTGGAATTCCAGCTATGTCTCTTAATGCTTCACCATGGAGGTACCAGAGCTGGTTCTGGATTAGTTGCTAAACTCCATTGCACCACCTAGACCTGTTCTTCTACTCCATTTATGTGGACTGGCTAAAGCACAAATCCAGGCACTGCAGGTCAGGACAGTGTGGGGAGAGCTTATGTGCATCTTGCCAAATACCACACCTGATCTGTGGGTTGAAAGACCACTTTGGTTTCTGATGACCTCAACTTGACAGCTTTCATGAGCAGTGAATCCACTGTAAAAATATGGGACCCCTCAGTGGAATTAAAGCCCAGTAATATGGTTGTCTGTTATTTATTCTATATTTAATAATCCCTTTCTATGACACACATTGGAGATACAGAAGATGCTCTCATAAACTTTTTAAGATAAACCCATTTCTTTCCCAGGAGGTTCCATCTGACACAAGCCATTACTGAAGATCGACAGGAAAGTGTACTGGTAGCCAAGACATGCTATAAGACAAGCAGAAGATGCTTAAATGATTTATTTGTGGTAGGACATTTGAGGAGCTGTTTGGCCTTTGCAGAAAGGAGTTATGGGGTGCTGAACTTCCAAACCAACATAATATTTTGGGGAATAAAGTGAAATTAAAAATTTACCTATTTATTATTTATCAAAATATTATTGTTTTTTCCACACCTGTTAGCCAGCTGTTAATGGTTTCAAACTAGCAAGCAGGAAAATATAAGGAATGTGAAGTGCCCTTGGGATCCATACTCTCCCAAGAAGAGGAAGGGAGATATTTTGATCACCCAGTACGTAGTAAGAAGCTGACAGCAGATCATATCGAATCAGTTTCAAAGTTCAATGCAAACTCAACAGAAGTACACAGGCAAGAAGTAGGGGAATCCTCCCCAGCGTCTACATTGCAAGAGGCTACATTGCAGGTAGCATTCTCCTCTCTTATAGGGAACGGTGAGGGAAGGAATTGGAGGAACAAGGAATTGAATAACTGGCTCTGAACATGGTGCAAAGAACAAAACTTTGGGTTCTTCAACAGTGGGTTGGTCTACACGCCAGGCCTGTTGGCACACAACAGGGCACACCTGTCCCATAAAGGCATAAGGATACTCTCCAAGAAGTTGGTTGGACTAATCAAGTGGGCTTTAAACTATATTGGAAGGGAGAGCGGGACTTCACTGGGTTCAATAGATTAAAACATAGGAATGGCACCTACGGCTCTGAGGGACAGTATACTGGTGAGAGCCTCTGGTCTGCCACCTCAGTGGAAGTGGAGAACAGCACTCCAGGTGACAGCCAGAATTCAAAGGTTATCAGTGGATTACAAATCACCGCTAGCAGACAGTCAGGACTTGAGCCTATTCTACTTAGGAAAGGGGTGGAAACAACAGCCCAACTGAATTGCATCTACACTAAGGTACGCAGCATGGGCAACAAACAAGGGGAGCTGGAAGCCATTGCCAGGCTAGAAAACTATGATGTAACTGCCATCACGGAAATGTGGTGGGATGAGTCGCACAACTGGAGTGCTGCTATGGGTGGCTATAAACTCTTCAGGCTGGACAGGCTAGGAAAGAGAGGTAGTGGGGTTGCCCTCTATGCTAGAAAAAGCTTTGATTTTGTAGAACTAAAGTATACTAACTAGAGGGTTGAGTGCTTGTGGGTTAAAATCAGTGGAGCCCACAGTAAGTCAGACATAGTTGTGGGAGTCTGTTATCAGTCGCCCAGCCAGGATGAGGAAACCAATGAGCTCTACTAAAAGCAACTGGGAGAAGTCTCACGATCATTGGCCCTCATTCTTGTGGGAGACTTCAACCTTCCAGGTGTCTGCTGGAAGTATAACACAGTAGAAAGGAAACAGTCTAGGAGGTTCATTGAGTGTATGGATGATAACTTCCTGACACAACTGGTGAGTGAACCAACTAGAGAAGGTACCCCACTGGATCTGCTGTTTGTGAACAGAGAAGGCCTTGTAGGGAGGTGACTGTTGAAGGATGCCTGGGGCTCAGTGATCACGAGATGATAGAATTCTCAGTTCTTGGAGGACTAAGGAGGAGGGGTCAGCAGAACTGTCACCTTGGACTTCCAGAGGGCAGACTTTGAAATGTTTAGAAGACTACTTGATAAAGTCCAGTGCGGAGATAGTTCTAAATGACAAAGGAGCCCAAGAGGGCTGGATGATCCTCCAGAAGGAAATTCTAGTGGCACAAGAGCAGGCCATCCCCATGTGCTGTAAAATGAGTCGGTGGGGAAGAAGGCCGGCTTGACTTAACAGAGGGCACTGTGTTGGTCTCAGGAAAAAAGAGGAAAATATACGAACTTTGGAAGAGGCAACAGGCATCTCAGGAGGACTACAAGGAACAGGTGAGATCATGTAGGCAAAAAATTAGAAGGGCTGAAGCCCAACTGGAACTTCAACTGGCCAGTTCAGTGAAAGACAATAAGAAATATTCTTCAAGTATATTAACAACAACAGGAGGACCAAGCAGAATCTCCCTTCCTTACTGGATGCGAGGGGAATGGTGGGAACAAAGGATGAGGACAAGTCAGAGGTACTTAATGCCTTCTTTGCCTCGGTCTTTAATAGTAAGGTAAGATGTTCTCTGGGCTCCAAGCCTCCTGAGCCAGAAGACTGTGAAGGTGAACCCTCAATGTTCCAAGAGGACTTTTTAGAGACCTACTCGGCCAGTTAGGTGTCCACAAATCTATGGGGCCAGATGGGATCCACCCAAGGGTATTAAGGGAGCTGACATAGGTCCTTGCCATACCCCTGTCCCTCATCTATCAACAGTCCTGGCTGACTGAGGAAGTGCCGCTTGACTGGAGATTGACAAATGTTACACCCATTTACAGGAAGGGTCAGAGGGAGCATCCAGGGAATTATAGGCCTGTCAGCTTGACCTAGGTACCGGGGAAGGTCATGGAGCAGATCACATTGAATGCTATCATACAGCATATGCAGCACAGCCAGGTGATCAGACCTAGTCAACATGAGTTTATGAAAGGCAGGTCCTGCCAGACCAACCTGATTTCTTCTAAGGTTACCCGGTTAATAGATGAGGGGAAGGCTGTGGATGTGGTGTACCTGGACTTTTGTAAAGCCTTTGACACTGTTTCTCACAGTATTCTGATTGAGAAACTGGCTGCCATTGGCCTGGACGGGCACACCCTCTGCTGGGTAAAAAACTGGCTGGATGGCCGGGCCCAGAGGGTGGTGGTAAATGGAGTTAAATCCAGTTGGAGGCTGGTCACGAGTGGTGTTCCCCAGGGTTCAGTGCTGGGTCCAGTCCTGATCAACATCTTTATTAATGATCTGGATGAAGGGATTGAGTGCACCCTTAGCACGTTTGCAGATGACACCAAGGTGGGTGCCAGTGTTGATCACTTGAAGGAACAGAGGCTCTGCAAAGAGATCTGAACAGGCTGGATCGATGGGCTGAGACCAACGGGATAAGGTTTAATAAGACCAAATGCCGAGTCCTTCACCTGGGACACAACAACCTCATGCAGCGTTATAGGCTTGGGGAAGAATGACTGGTAAGCTGCCTTGAGGAGAATGACCTGGGGGTGTTGGATGAGAGTCAGCTGAATATGAGTCAGCAGTGTGCCCAGGTGGCCAAGAAGGCCAATGGCATCTTGGCCTGTATCAAAAACAGTGTGTCCAACATGACAAGGGAGGTGATTGTGCCCTTGTACTCGGCACTGGTGAGGCCACACCTTGAGTACTGTGTTCAGTTCTGGACCCCTCAGTACAAGAAGGACATTGAGGTGTTGGAGCGTGTCCAGAGAAGGGCGACGAGGTTGGTGGAGGGGCGGGATAACAAGTCCTATGAGGAACGGCTGAGGGAACTGGGGTTGTTTAGCTTGTGGAGGAGGCTGAGGTGAGACCTCAGCACTGTCTATGGTTGCCTGAAAGGAGGTTGTTGCAGAGTGAGTGCTGATCTCTTCTCTCAAGTGACAGGTAATAGGACAAGGGAAAATGGCCATAAGTTGCACCAGGAGAGGTTCAGACTAGATATTAGGAAGAATTTCTTTACCAGAAGAGTGGTCAGACACTGGCACAGGCTGCCCAGGGAGGTGGTTGAGTTGATCCCTGGAGGTGTTTAAAAAATGGGTGGATGAGTTTTTGAAGAACATGGTTTAGCAGAAGATGGGTGCGGTTGGACTTGATGATCTCAAAAGTCTTTTCCAACCAGAAGATTCTGTGATTCTATGATTCTAAATACAAAACTAAGTCAATGCACCCCTGTAAAGCAATATCCCCTACTTGGGAAACCACTAAGAAATACCAAGATCTCCTCTAGAGCAGAAGAAAAATACTGTGTATTACCTCTTCTAAACAGAGGAACAATTTGTCTTCCAGAGCTGCTTGTTTGGCAGGGGGGGGGACGTGATTGGTTCTCGGTACTTACCCGACTAGATCACAAGTCATGACGCAAAAGATTCCCCAAGCAACCTTCCAGAATGGGGGGAATTATCTGAGGGCATGGAAACCTCTTCCTGCTATATATGCAACAATGGAAAGGTTGATACTATGATTTTTTTCAGAGTTTAAAGAGTCTTAAATAAACACAAAACAGCAATAAAAAAAATTAACACCTAAAATACCGTTGATTTTTCTATGCCTGTAAACAGTTAAGCTTTCCCTAAAATATTCAAAAAGCAGGTTTTACTCAGACGATAAATCTGTCATTTTTTTCAGAACAAACAATTTTTCCAAGCTATAGTTATGAAAAGGGAAGACAGGGGATGTGGAAAGGTGCATGAGTCAGGCTGTGCAACTCAGACTGCTTGCATATTTGATTGTACTGAACTGCTTTATGTCTTTTAGATTTAAACCACCTAACATCAGTCAGTAGCAGATCCAAGTCCAGCAAAGCACATCAACATGTGCTGAGCTCTAACTCTTTCAGATTACACACACGCTTGAGGAAAATCTTATGCTCATGTGTTTTGCTGGGCTTCTCACTATAGAACCAACAGCAATTTAGAAACGTTTTCACTCTTGAATGAAATTAAGAATTTGGGAGCAGTCAGTAGAGGTTTCTTCTAAAAAATCTGCATTTCTTTGTGTCTCTGCAACTTGACATTCTGCTCTTTCAGCCATTTACATCTTGTTAACACTGGGCAGGTGTTTTCCAGTGCAGGATTTTCCATTACTAGGATGTCAGAGGGACATACACAGGACAGTGGGATTTTTGGAAGCTGTGAGGGACTGGCAGCCTCTCTGAAGCTGCATGAGGAAGCATTATGCCAAAGGTTACTCTTCAAAATATTTTAAGGTTCAGATTTTGCATCATGTATTTGGCTAAACTAAATTTCCCGGCAACTGTTTCCTTAAGCAAACATTTGTTTTCAAACCAATTCCTGTTTTGTTTTTTTTTTATTTCCCCCCTCAATGTAATATCTGAATCAGCAGATTTTAAATACTCAATATATCTTTAAATGCCAATGCACAACAAGTATAGCAGGTGTTTAATTGTGGTTTAAAGATCCACATTTTTCACATTTTACAATCACAATTAAAATTAAGCAATAACACCAAAGGAGTTCCGGTGTGCAGCAATAATACTTACCCATATAGTGAAATTGATAAGGATCCAGATATAATGATGCCCATTGTAGTAACCCTGTGGTGACTGATTGCTATTCTGCTGTTAGCAAACAACCAAGAAATACTTTATTTTTTCAGAATTATCAATTTGTTTCTAGGGTATGAGAACAATGAAAACCTTAAGGGAAAAAGCAATAGTTAGTGAGGTATTAAAACAGTTCTATAACTAATAAAAACACTAAATCATGTTAGATATGCAGCAGTGTGTCATTTCTATTTTAATAAAAAAGTACATTATTCTCTCCTCAAAATTACAAAATTTTATTTTTTTTAGTCATTGCCAACATAATCGGAAAGTTAAAAAAAGTCATAAATCTACAGTTTATGGAACTGTCATTTATGTGATTTTGTACTCTTTAAAAAGAGTGTATAGCACATGTACTCATAAAATAATCTTCTCAAAAACTTATTTGCATCATTGCTTAGAATTCTTTTAAGGAGAGAGTTCAGGGAATTTCAGATTAAAAAAATGTTTCAGTTTCATAACATCTTCATACATGAGTGAGCTGTGAAACATGTTCTTAGGAGCTATGTCTCCTAAACCTATTGTACTAGGTGGTAAAATAAATCTAATGGTTTTATATTGCACTACAGATCCTGTGATATGGAAAAAGCAACAGATAAACTGAGCTCTTCTAATGTGGAGACAAGTAATAGTTCACTGCTCAAAGGATGACTGATCACAAATTAATGTGCAAAAATCATAATACTCAGCTTCCAAAAAAAAGCAGATTAAGGGTGAGGTGATGGTCACATGGCTGAGAATGGTATTTCTGTAATTTGGGTGATCTGAAATTCATTACTTATTAATATTTAATGACTCTACAACCCGATCCCATAGCTCTTACTCAGGCAAATTCCCCACAGATGTTCATAAAATGTATAGATGTGTACAAAAAAAACCCCTCAAAATATAATTAAGAACAATGGTAACACTTGGTGTCGGCACTGTTCTGAGGAGAAGGGCTGGAGGGAAGTGGCACCAGTGGTAAGAGATGGCCACTTACTCAAGAAGAGGAAAATCTGAAACTTTTTGAGAATGGCACTCCTTCCAGACTTGCTGAAACAGGCACATTACAACACTTCAAGCTTAACTTTCCACGCTGTCAGCTGTACTGTCAATAACATTAACTATTTTGTGCACCTAGAATAATTGTAATATTATGAGAAATGACATTTTTATAGAACTATAGTGCCCAATCTTTCCTTTCTTCCTGAAATCAGAGGGGAAATGTGAAAATTTACTGGAGAAGGTGAGTGGAAAGGTGAGCAGCACACCACTGCATTCCCTTCCTTCAGGTCTCACCTCAAATCTCCTGAACATACAGGGACACTGCTATTAAACAGCATTTTAAAAACACAAGAGAATCCAGACCTGCTCAGCCAAAATACTGATGCTGAGATAATTTAATCGTTCATCTTCAAACTGGTTCAGATGAAAATGCTTCACTTCATGGAAAAATAAGTGAATCTGGGGGACAGAAGCATTCTGACACTTTTCAAAGCATATTTTCTTTGACTTAGTTCAAGTCCACCCTGCCCTCCATTGCTCCCAGGTCTTTTGATTGGACTTTGTGAACATTCCTGAGATGTCAACATTTCATCCAAATCAAGAAAATGTTTACATTTTCAAAGCTCTTGTTGAATAGAAACATGGTTTCTTGCCCAGGTCTAGCAGATTAGTCTGTTCTCAAATTAAAGCATTGGCGAGAAGCTAATGCAGCTTAATTCCCATTCAAAGAAAACCAGCCATTTCTAAATCTGTTCCTTTCCCTACAGATGTACCATCTGGAGAAGGTCGTGTAGGAGGAGAGAGAAAGAATGGGAAGGAACAGGATGCAGGAAGGTTACCACATAGGAGACTGCATTTAGGTGAGAATATAAACTAAGGACGCAGTAAGACACGAGAAATGAGTGGGTTGGGAAGAATTCTTTACTGATATCTGAATGGCGGATGGTCATCGGATAAATACATTGTAATTAAGAGGTAGTTCCCATCATGAAAAGTTTACAGTCTAAATAATTCAAGCATGCAAAGGACTGAAGAAAGAAAAACACATTTTTCATATAGGAAACCAAGGTACTTTGATAACACTATATTCTGTGTCCTTCTTATCTGACCCGATAAGCCGTTTCTTACAAATGCATTTTTGATGTGCTTAACAAAATGTATTCACTTCATGCAGTTGGCAGACTTGGTTATTTCATCAAAAATAGTTAATGACAAGTATCAGCATTTTTATATTTCTTTCCTTGTGCAAGTATTTAATAACAGGGAAATAGCAAACAACAGCTGCGTAAAAGGAAAGAGCAATATAAATGAATAATCTTGCATCACAGGGAAAGATATTAGCCTAAGATTCAGGCTGGGAACTTCCCCCAGATTGCAACCAGAAGCTTTGCAAACTGTCAGTTTGCCATACACAAAACAGATCAGGAGAAACCTGAGGGATATCGTTCTTTGAAGGTACCATTGGCATATACAGTTTCATGCAAGGAAATCACAAGTCTACCTGTAAGTAATGAAGACCAGAAAGGCCTCCAGAATTGAGAGATCTAAGCAAAACAGGAAAACCAAAAAGATCTCATTAGGATAAACATAAGCAGAAGGCCTGCATACAGGAGAGCATGCTGAGAATAACACCAGCTTGACTGAAATCAAACTGCCCCCAACATATGCCAAGCCAAGGGCTTTTGCCCTGCTGAGAAGGTCTGACTTGCTTTGTCTTTGCTTTTAACAACAATATTGAGCCCCATTTTGGGAGACTTGTGAATAAAGAGGGTTCTTTTTCTTTTTTTTCTCTAGGCTTCCTTGATCTGATCATGACGCAAAAAACCTAATTACAGCAATTAATACAGAATTAGAATAGTTTCATGCTAACTCTGTGAGTAGCTTTCTAGCAGCAGATTGCCTAGAGATACAGGGTTTGAAACAAACTCTAAAGCTCTTATTTTCCTGATTACAGCTGTTGAAAAACTAACATGTTGGTCCTCAGAATGAAGAAGGAAAGCTGACTACGAAGCCCTTACGAGTACAACATTCTGCCAAGTGCAGCAATACGTTAATATCGACAGAGGCTTACAAAGGAACTAAGAAATGTACTCAGAAGTCAAACCTCATTGCATTCCCAGGCTCTTCGCTATTTTTGTGTGCTGGAAAATTATGCCCACCTTGTAATTTCCTTTTAATGTCAACAGAGAGATAGATGTATCAAAATGGGAAAACAAAATGAGAAGATGTAAAGGTAAAAAGTTCCTCAGTGACTTTAAACAATTTTAGGATAAATCTACCAAATTATTGCAGAGAAGGTAGCCTGACTTGCTGTCCTTTTAAACTGCAACAACTTTAACATCTAGGTCTATCCAGGAATTAGCATACACACTCTGGACATGCATTACTCATGAATACTTTTGTATAGCACTGGGAAAAAAAAGCAAGACAAAGAAATTGGAAACACTTGCCAGCATATTGTTTGCTGGCAATAGCAAAAAAAACCCTAATACTGAACAGTCATGCTTCATCCAACAGGCATAACTGCTAGCCAAATGCAGGCTTACGATTGTCTGGATGAAAAAGAGACTACCATCCATTCACCTCTGTATTAAGGATTTGATGAACTGTGCTGCAGCAAGTTAGAAATCAATCTTTTGGAAGAACTGATACGAACATTTACTAGAGGACATGGAAAAGTGTATGAACTTCCTACATGCACAATTTCCAAGAGCAAATAACTATGAACACCACAGACTGCACAGTTCACAGTGACATGGAACAAAAAAAAAAAATCCCAAACAGTTTCATCAGTGTAAACCATATGTGACTCCTAAAAGACAACAGATTTAGTTCTCTTCTTCTTTCACATAGCTTTAACAGACTGAAGTGACAGTAACTGTACTAACTGCCCTGGCAGCTTGACCCCTTCCTCCATCCCCTCCATACAGAGGCATTTCCTCCTACACCCACTCCCCAGTCTATCGACGAAAAAGAGCAGGTTGGTGTGGGTTATGATCCACAGCTGGGGAATGTCTTCTTGGCCATTAGGGAATCTATGCTGGGAATCATCATCGCTCCATCAAGCGAGTGCAGGGAAGTGAATGGACTTGCACCCTCTTCCTCTAGGCAGTGCAGTTTTAAAATATTATGCCAAAGTAATGTCTTTTCCATGGTGGTAGGTGAAAAGCGTGAAACTCCTTACTATAGGTGATAGGTTTTTGAGGCACACTGTTGGGAGACAAAAAGGGAGAAGAAGAAGTCATAGCTGCAATACTCTTCCCCTTAGTGTGGCAATGTAAATTTTGGGAGGGGAAAGTGAATTTGGACCACGACTTATATGGACTATAAGGAACTATTGCAGTACTCCAGTAAGACTTGGTGTGAAATTCAAATACATATTCAAAGAAATATTAATGTAAAATTTCTAAGACAACCTTTAAGATAATGTGAAAAACCCTGTAGCTTACAGTAACACAACCTGTCAAAGAAACAGATGTGTCCACAGAAAAAAAAATTCTGAGTGTGCAGCCAGAAAATGTATGATACTAAGAATTGTTCCATTAATGGAACAAACCTGTCAAAATAATTTCTTTTCCATGCACAAAGATTATGGATTTAATAGTTTTTTACTATATTAGCACAGAAATACACTTCCACTTTTTGTAGCTAACCTTGAAGGAACACGCATTGACATGTTGTAATTTTCTACAGTATTAATGAACATTAAAACTAAGACAGTATTATACTCATTATGAACCTAATAACTAACACATGATCACAAAGCATTACTATGTTAACATTTTCCTGCAGACATGTGAAATGAATAGCACCTCTGTTTGGGTGATTATTAAAAAGAATCTTGCTTACTAATTAAAAAGAACCTTGTATAATCTTTTATTTTTGTTTCACATTGCTCAGAACATACCTGGAATCCAGTATCCATAGAGTTATCCAGCTCTGCACGTGAACTGCAGAAGCAGGGACTGGGTATTAAGATTAGAAGATTATCGACATATTTTCCATCAAAAAAAAATATATATATCTGCAACAAAGCTACTGAGGTCCACGAAATGGCCCCAGGATTGAATTTGGTTAGACTCTATACGAGCACTAATAGAGTCAACAAGTGTTTGTTGGATTTGAAGAACCAGATCCACATGCCTTCTTGTAATTTAAAAGCTAAAATACTGAAAGAATGTCTTGGAGATCAATTGATCAACATATTTGTTCTCAGAGGCCACATTTGTGCAGTCAACAGTGTGGGGACTAGATCAATATGTCTGTGGCTGCCTAGAGCTTGCTTTGACAGACCCAACCTGAGTCTACACCTCCACTCTCTTTACAACGCACCGAGTAATACCTTCAGATGGGCTGACTTGTTGACCAGTTAGCTACATCCACATTGGTCAGGTGAATTGCTTTGCAGTCCCCATGCTCCATTTAAATGTCCCAATTTGTACATCCCCAGTCCTCATGGTACCTCTTAACCACCCCTATCTTAAATAGCTGTTGTCATCTCCTTCCTACTTCTGGTATCTCCTTGTCATCTTTATCTCTTCTTTTTGCTCCTCCCTGTCTTTTTCCATGAACATACATAACTATATTCACAGACTCTAAATAGCATCAGTGGCTGTTGGTGACCTTTTGCTGTCAGCAACATTCACAGTTTTGCTCTTTTTCCCACCTGGCAGCAGGAATCCGAGGAAATACTTTTTCCTCACCCCTACCCTTCCTGCTTGCAAACCAATGTTGGTGCTACTCTTTTGCCCTATTTTTTACACATTACATTCTTCCTCTTTTTACTCTCCAAATCTAATTAGTGGGTTTCAGAATCAGTGAGCCTCCACTGAACTTTCCAGGTAGCTTTAAAGAAGCAAGCAACAACGGAAGAGAAAAACCAAAACAGTGCAATGGATGCAAAATTACTTCCTTTCAAGGCATCTGCAACTGCCTTCCTGTATTTGGATGACTTAGGTATGTTTCCCAAGCTTAAATCATTGAAAGTGCTATTCAGGAAAATGTCAAGACAGAAATGGAAGACCATTTGTTCAACATCTCTGGAAATTGTTAGACTGGTGCAAGAATTAGAATAGAGGAAGCACAGTGAATGCCATCATATATTACCTCAAGCCCCTACATGGCAGACATTTCATGCAGATGACACCTTACTGATAAAGACCCATGAAAGAAAGATCTCAAAAGTTATCTAAAGCTATCTGTTAATATAACAGGCATGCCAAGGCACATTGTATAGGTATTTCTAGGTTGTTATACAGTTGGGTTTTTTTGTTAGTAGTAGCAGCTCTAGGTAAGTTAGGTTGAATTGGAAGCCAAGGTAAATTAGGTCCAAGACTTTTGGAAACTTTGATCTTTTCTTGGTGGTATAAAATGTAGAGTATGATACAGGATTGTTATTAATGCACAGAAGTCTGTTTCTTTGAAATTATTATAAGCATCTGATGACATCCCAAGTAATCCTTAAGAGTTCTGTCACACTAGGAGAAACTTAGCTTGTCAGACATAGCTGTTCATAGATTCAAGGTCTTTTCTCTTTCCAGTTTACTTTCTTCCAAGTGTCTCTTGTTGTTACCATGAGGCATAGGTGTCACTGTGAGTAATGCTACTGGGTAAAAAGAGCTAACAGAAGATTTTTCCTGAAGAAAATACAATAATCTTTGTGGTAATATGCAATCTACTCATCCCAACCCTGCATCTCTGCTCTAGTCAAACAGCCTGCCCAGTTTTTGAATAAGCACAATGCTGTCCAAATACACTGCAAGTGATATAAGGAGACAATAAAGAGCTTCCAGTGCTGAACACTGAAATCCCAACTGGGAATGGCCAAATGGCTGTCTGCTTTCAGATTACACATGAAGAGTTAATGGAATGTGCCACTGCAAATCTACAGCAGATCATGATTTGAGTTGGCTGAACAAAGTTTAAAAGCTTCCACAACAGTGTCAGTTGTATTTGCCTGGTAGAAGGGAGAGGGAGAAAGGAGATGGGAGCAGAGGAGGGAGGAAACTGAACTTTGCTCTTTTGAACCTGTTCACAAAAGACAGGCAGTGTGGTGGCAGGAGCACTGAAGCTAAAGATATCATTGAGATATAGCTAGATTTTTGAACTGCCTATATTTTTGAAATTTTATGCTTTATTCTGATATTTCACTTCCCTTTAAACAAGTCAATGCTGTTTTTTTTCAAGACATGGATAATTAGCAGTCCTAAAAGAGGATGACTTCATTTCTAAATGTTTTTGTCCTGCAACCTCCCCAACACCTTGCTATCCACTGTGCCTAGGCTATAGAAGAAGTAACTCTGAAATAAACCCTATCTTCAAAATCTGGATCTTTTCCTTCAGCTGTAGAACAACGCTTCTTAAATATCTTTCTGAAGAATACGGATCCTTTAAATACTGTAGAGGTATACTGACGTGACGCAAGTCAGCTAGTGCAGCTGCAGCGTCTTGAGTCTTCGCTGACAGGCTGAAGCCTGCAATGTCAACATCTGCCAGGGCTGGACTGCTGATCCAGCTGTAGTTCCACCCATAGCAGCATCATACATATCACTATCTCTTACTACTCATAACAGAATGATGTAATTCCACAACACTCCCCTTGAAAAGAAAAGACAAGAAAGTACGGATAAGTTAATTTAAGAGCAGAAAAAAGGTCAGAATTAATAATCAATCAAACTATCTGGAAGGTACAATGGAAATAGCTAACAGCCAGCACAGATTTATTAACAATCAATCATGTCAGACCAGTCTAATTTCGTTCTGTGAACAGGACACAGTGCATGTGGATAGGGAGAAGCAGTCAGTGCTGCGTATTGACTTTAATAAGGATTCCATAAACTTTAATAGGATTTCCTCATGGGCAAAGTAAGCAGACACCCTGCAAAATTACTGCAAAGTGATTACAAAACTATTCAAAAAAACTCACTTGAGGATCAAACCAATGCTGCTTTATAATATCTCATAGTGGAGAAAAAGGAGATGTTCTCAGCCCAATATGATTTAATATTTCCATTAATGTTTTGGACCCTGTACACTTCCGTGACTTGCAGGTTATACCAACCTTACAGCTGTTGCAAGTTCACTAAAGGGCAGTAGTGGAATTAAAAAACTTGCTTAGGAATTGGAGAAATCTCATGAAAGAAACCAAGATGAAGATACATGAGAAGAGAGAGAAGAGACAGCTGATAACAGCTTTCAGAAAGGTCAAGATTTCTGTGCCGTTGTGAAAATGTCAATAAATACATTGACATGTAGAATTGGAAACAGGTTTCTACATATCAGTGCAAGGGGCTTGATGCAGTCCTTGTGCTCTACTGATGCCTGGTAAGACCACTCAGCTCTAGTACTAGCGAGACATCTGTTTTGCAGAGCATACTTCAAGAAAGGTGTGGGCAATGCAAGAGTCCCTGGGGCAACAACAACGATGCGAGATTTGTAAACTTATTCTATTAAGACAGAGTGTAAGAAATGGCAATATTTATTTATGGAAGAAAATAAGCAGATGTGAGCCAGAATAAGAACCTTCAGATATACAAAAGGCTCCTGTAAAAAGGAATAAAATAAGGTATACATGATATAAAATAACAGGATTAAAATACAATAAGGGCCAGATATTAAGAAAAACTTAGGACTGAAGTAAAGGGCTAGGGAGATTGTGGAGTCTTCTCCTTTGCAAGTCTTTATGAAGATGTCAGACAAATGTCTGTCAAGAATTGTATATTGGCAGACTTCTTCATGGGTCCTGTCCACTTCACTTCCCACTCAAGGCACCTCTTGCCAGTTCTGCTGTTTGGAAAACAGTGCCACAAAGTCATAGATATGATCCAGGAAGCAGTCGCACTATTAGAGTCCGTGAAGGTACAGACTCCTGAGATGGGGTGGGATGGACTTGAATAGCTTAGCTCTGCTTCATTCCTGTAGCCTGAAAACCATAGGTCTGCTTCTCAAATGCAGCAAAGTTGTTCAGGACAACTAAGGCATGAGAAGATGCAACTGCTCCACACAGAAAGATGACCTAAGAATTATTCTGGGTCTCCAGCTCCCAAGTCAACGCAAAAAAATAGGTTCAACACATGTTGAAATTCTATCCAAAACATCAAGTGCTAAGATGTAGCAGAATACACTCTGCACTAGAACACACAATACTATTTAGTGTGGATACTTTGATATTAAAATATGCATTTAGTGTATAATTCCTAGATGTGCCAACTTTCCGGACTACTTGAAATATACGTGTGTGGTATTCAGTTCAGTTCTGTTTATGTTGATTGGTACTTTATTATGCAAGCTGTCCCACTATAGATCCCTTTGTATTTGCAGAGCAAGATAATGGGATTATATTCAAGTTTGGTACAATATTATTTGACATTAATATATTTTTTTCCTGAAAGGGCATAAACTATGGAAGAGATTGCCATAAGAAAGCTACCTTTCGTGCTACCAAACCCTCAGCAAGATAACAGTATAACCATTAGCCACCACTGTAATTCTACAAGTAAAAGAAAATATTAAAAAATCCACAGTGGAAGCTTTATTTGAAGATCCACCCCATTGACTATCTAATTGATTCCTAATGATATAATCATTGGTGAACAGTAAGTGCAATTCAGAAGGTCAGAATTCTTATATTAGTCACTAGATTTTATAACCAAAGTGCTGCTTTACTACCACTTTCTCTTCTTTATTGTCAAAAAGAAAGGAGAAAGCGTGATCTGTTTAAACACAGTGATAGAAAGAATTTGTACAAACTATACATTCATAATTCAGTTCTGGCTATGAATTAGGCCTAAATGAAAATAGTTTTATGACCCTGTCTTAGGAATACATAAACAGAAATAAAGCCAAGCCACAGACAGATTAACTACTGCATTGTTTTTCTCATGGAAAAAAAAAAGTTCTGGATAGCCTACTGCATTATTTGTACTAAATAATCAATATTTTATGGTCTTTTAACCTAACAAGTATATTTAAATATCCTTTTTTGTGAAATTCTAGTGCAATACTCTGAACATAACTCATGGTCATATTCAGTGAATTAATAGTTCCCTGAAATACACTACATATAGGAAGTAATATTTCATCTGCATCTATTTCTCTTACTCATTACCTAATCTTTCAAACCCCAAATCTCTCTGCAGCTCCTTCTGAATTTAAACAAAACATATTCTAGTTGTCTCTTTCATAGCAAGGGCATAAATCTGTACCTTTACCTTACCACAAATTAAATTGTTTTAAAAGTTTACCATATTTAGGTTCAATGTCTTAATAACCAGCTGAATAGCTATACATACCAAAATAGTTGTTTTATAAAAATTATTACTAAGCTGCCCTTGGATTGCACCATGAATGGTGCAAGGTCCTGCGTTAAAAGACATAGTTGCACAATACACAACTACTTTCTCTTCTTTCATGCCACTCTGCAGGAACTTTGTCCATTTTAACTCCGGATGCATTGCAAGTTTCTTTTGAATCCAATAACAGATCTGATGAGGGAGTAATGCAATGCAACACAGGAGAATGTATCCACTTTTTAGTAATTTTAGAAGGAATTTAGTATCTTTTTCATATAGGTTTAATCACAGTTTGCAAATGTGTCTTCACAGCTATTTAAAGTTCGAATTGCCAAATGTGTACCTTTAAATGGGTGTCCACCACAGATATATTTTTTGTACTGATGAATGACAGGGTAAAAAAGGTATAAAATAAAGACAATAGCAAATTTCTATTGGAAAGCCTACTTACTTTCCTACCAATGTATCTCCATTCGATTTACTAACTATAAAGACCTCCTCAATGCAGTCTTAAGCTCCTAGTTCAGAAAAAGTTTCATGCACAAGCTTAGCTGTAAACAGGTGACCAAGTTTCATTAAAAAGTCATCAGGATGCAACAACCCACTCAAATCAATGATCTGCCAAGTGTTTTTCTCAGTCTTGCTGGTTTGATGAATCAGCTTTCAGCACCAGCAGTCTGGGTCCAGGTTGATCTCTTTGAAACCTGGTAGAAGTTCTACCACCCTGAAAGAAATAAAAAGCATCACCTTATGGCATCCTTTGCCTCTGATGAAGTCAAGCTGAGTATACATTAGATTTTTTTCAGTAAATATACTGTTAATTTTTGTGCTATGTTCAACTGAAGAATAACATTGTCTTTTAAAGTAGCATCATTTTGCAAATGTCACTGTAATTTCTCTCAAAGTATCATCCATTAGTTATAAAAGGTGCAAACGAAAAGGATTTTAAAATTCTCATGGGGGTGGAGGAATGAGGAATAATGCACTGATAGTCTAGGTGGTGGCTGGATTTTTGGCAAGATTTCAAGAGAGAAAGAGGGACAGAAAGGTGATCACCTGAACTTCTTGTACAATTTTATAAGTGAAGATTAAAAGGTCAAAACTGTGAGGAGGTATGAAAGCATTTTGAAGGCAGAAATTACAAACAAGGACCCACTGTATCTCATAAAGACACACACACAAACATATATATAAAAATCACATCGATACGGACTTAAATGAAAAAGGAGAATGAGACAGCTTGGCTGTTATGACTTTGTGTATCATATTGCCTCCAACGGTGTTTTACAATACTGGGACCAGTCTGGACTGTAAGACCTAAAATGACCGAACTGTATGTGGAAACTAGAACTTGACTAGGAAACCCAGAACAGGTTTCAGTAATACTAGGTTTGAAGCTGATATTTTTCAGTACCTGATTGAGTTTTAGATTTTTTTTTATGACCTCCTATGTCTTCGTGGGAAAAACGGACAGCATTTTTTGAGCAACATCCATCACTCAGTTCATGAGCGAAAAAAATTTTGATCAGCATTAGTCACAGTTACATGCATCAGTGTTGCCACCTATTCAGAATACATAGTTAAAAATCTTTTAAACCTTATTTATGAAAGTACAGACTTTAAATTCTCATTGCCAATACAGTGACTTTAATTTTGAAACAAATTTTCTTATTTTGACATCTGAATAGCTGCCATTCACTCATTCTTCTCTGTTCTCTTTCTTATGGTGGTTACAAACATTGATATGAACAGCATTCAGTCCAAAAACAGAGCTAAAGACATTTCCTCTGCTTCTTCTTTCCATTCTGCCCATTGAACACAAAACTGGGAAAAACTATGAAGCAATGGGAAAGAAACTCACCAAATAGCAAATAACCACAGGTAGGAGTCTTTCTGCTTCAAGCTTACTGCTGCATTGATTCAAACTACTGACTTCTACCTATGACTTTCAACACCTTTTAGCTTGATACCTTAATAATCCGTTTATCAGCTACTCTGGTCATTGTCTCTTCAAACTGAATATTTTTCTCTCATCTTATCATCAAGCTGAGGGGAAATACATCTCAAGAAGATTTACATGACAGAAAAAACACATCCCATCCAACTCTCTTGATACTCAGAAAACGTAAGACATTTACCAGTACCTTCTCACATCCTGTGCTCTTCTAAACTTCAATACGAGTTTGGCCTGTTTAACTCTATAGTGTAATGTAACTCCACCAAAATATATGTACCTGAAGATTAAGAGAGAGCAGAGACACCATGTTTTCTCTTAATTGTTCTGGCAAATAGGATGATAATAAGAAGGTTTCAAGACCCTTTATTTGTTCAAAAATCTTTTGGTAATGTATGCAGATCTTACTATCTTCCACGTATTTTAAATACTCAAGCATGAAGTATAACAGTTCATGGATAAACAAGTTTATAAAGTCTATAAAGCACAGAATATCCACGGAAAGTCTTTGGATCCACCTGTCAATATGTAGACACTGCCTGAAGATCACTGTTCATCTACGTAAGTGGGGTTTTCCATCTTTTATAAAAGAGACTTCCAAATTCGAGAGTACAATTAATTTGAATTTGCCTTATGCAATGGCTATGATTTTGCATATTCCCAACTTTTAAGTATGCAAAATCAGGCATGCAAGTTTGCTCAAAACACTTCAAGCAGTGATTCTTCCCATATTTAAGCATCTTCTTGCCCCTCCTTAATGTGTAGAAAAAAAGTGAATATATCTTTTTATAACAGGTTATATATATACAGTGGTATATGGTATATAGTACATACTTTCATATTCAAATAGAACTTAGATATAGTTAAGTTTGACAAACTATGCTTTTCTGATCATTTCACTGTAACAAAATATTTTGTTACTGTTGTTTTGTTTACATAGATGGATATCTTTTGTAGGTTTGGAGAGTTTGATGACAGGTTTGACTGGGAGGGGATTGCTTTGCCTCTTGTCTTGCTTCATCAATCAAATGTTTCAACTTTCAGAAGCAACCTGTGGATGCTGAAGCTCTTATAACTGATTTAACAAGTAACATATTTGCATTTGAGTGAAAGACAATGTAAGAAGTAACCTACTTTTAATCATCACAGCAAACATCAAAGGGAGCAAGAAAAGTAGGGTTCAACCTGTTCATGCTCTTGTAGTATCTTGTAGATTTAAAGGCAAAAATAGCTTAATGATAAATTCTCTCTTGGCTACATCTAACAGGCTTAGGATTAATTCTCTCTGGAAATGTATGTTTCTTTCCATAAACTACAGCAAAATTTAGAGATCTGACTTTCAGATCACTGAAGATAAGATTAATACAGCAATATAGAAGCAGGGAAAAAGTATGGATCAGGGATGGCTGTAAAAAAAGTCTCTTCATATTTGAACAGAAGAAACAAAAGTCCGTTTAGGGAGTGTATGGGTAGAAGACTTTGGCAGATGTGCAATTTATTTTGAGACATCTATTACTATCATAAGATGTTATCTGCTACAGCCAGGGTTCACAGAACAGTAACACAAAGCATTTTCTTTCTTTTTGAAGCTGTTTGTCATTTTCCTTGCTGTTTCAGATAGAATTATTCTTCAGAAAAACATTACATTCTAAAATATTTCTCAGCTAAAAGCATCATCAAGTCTCTTTCACAACTTGTTAATGGAACAAAAACCCGTTAGAAACTGTGTTCTAGGTCCTGTAATGGGTGCTTAGTGGTGCATTCACTGAACCCATCAGTGGCACCTCACAGACATCTAACAAGCCTATTTACTTCATAAATCATTGAAATACATGAAGACCTTTTGCGTAACCCAGAAATATTCTTTAAGTGTTTAACATCAATAATAATGAAAACTGGCACCACAACAACTTAAGCAATGTAAAATATGGCATGGCAGGGTTCAGCTTGACTTTCATTGAAGGATTTCTAAAAATAAGAGTACATCATCAACAGTGACAGCTTGCTTAGTGACTCAACACAGTGGGAAACCTATTGCTCTAGCGGACTATGTTCTGCCGCATTATTTAATACAGACATCACAACCATGCTGTTCTGTTCTCAGTTTTTAAATGCATGATGTAAAGGAACCCACACTTCAGTACTTCTGCCTTAAAGAGTGAGAATAATTCGGAGTTGTTAGATCTGCACTACTGATAGCATACTATCAGCATATTAGTGCCAAGTTACATAATTTATTGTGAGAGTTAGAAACATTTGATAGTCTTTCTAAAACCTCAGCTGCTGGAATCCAGAGATTGTATGAGAACATCTGCTTCCATTTTCTGAGCGTGCATACTTCTAGCACTCAGTATGTGAAGAAAAGCTCTAATCCATGAACAAAATACACTGTAAAGGCTATAAACCAAGAGACACATAGAAATTATGGGAAATATGTTTTTAAAAAAAAAGTTTAGTCACACTTTTGAAAGCTCAAAGTTTACATTATTGCATTAGTTGTATTTTATATTTTAAATAAATCATCAAGGAGCTTATGATAGGAAGAAATACGAAGTGGAAGAGAATGGAAGACAGTGAGGAAATGGGAGGAAGGACAGATGGGAAGGAACAGACACTAGAAATCTGTTTGGGTAATGTTAGAGCTGAGAAGAGGCAGAAAACACCTTGTGGAGGAAAAGCCAGGACTGACAGTACATGTGGAGAGATATTTGTGCAAAGGAAGTCAGGCAAAAAAGACAGTAGACAAAAACTGAAACAATACTGAGTATGCAAAAACTGGTACTGGTGGCCAATTGATACAGGCAAGGCAAGGAGAAATGAAGACAGGAGAGGGTCAGGAGAGAGGGAAGCTGAGTTTATCGAAGTAGATGCCTAGGAACTGTAAGAAGAACTGGGAGACAGCAAGGCATGAGACGAAACAACAGAATCAGGACAAGAAGCCAGAGAAGGAGAGGCTGAGACATACGAAGACTAGACATGTGACACTAAGACAGATGTGTGTAAGATACTGGCCAGAAGTAGAAACAAGGTTTTATGGATACCTGCTGTTTCCAATGCAGTCCCCTCCCAACCTTTACACCAAACTTCTTACGTGACATGAACATTATTAGCATTGCAACATATATATTTTTTCTAGTTTTTGTACTGGAAGAAAAGATCTGACCAGTGTCGCTTCCAGTCATGGGTCCATCTACCCATGGCACACGTCCCAGCAGCTGACTAAACAGACATGCTCCTGTTGACAGGAAAGGTTGCGTGAGACTGTTGCCCACGGAACACCCACGGAGATCTATGACTCTTGAAATAGCTCCATACTTGCTCTAGGAATGTGTCAGGATTCTCAAAAGGAACAGCTGTTAGCAACTGCTTCATTTTTCACAGAGGTTGTTAAGATCTGCAGTAAACGAGAACATAAATTTAAAAAAAGTAAAGATCCATCCCATGGCTAAGGTAGTAAATAGCTGTATCTATACTTTGATGGCAAAATTCCTGTGGCCAGTACGATGTTGGGGATCCCTCTGCTTTTCAAGGTACCTGCTTGTGAATCTGGGTTCTTCTATGGGAATACTGAATGCCTCTAAGCAACTTTTTCAAAGAATAGGACATTCATGAGGTATTGGAACCTGAGGAAGAAGGGACCAAAACCTGCTTCTTGACTTTGTGTATGATTAGGAGAGACAAGGACAATAGCCAGGAAGATCAAAAAATGCTTAGGCTTATAAAGGTTAGAATGTTTTCTCTATTCACTCTGACTCCTCCCTTCTGGCATTCTTCAGTTACTGTGCACATGTATTAAATAATAGCAAAATGAGAGCCAGTTCATTCTGGTGAAACAGAAGGGAATTGTCGTGAAAAAGTAAAAAAAAAAAATTGTTTCTATTCAAATCAATTTTTCTCCTGCTTCTTCATTCATTTATTTTTCCTATTCAGTCACCTAATGAAAAATCCCTTATTTGCTGAGCTCTTTTTCTGAGTGCTCAAAATGGCACACTGGAGGCAGTTGAAGACATAACTTGAACATATAAAGAGGCACGCCATTCCAAACACTGGTCCAAATCAGCTTCTGCAGACTAAGCACTCAAGATCTATTTCTTAGAACTTTAGACATCTCTTTTTTTCTGAGTCAGAGTTCTTCTCTGCAAAGTTAGAATCTCAGAATTGACTTCTTACATGAAAAAATTACTTCCGTATAAAGATAATTTAATGTTTCTACAGTACTCACACTAGAATGAGGAGCATCATAGAAATGCTACATATTGAGAAAGATGCTCAGAGTGCAGTGAATCAAGCATGAGTTATACACAGAGGAACAGAGAGAAAACTTCATGCTGAATATCTACTCATTAGATAAGCACCATCCATTCTGTACACTGAGTAAGACTGAAATCCTGGTGGGAAAAAAAAGTCACATACACTCACGTATTTGAGATTATCATTGTGGAAACACACACTGGGGACATATTAAATATGCTAAGACAACCACACAGTCAGGATCATTTCTTTTCCTAACTTTTGCATGCTTAACTTCAAAATCTCGGTGATATCTTTGTAATATATTTTTAATTGCTATGTAATTTAAAGAAAGGAAATACTGCTTGATAACAGTGATACGTAGGACAAAAAGCAAATTGCATTGTCTTTTCTCAGAAGGATGTAATGATTAGTAAAACTCTTAGCCATAGAATTAATTTTTTACATTAGTTTTTCTGAAAGGAAGATTGAACTGAACTAAGCTGTCTGTCTCAAATATCTAAAAAGCCCAGATACTTGGAGGAGCATTCCATGTATCTGAAAGTAGGACAGAATTCAAAGGTGTAAGATAAAGCCAAAGCTGCAATGTTGAATATCCTGAAAGAAAATGCTAAAAATAAACACAAACAATGGAAAAATATGACAATATGAAAAAGTGAGACTTCAACAATAAGTAGCTGTAGTGAATACAGCACAGTTTCCTTTTTATATAAAATCCTTTTTATATAAAATATTGCCAACATCTCTCCACTTAAGGTTATTTTAGCAAAACTGTACTCACCCCACTGCAATTACTGTACATTGATGGTAAAGATGTTTATGCTGTGGCTAAAGCTGAATAAATAACTGGAAATTGCTATGCAGCATATGCAACTGACAGCAAAAACGAAGAAGGGGTGATATATGGGACCTTCGCTTAAAAATATAGCAACACAAAACCTGGCAGTCTCTTCAGGGTGTAAAATAGATTCTTGTAAGGTAACCATAGAAAGCTGCCATTTTTAATTGCTCAATTTAATTGCTCAATATTTATTATTCTGCTTGTTATTTCCATGGGACATATGTAATGGATAAGGGTTTGGATAATGAGAATAATCTTTATAAGGGGGTAAAAATGAAAATAAACTTACAGAAAATATTTTATGTGCAACTAACTCTAAAAGCTTCAGAGGTGAGTAGACCTCCCAGTGATCCACTTCTTTTCCCCTGAACAATGGTGTCTCATACTAGGCATGGTGCAAAAAACAAGCAGGGATACAAGCACAAGCGTGTCCAGAATCATTCTCGATGTTTTTCTTGTAATTCTTCCACCCACTTTCATGCCCTTCCCTCTCAGTTTCCCTGCTTTGTTCTAGATTCTTCTGTCTCCTCTCAGTTATCTGTGCCTAGCACATCATCTTTGCAGCCTTACCCATCCTTTTCTCTCTTGATTTTGTCAGTTATTTGAAAAGAGGGCAGTAACAGTCCTTTGTATTTCAGAGGCCTCCAGAAAAATAGCAAAGTATTTAGAAATAATGCTTCTGTTACTGGGTGATAGATGCAGTTATGGGGGCCAAGGGGATGCCATCCTCCCAAGCTTCTGAGAAGGAGTGAAATTGTACTTCCCCAAACATGGTCTGCAGAACTCATTCACCACATCAACTGCACACAGATAAGACAGCTCTATGGATGCTCATGAGGGGAGGACTCCTCCCCGGCCTCCACTGAGCCTTGGCAGACTGCAGAACCACAAATGTTATGGATTCCAAAACCGTAGAGTAGAACATGGTATATTTTTCCTTGCTCCAGTCCTACAACTAGCAGAAACTATAAAACGAAGCAGGACCAAAATCAAAGAAGTTAGTTAGTTTAGGGCAGTTTCACTTCACTTTTAAACTTATTTCATTGCTCTTCTGCTTGCCCAGAAAAAGAACAGGATGCTTGTTAAACCACAAGAACATTTGACCACAGAATAAAATCAGTTATACTTAGCTAATGCCAGCCTAATGATGAACATGAGCTAAATATTTGTGATTGGATGATAAAAATAAGATTGCATTGATGTTAATGTTGCATTAACCTTATAAAACACCTGATTTGGGGAAGTTAGAGTTTTTGAGTGATGTGTACTTACACTCTCACTTGAAATCCAATTTCATGCTACAAAGTACTAGCTGAACTTATTATTCTGTTTAATTTTTTTAAATTAAGGTCCCTCAACAGAAAATCTTAAGTAAAAGATCCTCTCAGAGATAAAAGGATAGAAGAATAACTCAGGAGGAGAAAATGCTGGATGGAGCTAATCAACTCACTTTTAGTGCAGAGGGCCATTGCCAATAGAACATTACAGACCTACATATTCTTTAGGAATATGACATAGGAAGGAAGAAGCAAGGTGACAGTCTCTGACGATGATACTAAGCCAGTCAGAGAACTGACTGCAGCACTGCAAAAATCAAAAACTGGCTACTGAAATGGCAGATGAAATTCAACAAAGTTCTACAAAAATGTGAGAAATTGAGAAGCAAGATCTTGGGCTTCTAACAGGTCTATAGAAACCTACTTTTAATGACCATTAGTCAAAAAAAATAACATTAGGACATACTAGAAAAGAAATAGAGAACAAAAGGAGAAAACATCTCTGTATCACACTATAAATCTAAAAGTGTGTCACAACTTAATTACTGTGTACTGTTCTGGTCCCCTACTCTTTCAAAAAAAATATAGGATCAACAAATGTTCAAAGAAGTACAACAACAATAATTGCAGGTTTGGAAAGGCTTCCATGGGAGGTATACTAAGTAGATTAGGACTCTTCAGAAAAGAGGCAACTGAAAAAAAATGTTACAGAGGTCTTTAGTGTTCTGAGTTGCTGCGAGTAGTAGCAGAGCAAGAGGGAATTCCGAGTCTATCACCATACATGTACTAGAGAAAAGATTACCTATTCAAGCTCTTAAGTTCCTTCACATTGGAGACAGACGCCAATGAATGAATATCCAGGAGGAAGCAGAGGACTGTAACCCTTCACTTCTCATCACTGAATTCTCTGGGGAAAACAAAACAACAACAATAAACAAAAATAACAATAAAAACTTAAAGGCAGCTTAAAGGCAGCTTTGGAAGTTAACAAGAAGTGAAAACTAAATAACTGTGCTTTGTTCATTTCAAATTCTAGGAGTGTGAGTCTTCCCTCAAGATGCATCTACAGAAATACATGTATGCATCTTTCACATTATGTACATATAAAAGAATATTAACACACAGAAGTGTTCAGTATTTAAATGTTCTTGTACATTAACTGAATTAATTACTTTTCTTCCCTATAAAAAATAACCGTTGCTTTGCTTGGGGTGAAGAAAAAGTTGGCTGTTAGACACATAAACCAATGTTACCCCATTTGTGAAACTACTCATTCTAGATGTAAAAGATTTTTTTTTTACTCAGTGCAGTGTCTGTTGTTCAGTGATTTTCTCCACTCTACTCTACTCTGCTCTACGCTACTCTGCTCTCTACTTTTCCCAGTGTTTTCCCTCTACTCAGCACTCCTAAGGCCACATCAGGAGTACTCTGTCCAGTTCTAGGCTTCCCAGTACAAGAGAGAAATGGACATGCTGGACAGAGTCCAGGGAAGGGCTACCAAGACAGTGAAAGGACTGGAACATCTCTCCTGTGAGGAAAGGTTGAGAGCTTGGATTGATGATCCTAAAGAAGAGAAATACCTCAAGGGAGGGGATGAAGAGGATGGAGCCAGGGTCTTTTCATTGGTGCCCAGAGACAGGATCAGAGGCAATGGGCACAAACTGAAACACAGGAGGATCTGTCTGAACATCAAGAAACACTTTTTCAGGGCCTGAATGGGCACAGGTTGCCCAGGGAGGCTGTGAGATATTTAAAAGCCATCTGGATGAGGTCCTGGGCAGGTCACCTAGGCTGCTCCAGGTGACCCTGCTTGAATAGAGGGGTTGGGCACAGTGACATCCAGAGGTCCCTTCCAACCTCAACGGTTAGGTGACTCAGTGATTCTGGTTTCGCTTCTGTCTTGTTTCCTACCAAACAATGATTAATTAAAAACCAAAAGTGTGTGCATACACACATGCATGTACATTTATTATGCCCATGTAAAATGTTTCTTGGTTCCAAATTATAAATAAGCAGGATAGTTCTATCAAATGGGACAACACTCCTGATATTGAGCCAAAAGATTATTAGATTTTCAAGACAGCTGCCTGTAACTAAATACCTATTTAATGATTATTCTCATGCCAATCTGAGCAATAATAATTACTATGTCGGTGTAAGAGTGTAAAGGTAGAGGTTTGTGTAAATTCTTTCTTTGCTAATAATTTTCTGAGAAATTACCTTTCTAGCTAAGAAGATGTCATGAATTATTGATAGTGATTTTTATAATCTTTTCCTTAATATTTAGTCCCCTGTTATGAATTAATCTGAATTATTAACTGAGACATTAAAATACATATACACGTTATAGCAAGACAGTTGAAGGACCAGTTTTTTTGTTGCAAGCTCAGAAAGCAGTCTTTGCAAGAACTGGTACTGAAAGCGTCCTCAAGAACTACGATTTGGAACAGAAACAGCAAACTAATTTAGCTGTTCACAAAACATTTTCTTTCCTGACTCAGCATGAAATAAATGTATTTAATAATAGATCTAAAATATTTTGCTCAAATATTCTTAGAAAGAAGGAAACTGTGTCTTTGGGCTGCAGCAGTGAAACAGACAAAAGAACATGACATGTGATAAGCAGTATCCAGAAATATTTTTCCTTAGGTATTTGAAATCTATTCCCATGCAGCAGAAGGTCTGTTCAAATTCTGCTTAAGTTCTGTTCAAGGGCTTAGGCTGTGCACAGATCTTTTAGGAGCTCTTTACACACAACAATCTGCTATTGGCTACTTCTGTTACTTTAAAAATCAACATTCCTCTCAGTATTTTCAGTCAGTTTGAGAGGCTGAACTTGGGATACTGTCTGAGTTCTGACCAACGCAGGCATGAGCAGAGAATAAACATTGAGACAGTCTTTTAATCTAGATCAAGAAACCCCAGAACCAGTATAATAGTACAACATTGAACATGTTCTCATTTTAATTTCCTTTAAGCCTACACATTTTGGTGTAACAAGCTTAACAGCTATTAAAAAAGAACAGAAAATTCTCCAAACATGTGAAAGCATTTGTAGGAAAGTCATTATTGTTACCATTACTTTTGCTGAAACTCCACTGGGACTACAGTCTTTTTATTTTTTTATTAGCTCTCTACAAATCTCTGCGAATTCCAGCACATGCACTAATCAATACTTTCTCCTTCAGTACCCTCAGAAAATAAGGGATTCAGATGATATCTCCTTAAATGTCTTAAGAGAATGCCTATGGCATCTCATATGCCTTAAATGCTAATCTGAAAAAAAAAATCCAACAACAACAACAAAAAGCGAAGTACATCTATCCCCTCTATCCCCAAACATACAGATGCACAGTCGGCTACTATCCATTCAAAGGCATTCTGAAATAAAGCTTATTAACACTTAAGGTCAGCTGTAAAGCTAACATAAAATTGAACAATACACCTTTTCCAAAATATGCAAAACATTTCCAGCAGAGGAGCAGTAACAAAAAGGGAGCTGTTTTATTCTTTGCAGTAGAGGCCTGATACAAAGCTATTCATTGGCTTCAGAGGTACTTAGATCAACTTTTTTTTCATTCATCAAGGCTGGTTTTTTCTTTCATTAAGCCTGGACTAGAGATTCATCCTCTGTTTAGAAGAGAAAAATACCTTATTTGTTTATGGCATGACATTGTACAATTACATTGCCTCTGCCTATCTAGGTGGTTGCATTCATAGAATAGTTGATAAAATGTTTCCAGGGAGGCTGGCCTCAATTAAGCACTTCAGCAAAGTGACTAGATTCCCCAAACCTGTTTTTCAACAGTAATTCCCAAGTACTGTAAGCTGTAATGCTCTCCCAAAGAAAGAGTCTGCTGGCTGGCAGAATGGCTTTCTTTTCCTCTCTCTCTCTTATTTTTTTTTTAACATGGCAAGCAAGACAAATGTCCTTCTAACAAAATATTCAAGTCAATATTTGCCCTTCTCACCATTATAGTGAAGGGCTTTGCTTAATCTGTAACAGCATCTCAGGAGCCATGAGCAACACAGCTGTGGAAAATGTGGTGCCAAAGGAAGGGGGGACACTGATAGAGGAATGCAGCTTCAAAGCAGAAAGCTCACTAAAAAAAATATGTCCCATCCTCATTCTTGTGCTAAGATAATAGCCCCTACTTACCCACATTACAGAATATCAGTTTCAGAATCCTCTGAGATGATCTCAGTTCACAGAACTGAGATGTCAGAAATGGGGTAGACCACTCCGAATGAATCACCTTGCTGCTGAAACATCAGGGGGTGATAAGACAGCCTGGAGAGCCAGCTAAGACGTATTTCAAAGACAGAAAGGCATGACAGCAAGTATCTGCAACTATCCCTGTTGAACATCAGAAATATAATTTAACGAGAGAAAATTGGCTTTCCCAACATAGATTGAAATAAGCAGATGAACAATGACTTTACTTCCCACAAGACTTCAATTACTCAAACTTAAACAAAAACAAATTCATAAATGCAACTGGAAGAACAAGAGTCATAGTTCTAGTGCTGAATCAACTTAACAAATGCAATGGTGAAACACCAATAGAGTAGCTGTTCTTCTAATAGCTACATTAAACCTCTGAGCATAATCAAAATGACTTTGATATTTCCATAAGGCAGAGTAAACTCAGACTGAGTACTATGTTTAAGCCATTAACAATATTGTTGCCTTCTTGATGATTAGTTTGTGTTTGGAGTAATTTACTATATTTTACACTAGAAAAGGAGAAATTATGCATTAGGGAAGGAGCGTTCCTTCTTATTTGTCCCATTTTGGAAATGGAGAAGTTTATCTGGCCCTTAGCATAATTTTCAAATTTTGTTGTTCTCCAAAGTGGTTAAAGTTGCAAATCATCATCCCAGCACTGGTTGGGCTAAATTCTGTTCTGGAACGTACACACAATCCCCAACTCAGCCAACATCCAGGGCTACTCTACACACATACAAAGGGAAAATGTAGTCCTTTTTGTGCTTCTTCATAACGATATTCAGTTGTCCAACTAAACAAAAGAAGTGAACAGATACACATAAACAAATCAGTAATCATATATCCGTCATAGTTGGCCCTAAGTTAAGGTCTATATGTTTTAAGTGATGTCCCTATGAAATGTCACATCTTCCAAGCAGTTTTGAAGACAACTTATCTCTCTGTCAGCATCCCGCAAGTGAACACAGAACACATTATGCAAACATTAGCTGGGCACCTGACATGGGGGTGGTCTCAATCTGGAGTCTCATTTCCCAGACTAGCATAGGATGCAAGTGTCACAGAGGCAATGTGTTGAGCTCCTAGGAAAGCTGAAAGAAAGAAGAGACGTATGCCCTCTGTGATGCCTGCACACAGAGAAGAAGTTAGAAGGATGGCATGACACAAAGCCTAAAAAATGAAAGGATGTAAAGAGATGAATGACACAGGCTGCAAAGGATTTGGCAGGGTTCCAGCAAGGATTCAGGATATCTCAAAGGAGAGGGAAAGGGTGAAGAACAAGAGGAGGAATAAAATCAAGAGTCTGATTTATACCAACAAAAATAGGAAATTCAGCTAAAAGGCTGACAATCTGTTATCTGCTTATCACTCTGCATAGATATTTCAGTGGTATCGGGCAGTAGAGAGTGTCAAATTCTGTTCATGCTGTTACACCCACACACAGCTCAGCAGGTTAAGACTGGCATGTTCTAGCTTAATTGTGCCTGAGTCAGTCCAAGCACGTACTTTTGTAAGGTACTTTTATCTTTACAGTTTTCTTTTCTTAATTTTATTAGCAAGATCAAAAAGGGCACATACAAGAGAAGAGTTAAACATAAACTTTGTAAAACTTTATCAGGTCCAAATTAAACTATCAGTGTGTTCTTATCAACAGACTATTCGATAGCATTTGAACGCCAAGCTCTTACCAGGGTTTTACACTGTTACAAGGTGCTGACTTCTGATGGCATTTTTTGCTCAGTGTTTCATTCCACAAGAGCAGCATCCACTGTACTTACAAATAACAGCTGTTCTCAGGAGCCATTAGGGGAGCACAGCATGGCTTTTCACATCACAAATACCGCTGATGGAACGCTAGTCTGCATTTCACTTATAACGATACAGTTCTTTTACCATGGCATAGTTACGTACTGTGTCAAATAGCAGCCTCCCATTTATGTCCACACTTTGGGTGAGTAGCCACCAAGTTCAGAAAGAAGACAATGTTCAGTAGCAAAAAATAAAGGTGTCAATTTTGCAGGTCCAAAGTGTACCTGTAAATGGCAAGTGGGAAGAGAGGGTGAGAAGGAGGAGGTACAAACTCTTTACATCTATCCTGGAATTTAAATGCCCTCATTCCTTCTTTTTTTTCCCCAACAATTTTCATCAAGGAAAAAAAAATATACACGTTCCATCTCCTTTTTACTTGCTTCCCGACGTTTTGAGATAATCACATCTGAGGCTTTCTTGGATAGATTAAAAAAAACCTCTGGCTTTTTTCGTATTGTAATTTCAGTGGCACCTGGTGAGCAATAAAGAATTAAAACATTTTTTTTGTTTCAGGTGGCCAGTTGTACCTGTTCTCCTTTAGACAACAGACAACATAGAATACAATGTGTCCAGGATAGGAGAACAGCACACATCACACTCAGCCATGACAGGAAGACACTATGCATATTTTGCTTGACAATCTACACTGCATTAAAAGGGGAAACATCTTCCGCAAGGCCAGGAATAGGCCCAGGCTGCTGTTTTATGCCTTTGAGATATGTTAATGACAAAAGGAACAGCTCTTTTTGCAGGAAACAGCAGAAATACAAATGAAATTTCTTCATATACTTTATGTAGCAAAATAATGGGATATCAGTTATTTACTACACCAAGGTAGAATGAGGAAGAAGATGTGTCTGCTTAGGTTAGACTCCTATTTTCAGAAGGTTGAGCATTTTTTAATTTACAAAGCAATCCAAACACAAACCAGGCAGAGTTTGTGGTACGACCTTTTCAGGATTCCAAAATATCTTTGTGTTAATTGATACCAGCTGCTGTATGTAAGGAACAGTCCCAAGTAACAGAAGAATTTGATACATGGATGGGAAAAGAACAACAGTGCCTGAGATGTTTTGAAAACAGCATGTTGAAAATGTTTTTCTTGAAGTCCTGGAATGAAATGTAGGAAGTGTAAAATCTGAGAAAGCTGAAGCATCCAGACACAGAGAAGATCCAGGAGACCTTCTGGTATGTTCTGCTATCCTGAGCAGCAGAATGAAGTCTCAGGAATGTATGAATCTTCTGAAGAAAGAGAATTCACACAAAAGCACTTGGACAGTGACTGGGCAAGTGGCCTAACCAAGCACAAACCGTTCTGCAAGAGAATTCTTGTGTTTGCCTCTGACTCACCAATAACAAATTATTCTTTCCTACAAAGGGTATCTTCCCCTTTCTCTTTCTCTCTGCTCTTTTTCAGGGAGATGGAAGCCGGTGGTGTAACATGCCTTCCCTTAAACATAGGGAATCTTTCACCACCGTTGCTGCTATCTTCCTTCCTCCAGACAGAGAGGAATCTTTCAGTGTGCACTCTGTTCGTTGCCTCTCACAAGTATTCATTGCCTGGCACACGTAGAGGACATATCTCTTTCCCAAAGACTTAGCATTTTACCTGGGAAGAAGTAACATGGATACCAAGGAGAGACAAAGGTACCAGTTACTCAATAAACTGTTGTTCAAATGCTACAACACCATCGCAGACTGTTGCACGGCCAACATCCACTTTAATTTCTGGTCAGCAAGTTCACAGTTTGTGAACAGATTGATTGGTTACTGTTTGTTAATACACCTAATCCATTCATGTTCCCAGTTTCTATGCTTCGTGAAGCTGGGTACCATGGTGTGCAGGAAAACAGAATTACTTTGCATGAATGCTCTAATCCCCACTTCTGAAGCATAACAGGACCATAGTGATTCTACTTTGTTGTAGGCATCAGTTGCTGGACCACAAGTTTATTTCACCTGAAGTGAATAAAAAACGTGATCTCTTAAGGCTTGATCTTCGGTTGAACAGAAGACTTTTTAAAAATCAAGCAGCAATATGTTTCTACACGGTTAAAACAACAACCATATTAAGTTAATGTCTCTTTTAAGAATGTCTTCTGGGATCAAATTTAAATCACCTCTTTAATAATGACAGAGATCTATTTACAGGCAAATGACAGTAAGAGGAAGCAGCATTTCAAGATGTTTAAAAACCTATTCAAGAAGTTTTCACTGAGAAGTGCAAGGAACCATAAACAAGAGGGGCTGTAGCTGGATGCCATTATAGCATCTGAAAAGAAGATTATTCCTTAGAAAACATGACCATGATATGATTATTTTTCTATGGATTGGATACAGTGTTTGGCACTATATCCTTTCCAAAGATGTAGTTAACTTTCTTTAATTTTATAATAATGACGTATGACACAGTGTCCTCCGGGATTAATCATAAATATTTTTAAAAGATGAGGCTTCGTTATATCTTTGTTCTTTGTATCTTGGCTTTTGTTAGCGCATTTTAATTAGGATCTGGTATCTGCAATAAACAGTAAACATAAAGAGCTTTGCAAAAATGTATTAGACTGTTTGTTTTCACACTCTAATGCATATTTGCACAATTTTACCATGAAAAAAGGAAAACATGCTAAGCTCTTGGGCTCTATCCCAAATGTCCTGGAATAGAATCCGGAAATTACTAAGAATGAAACCAAACGACATCATATTTCAGCAATTAACCTAAGAAAAGAGGGCACACTTTCTATGTGAAAGATAGTTTTGTGGGAGGCATTTGTGAAGGAAAGAAGTTTCTAGAAGAGAAATGCAAGCAACTATTTAGAATTTTATTTCATTTTTTTTTGACCAGGTAAAAGCTTGATAAATGCACTGATGTGATAAACTTTTTTTCTTTCAGAACAGTGGAGAAAATATTTGTCATTTATTCCTTGCAGTTGAAGCAAAATGTGTCTAAAAGAATTTGAAATAAAATTACAGCATGAAATTCAGATCATTTATTTTACCAGTTTTACAGATGCCAAAAAATACAAAAGAACAAATTTGGAAATGTGCAGGATAAGTGAATTTACAGTGGCTAAAAACACAGATGCTGGCAACAGCCTCAGATAGAGGATACTAGATAAATGGACTTCATTATAATCATACGTATACTGATTTGAAGAAAGTTCTGGGGATTTATATTACTTTTGCAATGCACTATAACATCATATTAAAACAAACAAACAAACAGACAAACAAAAAACCCAACAACAATAAAACCAAACATAAACAACCAAAACCTACTCAGAACAGAAAATGCCTTTTGCCAAAGACAGATGTATTTTCATTTCAAGGTATTCTTATCAAACTTGAAAGGTTTGAAATGTGGCTCTTGTGAACAATTGGTATTGATATGACACCTTGATAGTATTTGAACGTGACACAGAAGTCATAAAAGTATATAAGCAATTGCAAGGTGTAAAGTGATTTTTTTCCCACCAAAGCTAGGCTTTAATGTGTTTCCAAATAAAACACAAGATTAAGTAATTTATTTTGTCATATGATTTATTTATGGGCTGAAACACTGTAAACAACAGATAAAAGATACAGACTCAGATGTCAAAGTAAAAGATGAAAATCATTACATTTTATTAGCAGAAGATATATAAAAATGCCAGAATGAACTGTAAAGAGAGAGAAAGTGTTATGCTCAGAGGTCCTGCATCAGAGTTGCATTTGTTTTTCCCACCTCCCCTAAAGGGGAATAATAGCTCTGAATTTAATTAAAAATCTATTTTTTAAGATTAAAGTAATGAAAAAGTTAAAAGACTGGATCACAAAGAAGAGTAACTGTGAGGATCTCAGGGAATATGAACTGATGAACTCCCTTATATTTTATTTCCTCTCAACTATTTGTGGGAGGATCACTAGTGTTGCATAGGAATTGTTAGTCCTGGATAAAAGCAAGGATTTTATAAACCAATAAATTTTTCATTAGTTTTACATAAATTTTAGGAGCAATAGTTTAATTCCAGTCAAATTATTTCAATGATATGAGTTGCTGCTGAATGCAACATTATACATTATATTAACTAGGGCATTTAGAAACCTGGTTCCTAATGGTACTGCAGTGCTCGAGGCATTGTTTGCCATATATTTTTTTTAACATGTAAAATAAAAATAAAATAGAAGAGATAATGAGAATGAAACTAAAAAGGAATTTCAGAAATTTCTAACCACTGAGAGAACTGGAAAACCCTAACCGACTATTTAGACTCTTGTAAGGTTTTTTTAGCATATCTATGTGCCTACAGCTTTCTTGGTCTTTTTAGAAATAAGCCAAAAGTGTTATGAAGTAATTACTCATGCTTCACGTTCATCTGTTCGTCTTCTTAGGCCAAATACTGACACTCCAAGAAAAGACTGGAAGACATAATTATTTTGCATTTCATCCTGATAATTTCTGAACTGGACTTGGGGAAGGGAAAGTGATACATCCATACAGGCCTGTTCACAGCACACAAGAACATCTCAGACACATTCAGGTGGGGAAAGAGAATTTCTCAGAGCATTAAGAAGTATTGTAGGTCAAGATAAACCTGTTCTTCATCTAGATATATGGTATGTGAAGCAGACACAGCATCGAGTTACAGTTAAGCTAAAGGTTTTCAGAGCAGCTTCATTTGGAGTACATTCCAAAAGCACAAGTTAAATGTGACAAAAGTTTGTGAAACCATAACTGAGGGTGCTTATGAAAGAACCATTATCAAGCTTCTCTCTTGCAAAGTGCAGCTGATTGTAAGCAGTCTCTGCTACTTAGCCATCCACACTGCTTGGCCAGCCTGAAAGGGATGAGGATGTGATCACAAAAAAAGAATCAGCAATAATCTTCAAAGAATAGTTTCATTTTGGGGGATACACTCTCCCCAGGTCAATGCAGGTTGACTCTAACGAGAATGTATACTATTTATTATCATTTTCCTAATACTCATACATTGACCTTCCCGTTTCCTGTTTTGCCTTAGTAAAATCACAGAATGGCACCCAAAGGTCTGTGTGTAGAGATTTCCAGTGCCAAATAAAGCAAGTATATCTTTTTATGGTGTATGGTTTATAATTTTCTTGATCCTGACTTCAATGGAAATGCTATGTGTGGAAGGATGACAAGATTGGGCCCTCAGGCAATGTGGAATAATGTCTAGTAATGTTATTGTTGGAATTTTAAGAAACATTATCTCCTAATTGGGCCAAACCCAAGCCATCTCCCTCATTCAAGTAATCAGTCAAATTACTCATATGAGTAGGAATCCATTACAGTTCACCTGAAGTGAGTTGTATCTTTCAGGGAGTCATGTTCTATTACCTACATACAGTTGTGTCATCTAGTTGGTGGGGGCTGGGGTGATCTCCTAGCTCATTGATCCAATGATACAGATAAATTAATTTGTCTGATCCTCTGTTTCTACTGGCTATTTTTCCCTGTTTAAAAATGGGCAGAAACCTTGCTACCTGTGTTTCAGCAAGGTTAAGCAGAAGTAAGGTTCCACAATGCAAATGTGGCAACTTGTAACACTTGCTACCTGATGTGTAGCACACATCACACCAGCTATTGCTTAGTTTCATGGGCAATAAAGTCCTTAATCATAACATTTTAATTTTCATAACTACTCTGAGAATATAAATTTTGACCATTCTCTCAGAAACGTTTCTATCAGACTACTTGAAGACCTTATTAAAGTCCACAGTAACTCAGTGCAGTTTTGTGCAATTACGCAACATGTTTTGGACACCAAAAGAACACTCTGTTACCATTCCTTGTGCATGGAGTACTTTTTATTGATAACTTTATAAAATATAGTGTTTTCTACCACTTAAGAAGCAAGTGTCTTCTACCACTTAAGCAAGCTTAATGGACTGAGGTGGGGAAGGAAACAGAAGGATAAAATTAACACTGAGAACACAAAGCTGTAATAAATTCTTAATCTTTATTGCTTGATGTACCCCGAGAAGCTTGGAAGTACAAGACTTTTCCCTATGAATTTTGTCCTCTGTTTGCCAAACATTTTAATTTGTTGTTTCTCTAGCACTGAAGAAGCCAGCATGGTTTTGCCTTTTCCTTGCATTTCTGTCGGTGTGTTAAATTCATACTATTATATTTGTAAAGGTTTCAGCAGCAATGTGCACAGCACTGGAAACACAGTTGCATACTAGAAAATTGCCATGTAGTCCACCTATTGCTTTTTCTTTGTATAAAAAGTACGTTGTTTGTTAATTACACACCACAGTACATAGAACAGAGGGAAGCCAGGCAGGCAATGAACACACTGAGCCATATCGTCCCCCGTAGTGTAAAAAGGAAGAGAATGAAAAGATGCACCAAAAATCTCTTCTCAAATAGAACTACACAAAAAGCACCCAGTATCCCTGTAACCCTCAGGTGAGTTTGTTCTGCCAACAGAAATAAATTGCTATTGCAGTGAGCAAGGAAGCTTCAGTAATGAAAAGGCAGCATTTATCTCCATAAAGTAAAAGCATCTGAACTTCCATCTTCTGGACACTAAATATGCACAAACAAACTCTATTCGTAAAAGACTCACTATTTTACTAAGCTGCATCTCAGAACAGGGAAAAACTCTCATTGTCAACTCAGGAAGCCAGAACAGGCGGACTGTGACTCCGTGCTGTAGATTACCTGGTTAAGCCTGTGTGACCACTTGACCACAACACAGCAAACGGATGTAGAATAATGAGTTAGTTACGCTAAGCAAATGAGGCAGCAGATGCTACTCAAACACAGTCAATGCACACAACTGAAAAGAAAACACATTAATGGTTAAATGGGTGAAGAAATGCTGCATGCAGAGGTAAAGTTCACGGGCAGCTGACACAAGCATTAACTGCAGTGGCCTCTAACAAGCGAGAGAGGCCTGCCCCAGCAAGCAGCTTTCCCTTCTTTCTCTCCACTCACTGAACTCAAGGCATTCAAACGGCTGTTTTGATATTTTTACGTGTCATTCTACCTCTCATGCAGCTTAGTCTCAAGTTTTAAACAAACCGCAGAGGAAAACTTATGACTATAAGAAAGCAAAAGGCAGACTTGCTGTACAAGCCACAAAATCATGAAAGGAGTTTTTAATATGACCATTGGAGACAATAGCTAAGAAAAAGAAAGCATATACATAAGAGACATATTACTGATTATGAGAACAATAAATCACAGACACAGTGCACCAGCACTTAAGAGCTGAAGACAAAATACGGAATAACACCTAGCCACAAAGGCACAAGCTCAAATAAATGTACTTTTAAGTATGGAACAATATACTCTATGTACGCTATGTTCACTAAAGGGTAGTCAGCCTACACTACTACAACTGGTGTGTTTTCAGGTGCAGTAATGACAGTGAATATCTATTGCCACATCTGGCACTGTTCATTCACTTTATTATTTATGCATATTATCACTTTACATATATTCCAGACAAAAGAGTAAACAAAAGGGCCATAGATTTTAAGACTTCTTTACAAGAAGCTGTACCTAGCTTTCCTCATAGATGACTTGATCCAGATTCCACCAAAGTCAGTAAGACTCCTTCCATTCCCTTAATGTGACTTTGTTCAAAACAAACAAACAAACATGTAGGAACCTGCACATGTTGCCACTCAACCAACCCAGGCACCTAATAGTAATTTCACAGCAATTTTCATTACCTTGTATTTTTGTACTCCATCGTATTTTGACTCTTTTGAACATAAAGCAATCCTGTTCTACAAGCAGAGCTCTTACGCAGCTTGTAATAATACAGCTGAAAAAATACAAATGAATACTCTGATAGCAGTTCATTAATTTGTGCAGAGTTTAGTTTAACTTATGACAATGTGGGTATATTTTCTAAATTCCTATATGCGTTATAGTCTGGGTGAAAACTTAAGATTCAGGAGCCTTAAATTCTGTACATAGCACAAAAGTGGTACAAGCCTTAGCAGATCGTGAAGCAGCCCTACACAGCACTGTACCACTACAGCCAAAATAACCAAAAAGGCTCATGCTCTTCTCTATCAATGATGACCCTGGGGAAGGAGAAGATGACACTAACAGAGAACACCGATTTTAAAATGAGTGATACAACTGAAGGTGTAGATTGTAAATTGGTATGAATGCTTAAGCCAAGAATTCTATCTGTACAGATTTATGCCAGTTCAGGATTTATCCTAGGATTTTTGGAACAGGATTGTTTTAAAAAAGAAACAGACAGCTCTCTATGAAAAAATATCTGTGTCATATTCTTATAACAGTTGTCTTCCAGGCAAAAAGACACTTTTGAGAGGTAGTAAACACCACAGCAAGAAAGAAAGGGATAATAAAGCCAAAACCAAACAACCAATCCAAAAAAAAACCCAAAAAAGAGCTTGAAATATATTGGGAAAGCTTTCTTTTTGGTTGCTTTGAGAAACATACATTCAATCCATCCAACGAAAGAAGTGGGGTTTGGGATTTTTTTCAAATTAACATTTAAGGTAAGTCATTTTGTCAGACTGATAGCCTTTCAACTGATCTTTAATTTTGCACCAGATTGTTGGTTTACCTTTAAATGTGAGACATCGATCAGAATAACTAAGTCCTATATTACTCAGCAGATTTTGAAATGAAAAATGCCTTGTTTCTAAGAGTGGTTATATTTTTATTATACACAGCTTATTTGTCCACGTTCATCTCACACTGCTTTGATATTTGTAATAATCTGAATACTTATTACAAACTTAATTGTGCCATCAAAAGAATGAGAGAACAAAGTGACTATACTAGTAATTCAAATGGTAAAACTGTTTTGTAAAAATACCAAATGAATTGAGAAAATACAATATAGTTGACATTTTGCCTTAGCTACATTTCACAAAGGAGCTCTATATAGAGTGAAAAGCATCTTCCTCACCTACAAATTATTAGCAGTGGCACTCATTGCATAAATCTATTTCATAAAATAATGGGGTGGATTCTCATTTAATTTCTTTAAAATATATATAAACCAGCAAGTACAAAATTTCTTTTAAAAACAGAGAGCAAATTCCAGTATTAATGTGCTGTATTTGGAGATATAGTGAAGAACTCAAACTATCCAAGGAGCTGATGTTATCGTGAGACTAAGCTGTATGACTACAGCATATATTCAGAAATCTTTTACTTCTGAAGAAGCTGTGCTGTTTGCATTTCAACATAGAAAAGGTGACAGAATCTTCCCATCAGTTTTTCCTATGCACATATAATAGAAAATCGGCAAGAAAAATTACTGAAGTTCAGCTGAATGTTTAATGGAAGGTGGATACTTTGTAGTTTAAAAAATAAAGAAAAAAATTATTGCAAGACTCAAATTTACAAACATGAAGATAAGCAGTTTTCTTTTCTGAACCTGTAAGTAGCTCTACTGACCCCAGTGAAGTAAGTTCAGACTCCTTTTCACTGGAAAATCAGTCTTATGTAATATGGTACTTTTTTCAGAGACAAAACCTGTTTGGGAGTAAATTGAGAATTAAAGTGCATAGATTCCTTTTATCTGATGATATACCAGTGAAATAATAGAGATAATTTGAAGAGAGGAGAAAAAAATGGTTTGCGTTGGAGATTCAATACTCTATTACTTAAGGATAAAGAATTTCTAATAGCCATTAAAACGAAAATCAAGGAATATATAAATTTTAATTTGGTCTCTGCTTCATATCATAGTGTACTGAAGGCTTTCAAAGAGACTTTTAGAAGCTGGATTTTAGGTGCCTGTCATGAAATTAAGAAACGCCAAAGGCAAGAAAAATTTGAGCTATTAGGAAAGCTAACAATAAAAAATTAGAACATCAAAAATCCCATAGTAAAAAGCTTATGTAGAATTCATACAGATTAAGGCACTATTGAATAATATTGCTGTTAAAGAAGCCAATTATTTTTATAGAGCAAATAAATTTTTCTATGATAATTCATAGAAAACTGGTAAATGGTTAACTGCCTTAATAAAAGGGGAAGAGAAATCTCAACATTACAGCAATTTATACAAAACAAGGGGTGATAATGAACAAGAAGAATTAGGTACGTGATATCTCCAGGGCATATTATAAAACTACATAAATCTGAAACTTCTGAAGATGATATCCAAATACTGAGACTGAAAATTAAAAACTTGACTCTTATCTGTATTTTCCTTAACTTTGGAATAAAGAGGTTGGCAACGGTCCAAAAGACGCTGGGAACAGGCAGACCTCAGTGACACCAGGCAAAGATGGCTGTCCCTCAGAGTATTTTTAATGCTGTATTTAAAGCACTTGGCCTCTTCGTGCCAGAGACCTTCACATTTTCTGCTGAATGGAGCACAATGGTCCCTATTACATTACTGATATAATTCCTATTTGAAACAGAAGAAGAGGTCTTTGTGATTTTTCAGCTGTCACCCTTTTTTGCTCATTTGTGATAATACTAAAATGTTTAATCAGCAGGCAATCAAGGTTGTGAAAAAATATTCATGGTGTAAGAGACTGATGATAGAACACAAACAAAGTATTTAACACTAGTTGTAGCTGTGCCCAAAACATGTTCTTCTCCTATAACTGGTAGATACAGCAGCTATTGAAAGACTGCACGAGCAGCAAGACTGGCAGGGCTGTGTAGATTTGTTTGAAATAGTGTCTTAAAAAGGCAGCAAAAACTCTAATTGAACTGAGTCTTCAAACTCACTCTTTGTTTCAAAGAAACTCTTATTAGATGGGATATCCTTCTCAGAGCCCTCCCAAAGAATTTGTCCTTACTCATGACTAAACCCACCTCTGGCTGAACTTAGTAGGCCAGTCTAGAGTGACCTCAACAGGTGAAAATCTAGTTTTATTCATGTCTTCTGCTGTGATATCAGGCAAATTCCAAGACAACAAAGGCTAACTGCATCTGGTTATTTTCATATTGTTTCCACTTTGTTTTACTAGAAAGAGTAGACTTTGTGAAGAGATTTTTCTTCTATTTAGCATTTGCTATTTGGGGACAGACTGACAATGCAGGAACGTGGGTGTTCAAGTGTCTTCCTTTTAACTCACCTACCTCTTCTGGATGGTACTTGAAGAAGGTTTATTTCATCCTGCATAAAGACGTGTGGTCTCTGCATCACTCTTAGTCTTATACATAGCTCACTCCAATTAACCCATGGTCTTCTGCTCAGCATAAAATTGATACTGAACAAGAATGGAGCACATTGCATGAAGTTATTTCTCTCTCTTGTTTTCATTTTGCTTTGAAGTAACATGAAAAAAACCTTGTGCCTGGGGAAGTCAAAAGCAATAGTGCTCAATATTAAAATAGGAACATACATTGTCTGGAGATGGGTCATAACAAAAAGGGTTATATATACACTTGTCTAGCTAAAAAGAAGTCCTTTGTGTTGTTCCTTTGAACTATCTGGCTTTGGTTGCTCATGTTAGAGATCGACACTTGCAGTTTTAGCAAGAGAAACTGACTCTCCTTTCCGAGGTTTTCATGTAGACTTGGCAAAAACAGGGAAGGAATTACCAAAGGTCATAGAAGACACTACCAATTCTTTACACGGGTATCAGTCTCCCTTCAAGAAAACATGCCCTTTGATGGAAGAATGGTGTTTGTTTTACAGCTTTTGGGGCAGGGACAGTTGCATCTTGGTGTGCTGGCGCAACAGCAGATACCCTCAAGCTTTATGATTATTTAGCACCATGGGGACTATTAACTGCTGGTAAGACTGCAGTTTGAGTTATTGGATTTCAATAACAGTTGCAGACTTGGCCTGCAATCTAATTTCAAGGGTGCTGTTTTATTTCTGTCTCATCCAGCATGGTGTCAGCAATGCAGGATCAGACCCTTCAAATTTGCTTACTGATTGCTAATTTTTATTTCAATCCAGAAATCATGGTTTGAAGTCAGTATTTAACAAAGGACACAGCAAAACTTTCCCCGCTGACAGACATTCAAAAAAAGTTTACTAGTTTGAACTCTTGTGATCTCAAGAATGTTTTCATTTAAAATGGCTTCAACGAATTAGGGCATTTCAGACAGGAACAGCAAAGCAAAAAATAAACTTTTATAACAAATTAAACATATTAGAAAGGTTTTCTTTAAGAAAAGAATTTGTGTGTGCTCAATGATGTGTTTCATCTGCATGGGTATCATTTTACATTACAAACCTATGTTTTACGCAATTTGGAAGATTTTTGTGACAATGGACAAGTGATTGACAGTGTTACATGAATCAAGAGACCAGCTACCTGAAAACTGAGACGAGAATGTGTTTTTGACAAGGATGATACGCACAAAAATGTATTCATGATATAATTATGTCACACTGAAACTCTCCAGGGAAAGAGGAATTTACATCACAGTTGGATTTTGGTTAGAGGGAAGCAAAAGAGAAGGGTTAAAGCAAAGAGAAAACAAATTGTTTGGAAGAGAAGGTGTATCCTTTGGATGCCTTATGTGACTTCAGATTTTAGAGGACACAGTATTAGCAGAAAGCCATTTTCCTTTTTACCGTCCCTACTGAGACAAAATACAAAATTGGAGGACTGGTTTGGATTTGTCTTCATAAATACCTATCAAAACCCTAGCTTAATGAACTCTCGGAATAAAATACACCATTGCTAAAGCTTCAGCACTCTTCTTGTTCAGAGATGGTACTAGAGATTAGTGTTCCTATCTCTGAAATTACAGAAGTCTCCTAGTAAACTCATAGAACACCATTAACTTTCCTAAAATTCTGAAGATTAGCAGAAGCCATCTGCCTTTTCTATTCTTCACTGGAGATCTTTGCAAGTCTTCAGACACTCCTCCTTGTAAAGAGTAAAGAAAAAGAAACCACGAAAACTTCATTGTATTCAGAATTCTAGACCTTCACAAAGAGCTCTCTGTAGCCCAGATTTGGGAAAAAAATGGCTTTTAAATTCAGATATCAAATTCAACGGTGAAGCCTTTGTAAAAGACTTAAAGAAGTTTGGAATGTAATTTCTGCATGTACTAGTGTTTCGAGAGAGATTTTTTTGTTTCTTCAATGACTTCTACAAGATGCCCACAGAAATCAAACTTTTCTACCACTTGTAGAACGTATTATAAACATCCAAACAAGAGAAAAGTGCAATTTTCCTAGACTAACTGATGTTGAAAGGTACCTCTGGGGTCTGTCTTGTCCAGTCACCAAATAGGTCCAGTTAGGTCAAGTTGCTTGTGGCCCTGTCTAGCACAGACTTGAATAATTCAAACAATGGAGATTCTCTTTGGGCAACCTCTTCCAGTACTTGGCCAATATAATAGTAAAGAAAAAATTAAATTCTTAATATCTAGTGGGAATTTACCATACTCCAGCTTGCATCTGTTGCCTCCCTTCTTGTTGTTGTACAGATTCAAGCAGAGCTTGTTTCTATCTTGTTTGTGTCCCCTAGTAAGGTCATTATAGATTGCAATAAGGTCTCCCTCCTCTTTTTAAGGTTGGAAAGTCCCTGCTTTCTCAGTCTCTCCTTGTCCATCATGTCCCCTGACCAGCATGCTGGCCTCCACTGGACTTCCTCCAGCATGTCAATGCCTTTCCTACACTAGGGAGCCCAAAACTAGACACAGTACTCCAGATGCTGTCTCACAGGTGCTGAAAAACATAAAGTAAATCTGATACTAAGATTATAGGACTCTATCAAAGGCTCTGCTAAAGTCAAAGCATACAATATCTATTGCCATTGCCCTGTCCCCAGCTCCAGTCTCCTTATATACTCTCCAGCTTATATTCTCCAGCTTATATTCTCCAGTTTATTCCTTGTTTGTGTCTTGCCCCTCATATGTGCAGATAAATGCCCTTAGAGTTTCTCTGTAGTTTTGCTCCTACATGCATTCACCAACATATCACTCATACACTCACTTAATACCAAAAGAAAAAATACCTTCACACTGGCAAAGTGACTTTTTTCCTACTGTCGGTCTTCTGCCAGCCCCCTCAAATGCTACAAAACTGGAAGGGTGCCAGTTGTCTCAGTTCTCTCTACAGGGTAGGAAGCATTACAGAGAGAACAGAAATGAGACAATCTTCCCCTGGCAACACTGCATGAAGTGTTCTAGAGGAAACAGTTGCTTCATCCCTTCCCAATCTCTCACCGGTTATTACACTAAAATGCACCCCAGACAATCACTATCATAATGAGGTTAACAGATATGATAAATTCAACAGAAGTGTTCTTTGTTCTTGATTGACTTTGTGGTTGTGAACTCCTAACTTCATCCTTCCCACACTTCGAACTATGACTGATAGACAGTTTTTAGGGCTAATCTGAATACTCATTGACATATTTAAAGTTTTTTGAAATCCTTTAATGAAAATTGTGTCAATAAAAAGTAATATTTGAAAACACCTTAGAGGAGTTCCTTCTTTTTCTAGGACACCCCTCTGGTGAAGAGGCATGCTGCTACATCAGATCACCAGAGAAGAAAAGACTGTGCTCAAGCACAGAGGATCCTGTGTACATTTTGAAGAACCAGAGGGCAATTACTGTACTGTTTTCCAGCCCATACAAATGCTGTATCAGGAAGAAAGAAAATTTAAAACACATTTTTAATGCTGCAAGATGGAAAACCAGTGCAATAAACAATTGTCACTATTTAGTGTATGATATTTCACTCATTTCAAATTGTCAGTGTCTCTTTTAAGACCCATAAAAACCTTAGCAGTTGTGCTGCTGTAGGGCTTACACTTAATTGTTATAAAAAACAAGTGGGAGTCAGTGTAATGAAAGAGGTGCTCTCACCCTCAAATTCCTTTAGGCACTAAATTAGAGTTCTCCAAAATAGATGGATCAGAACTACCGCTTTCTGCTTACCAGGGGAACAGTCATTTTCAACAGAAACGAAAGCTAATGTGTGTTTTTTCACCCGTACATGGGGGTAATCTTTTACTGAATGAAATTCTGGAAATATAAAATTGAAAGGGAAAGGGACACTCTTTTTTACCTTTTTTTCTCTGTACCATTGTTCCCAACTTCCACTTATACTCTACCTGTGCACTTGCAACACTATGCACGGCCAGAAATTTTCATCTTTCTAAGCTGAAGGAATGTTCTGCACCAAGAACTAAAATGCTGGAAATACTCTTAATCATGCTCTAGGCTAGTGAAATGACAGCATAAAATAATCATTGGCACATTAGTGTTTAAGGGAAAGCGCTTTAAGATTTGAGACTATTTTTAGAAAAAGATAGCATGAAGTTCTATATGGAAATGCACTAAGCAAAAAAAAAAAACTAACTACAGAGGAAGAAAAATTACTGAAGCTGCCGGACAGCACAAGATTTAAAAGCTGCTAGAGGTAAACTTACTCAAACTTTCAATTTGCTACTCTTCCATTCTCAGTTTTAGAAAACAGGCACGTGCCCTACCCTGACTCTCTTCCACCCACCACGCCTTCAGCGTAACTGCCTTCCTTCCCTATCTTCTTGCTTTTCTTCTTTCTTCACTTCGCTAGCTTTAAGTTCTTTCCCTTTACCAAGCATCAGGAGCAAGAGGGAAGTCCTGTCATGCTACAAAGGAAGGCATCGCTCAGAGGGGGCTGTGCTGCTCTGCAGGGAGCAAGGACAGCAGAGGGAAGCCTCCCAGAACCCCATTGTCCCTGACACTTTCAAACTGTGTTGCAATGTTTTGAAATAGATGAGCAAAATAGAGGATTCTTAAAAATTGCCCCTTTGGTGAGGATCACCAGTTACCAAGGAGTAAACCTTATTATAAGGAGCAATGGCTCATGTAATCGTAAGTACTTTTTTATTTTATGGAAGCATGGCTATGCCATTAGATTTATTTAAGTATACCAAACCAGGGCTGTAAAGCATTCAAGATGCAGGCATTTTCAGCAGTGTAACTAAAGACAGTACTAATCTCGTAGCAAGTTTCAAGTTTTAAATACAAAAATTGAATTACAGAGCTTAAATACAAAAAGACCAACTTTTTTACAACAATATTTTTATTTAAAGAATTGTCACTTTCAGCAGAGGAACAGATTTTGCTTAAACTAAAAAAAAAAATAAATAAAATCAACAATTTTTTTCCCAAACTTATCATTTCTAAGTAAAGATAGGACCATCTGCCCACTTACACCAGCTGGGTGTCTGGCCATTACTGTCTGATATTTCATGCCAAATTGAGTAGTTATCAATGACTTATTATTTATTTATTTATTTGGGGGGGGGGGGGGGGGGGGAGGAAATCAGCCCACAGTCAGTTAATCTGTATAGCTTGCAGTTCCATGTCTTTCCTTCATTACATTTTTAATGTATCTGAAGAGTCTAGTTGATGTGCTTGGCCTCCAGTTTGAAGCCTAATGAAGTCCCACCTCTTCCAGTGGAACACTAAGCAAATGCTACCCTGGGAATCAAACTGTAGAAACTGTAGTTTTCAAAAGAACACAAATGTTCACTTATCACAATAATAATATCAACTGTTATTTGAGTGCTTTATTTATATATCCTATTTAAGTGGCTAATCAGAAGTAATGGCTTATTATTAAATACAAATAGATTCTTATTTACATAAATAAGGCTTATCTTATTTCTCTTGCCAGTTTTGGCTTCCTTGCTAGCCATCACAGACTGCATTGGCAACCACAGTTCATTCACCAGTCTTGCCAGCTTAAGTAGAAATAAATCTGATCTTGATTTTTAAATTGCAGTTTAATACTGCTGAAGTATATCACATTTGAAAATTTGTTCTTTATTCTGTTTTTTTCTCAAACCAGGCTCTCCTACCTATCTTGGAGTTTCACAGCTTAGTTCCATTGTCATATTCACTGACTGCAATTTGATCTCATTGGTGCTGTTCCTCAGCACATTAATGGCACTGGAATTGTAAAAATTAAAGATTTCATCCCTTGCCAATGCAGAATTGCTATTTATTTAGTTTGGGGTCTATTTTAATTTTGACTCATTTGGGGACTTTATTCAATACACTAAGGGTTTGCTTAAACAGGGACACTCAGGAAAGTTAATCCAAAGTAATTAAAATAGTGAATTTAAAGTGGATTAGTTAAACCACATTAAACCCCAGTGTGGACTGGGGTTTAATGTGGTTTAACTAATCCACTTTAAATTCATACCTTTAGTTAATTTGGATTAATTTTCCTGAGTGTCTCTGTTTAGACAAGCCCTAAAGCCCCAATCCTGTAAACAATTTATGCACACGAGTATTTGTATGAGTTGCACTTAATTAGCCTCAATTCAGGAAAGCACTTAAGCCCTGCTGAAACCAATGGAACTTAAGTGTGAATGGGTGGTTTTGCCTGAATTGGGACCAAAGGAATCACATGAAAAATGTTGCCCTGGACACTCACATTCACAGGAATCACTGTATATATTTGAATAGCAGGAACTTTTTCTGATATCTTTTTGTCCTTCTGCATTAAATCTTTGTATAGCCTTTCTCTGCTCTAAGTAGGTTCTCCATCTTTGCAGTCACTGATCTAAGAGCTGTGCATTACACTTGATTAGGCTGATGTGACACTCTGCTGATGCATGTGTGTTTCAAGATCAGAAGCCTGGTTTCTTTGCACCTTCCAGGCAAAGTCTCACCTATGACAAATTGTAGTTGAGTTAGTCTTAAGCAGATGGTTCTTTTTATTCTTTTCAACAGTATTTCATACACCCTCTATTCCTCTTGCTCACGCTGCTTCACTCGATTCCTTGCTCCTCTGTCAAACTTACATGATGAATTTCATCATTTTGACTACGCATTTTACATAAGAAAGCATGAGATCTTTGTTTTTCTACTGGAAAATAACCTACTGGTTAGGTATTTCAAAATTTTAAATAAGGGAGTTACACTGAATCCTATCACTTGACATACAGGTTCACCGAGAGCTTACCTAAATTCCACCAGAAACGAGAATTTAAAAAATTACTTAAGATCCATTTCAGTCAAAGAGTAGAAGTCCATGGCCAAGCTACACTGTAATTCAGAAGGAAAACATTTTTTCAATTTTTTTTTTCCACAAGAAGGCTTAGATGGAGACTGAAACATGTAATTTTTTTCTCATGATTGGTAAATATTTTAAACTTATGTACAAAAGCAAACTTGAGAGTGTATCAGTGAATATTTATAATGGAAATGCAAGCTGACAATGGTGTCAAACAGGAAGAAAATTCCTCAAGTTTAAATTTGTCCTTAATGGGTGTGTATAGAATACATCTCATTATAGGGTCTAGAACCACTTGAAGCACTCTGAAACTATTTCTTAGATTCTCAATGGGAATACAGAAGTGGAGATTCTTTTGACTCATCGGAGAAGCTGCAGTCATTAAAACTTTCCTTAGATTCTTTTCAGTCTCCTGAGATTCCAAAATTTCCTGGATTACGGATCAAATATGAAATCCAATTAAGATATTTCTACTATTTAAAATACAGTTAATGTGAGTATATATTTATCTAAATATATTTGTATATGAACACAATAACATATGCATGCACATTCAATCAAATATTTCATATATAATTCAAATAAATATATTTTAAAATCTGTGGAAATTTTTATATTCTGTTTGCATGGATGAGTTAACTACACCAAAAGTCAAGAATTTTTACTTTGTGTTTTTTAAACTGGCAAATCTATACTATACTCTTTCAAAATAGTTGAAATCCTGCTAACTAGTTACGATGTAGTAGCTTTACTCTATAGTTGACATCCAAATTGGACATCTCACTCAAAAGGACTGGAAAATAATGTGTATTTCTAGATATTTTACCTGGTGAGACCTGGAAGGAATGAATACAGAAGCCAGGATTTTCCCCTTTTCCTGCATTTATCCTGGTTTCTACATCAAAAGTGTGCAAGCAACATATGCATTTTTTTGCTACGCATACTACTTACATTTGAGGTGTTAAGAACTTTTATAAAACTTAGCCAGATTACAGATTAAACTGTTTAAATGAACAATGAAACTAATAACTAAATACAAACCAAGACTATTCACAACTCCAATGTACAGCCAAATAAAATTTTTAAAGTATTTCTAATTCTACGAATATTTCAATCAGCACCTAATATAAGAAACATTACTTTCTTCACCTATACACAGCTTATATACTTGTGAATGCAGTAGAATATACTTTGAACATAAACTGAGACGGTCTAAACAGTCTGTTCTTAACCCCTGGATATTCTTGCAAATAAAGAAACTAACAATATTGGGAATTTATTTTTCCATTTATTGCTGTGTAAGTAAAAGGGTTTCATCTCCTTACAATGTTTTAATTTTGGGGTGGAACCTCCATTCATACTTGAATTGGCATTTTAAGTGTTACAATGAGCCTAACAATTGATTGCCAATGAAACAAGAATAAACTACTTTTGGCAAATTCTGCTGTTGTTTTTCCTGCTGGCTTTTGTTCTAGCTGTTATTTTCCATGGGAAAATTTTCAAATTGAGAATACTAAGAGGGCCAAATCTTTTAAGACATCCCTTAAGTGCACACACAATTAGATATCCTATGCTCATATAATTACTTCAACAGTTATTTAGACAACTCACAATTGCCTGATTTGAGAACACAATGGGAGTATGTGCCAAAGGCAGGTGCATTTTTTTTTCCTTAACAGTAGCACAGATCTGCAGGTTTATAAGAAAAAAGGTTTGATACTTTCAGTAAAATCTGTACTCAGTGAATCCTGGCTATACACTCATAACTTCAATACATAATGTGCTATAATTCTTCACATATCCACTTCGTCTCCTAAGTGCATGCTACTTTTGAATGTGTTCTTGTCTGTAATGCACTATATTCCCAAGACAGAAAATACACATTCCCATGTATTTACAGTGGACAGGTCACTGTGATATACACAGGCTGACTGTAGATGGCTGTACGACTTCTAAATCAAATGCTGTGCCTTGTACCGAACAAAATTAACCTTTCATCACTAACTGAGCTCTTCAAAGTGTTTAAAGCATGATGTTACTAGGCTGCTTGGCTTTTTTAAATATCTAGACACACTTCAACATAAAATTAACATTAGGAAAGACAAACAGGAAAACAAAATTAAAAAAATAAATTATCTGAAATTAACTGATATATGGATATGGACATGCAAGGAAATTATCATGTCTTCATTTTTTTGTTCTGTGCTTTTTTATATTTAAATCTACTAACATTTAACTTCAAATGGCTCTTTCTACTTTAAACAATCTGTTGTAGCAAGATATTTAAATGCATTGCTGTAAAATATTATCATCAGCAGGCCGGAACCTACTTTGGTCTCTCTTTCCTTAATCAAACATCTGGGAATCAGAAACATCTGTTGACTGCAACGGAGTTAAACTTCCTCCCTCTTTGGCAAAACCACAAAGATGGGCTGATTATCTTGCACTGAAAGACCCCCAAAGCAAAAAAAACTTCCTTTCTGGGAATCAGAGGAATTCTAAGAAATGTCTTCACAGATTAGATACAATAAATTCATCATGAAATTATTAATAAATTTGCGAAGTTTTATTCCAGTTTCATATCACAGTATCACAGTATCACAGTATCATAAGGTTGGAAAGGACCTCTGAGATCATCGAGTCCAAACTATAACCCAACACTAACACCAACACTAACACCATCATCTAAACCATGGCACTCAGTGCCTCATCCAGTCTCCCCTTAAACACCTCCGGGGTCAGCGACTCCACCACCTCCCTGGGCAGCGCATTCTAATGGCCAATCACCCTTTCAGTGAAGAACTTTTTCCTAACATCAAGTGCAAACTTTCCCTGACGAAGCTTAAGTCCATGCCCTCTAGTTCTGTCACTGGTCACCTGAGAGAAGAGACCAACCGCTACCCCAACTCCTTTTAGGTAGTTGTAGAGAGCAATGAGGTCTCCCCTGAGCCTCCTCTTCTTCAGACTAAACAGCCCCAACTCCCTCAGTCGCTCCTCGTAGGGCTTGTGCTCCAGCCCCTTCACCATCTTCGTTGCCCTCCTCTGGACACACTCCAGCATCCTGACATCTTTCCCAAACTGGGGGGCCCAGAACTGTACACAGTATTCAAGGTGAGGCCTGACCAGTGCCGAGTACAGGTACAGGTATATCTCGAATTTATCATCTTTCTTCCTATGTTCCCACAAAGCATGACCTAGTAGTAATTGGTGCCTGTTTTATGCCCTTTTCCAAGATTTTGGTTCAAATAATAATATTGCTTCTGATAGTATGGATGATCGAGTATGTCTCTAGTTTGTCACTTCTGTCTTGTACTGGAGTCCCCAAAGAAAAGCTTAGATACCTTGTACACTACCAGGCGCAATTACAAATTATGAAATTGTCATAAAGAGCAACCTTGGTCACATAGCACTTGCAGTTTTTCTTGCAAGTAAAATGCATTCCCTGTACTAGGTGGTCTTCTATGATGGTTCAAAATCCTTTGGGATTTTTAATGAAGTAAGGGCCAATGACAAGGAAATGGACGATTTACTGGATTTCCCAAAACTTAAGAAAGTGAATCTTTTTTTACTTAGCTGATCTCAAATATTTGCAGGCGATTCAAGTCTGCCTTGCAAATCCGTGTTTTGTCTTAGCTGAACTTCTACAGGGCTGTAGAAAATCATGCTTACACAGATTACTCTTCCAAGGCAGTTTGGAAAACAAGAGCTATCAGGATGCACCCTGGCCCTCCCAACCCTCCAGCCTGGGCCCACCAGACACAGCCCAGCACAATTCATTTTTACACCACCACCTATGTCCTCTGCAGCCTTCTTTTCTCTAGGCTGAAAAAGCTCAGCTGGTCAGTCTGTCCTTGTCTGGAAGGTGCTCCAGCCCTCTGATAACCTTCATGGCCCTCCTCTGGACTCGTTCTAACAGATCCATGTCCTTTCTTGTGCTGAGGACTCCAGAACTGAAAGTGAAGTTTCATCAGAGCAGAGGGACAAAATACCTCCCCTGACCTGCTGGTAGCCCAGGATAATTTTAGCTTTCTGGGCTGCAAGCAAATACTGCCTGCACATGTTGAGCAATGCAGTGGATTCATGTCAAATTGCCTCATCTTAAGCTACTTCCCCCTGTACCCCTGCCTTGTGTAGCTGGTAACTAGTCTCTGCACACGCTATATGTCAAAAAAAGCACTTTGGGCCTCCTCACACATAGTAAAAGGCCCTGAACCAAAGAACATCCTCCCAATTTCAGAAAATCCTAGCACCCTTTTGCTGTTGAGCATCCTGCTCTGGTGGGAGGTGTCCCTGCCTATGACAGGGGGTTTGGAACTGGGTGACCTTTAGGGCCCCTTCCAACCCAAACCATTCTATGGTTCTGTGATTCGATGCGAGCCGAGCTTCACCATAGCCCATGACAAGGGAAGCCGCATCCCCATCCTTCCCTTTCCCAAGTTCCTTCCCCCTTTTCCTTCGCCCTCTTTTCCCGCCCGACTCCGCAGGCACCCCGAGTCCCACATCTGTCCAGCGACAGTAGGGACGGGCACAGAGAGTAGGGGATGGGCTCAGGGAGCAGCCAGAGGGAGCGGGCGCAGGGGAGCAGGAAGCAGGGAGCGGGTTGCAGGAGACGGGCGCGCCGGGAGTGGGCACAGGGAGCAGGGGACGGGCACAGGGAGCAGTGGACAGGCGCAGGGAGCAGGGAGTGGGCACAGGGAGCGGGCACAGGGAGCAGGGAGTGGGCACAGGGGATGGGCTCAGGGAGAGGAGAACGGGCGCAGGTAGCAGGACGGGGCGCAAGGAGCAGGCGCAACGCTGCGAGTTTGCTGCTTCCTCACAAGGAAAGGAGGAGGAGCAGGCGCTGATCTCTTTTCTCTGGTGACCAATGGTAGGACTCGAGGGAATGGCAGGAAGATGTGCCAGGGGACGGTTAGGTTGGATATTAGAATCACAGAATGACCCGAGTTGGAAGGGACCCACAAGGACCATCGAGTGGAACCCCTGTCTCTGCATAGGAGAGCCCCAACATTCACACCGTGTGTCTGAGTGCATTGTCCAAATGCTTCTTGAATATTGTGAGACTTGGAGCCGTGACTGCTCCCTGGGGAGCTGTTCCAGTGCTCCATTACCCTCTGGGTGAAGAACCTTTTCCTAATATCCAACCTAAACCTCCCCTGGCACATCTTCCTGCCATTCTCTCGAGTCCTACTGTTGGTCACCAGACAGAAGAAATCAGCGCTTCTGTCTCCTTCCCCTGTGAGGAAGCAGTAAACTACTATGAGGTCCCCCCTCAGTCTCTTTTCTCCAGGCTGCACACAACAAGTGACTTCAACTTCAGCCGCTCCTCATACGACCTCCCCTTTAGACCCTTCACCAGCTTTGTGGCCTCCTCTGAACACTCTTCTTTTTTTTTTCGCTGAGGAAAGAGGGGTGGAGCACTGGCGCCAAGCCTGACAATAGCCAATAATCGTCTGGACAATGCCTTCAGACATACGGTGCGAATGCTGGGGTTGTCCTATGCAGGGACAGGAATCGGATTTGATAATTCTTGTACGCCCCTTCCAGCTCGGGCCATTCCGTGACTCTGCGAGCGGCGACTGCTCCCGTGGCCTCACGGCGCGCCCGGCGCCTGCGCGGAGGGAGCGGGGGGGAGGGGGGGCTGGACATGGGGGGGCGGCGCCATCGAGCGGCCCCGCGTGCGAGCAGGGAGCCCTTCCCCTTCCCTTCCCCGGGCCTCCCCCACCGCCTCCCCCTGCCCCGCGTCCCTCGCAGGGCGCTGGGGTCTGTGTGTGGCGCGCAGGGAGGGAGAGAGGGAGGCAGGCGGGGAGGGAGGGAGAGAGAGGCTGAGCCAGCTCTTCATGCCACTGCAGCAGCAGCAGCAGGTAAAAACAGCCCCGAGAGCATCTGCTCCCCTCTAACCCGCTTGCCCCCCCTCCCCTCCTCCTCCTCCTCCTCCACCTCCTCCTCCTCCCCCCCGCCGGCCGCTCTGCCGTCCCGAGTGCGCCGGTGCGTGGTGCCGCCGCCCCCAGCAGCCAGCGGGCAGCGGCGGGGCCGGCCGGAGCGGCGAGGCCTGCGCGCCCCCGGTGCTGCACTCACGGCCGCCGCTGCTGACTCTGCCCCCGCCTGCCCCCGCGCTCCCCTCCCCGCGGGGCACGGGGCGCGCTGAGGGCAGGTGCTCCCGGCGGGAGCGCTGAGCCAGAGCCTCATCTCTGGGAGGTGAAAGTAGGGAGGGAGGAGGAGGAGGCACATTTAGAAGCACAGTATCATAGAGCCGTAGAATGGTTTGGGTTGGAAGGGACCTCAAAGCCCATCCAGTTCCAGCCCCCCTGCCACGGGCAGGGACACCTCCCACCAGACCAGGCTGCCAAAGGCCCCATCCAACCCCGCCTTGAACACTTCCAGGGAGGGGGCATCCGCAGCTTCCCTGGGCAACCTGTGCCAGTGCCTCACCACCCTCATCATGAAGAATTTCCTTCTAATGTCTAATCTAAACCTTCCCCCTTCCAGTTTAAAGCCATTTCCCCATGTCCTGTCGCTACTTGCCCTTGTTAGAAATCCCTCCCCAGCTTTCCTGTAGGCCCATTTCAGGTAATGGAAGGCCGATATAAGATTTGTCACAAGGTTTCTCCCTCTGCAGTTTTTATTGTTGTTGTGGCTGAAGAGGGAATTTCAGGTCTTCGTGATTTTTTTTTTCCTCCTTCATCCAGGCCTTGGAAAAAAGTTTGTGGAAGAAGCTTGGTTTCTCTCCACTTTTCCTGCCCCAGAGGCTCTTTATCCTCCCTGTTCTCATTTATCTGACTCAGTCTGTGTTAGGTGTCCATCAGTGCTATCAGTGGTACATGTTTAACACACTTGTTTTTCTCTAGGACTCAGTAGTTCAAGTATGTACAAGTCTGGATTTCAGTGCAAGGGCTGCTGTTAGTGTGTTGTAGCTGTTTGAGAGTTTTATAAAATCATGGAATCATGGAATGGTTTGGCTTGGAAGGGACCTTACAGATCGTCTAGTTCCACGCCCCCCTGCTATGGGCAGGTACACCTATACTCTTAGATTGTTCTGCTATACTCATCTGTAGTTTAGTTTAGCTACATATCCTGTGGTATTACGCATCCTGAAGGATTTATGGTCAACTTCTAAGAAACAGTTGTTCCATCATATTGGCATCATATTGTTTTAACGATATATATGAGTGAAAGTGGCCTATATATGAAAGAATTGTGTCTAAAAGTGTAGAGTAATGAGACTCAGGAGACAAGAATACTCTTCTAGTTCTGCCACTCAGCTCTACAGCGTCCATGCACTGCTTTACTGTCAGTAATCCTGCTTAACTTCCCTTACAAAGCACCTGAAACTTGGTTAAAAAGCACCATATTTTTCAGACCAATGAAATTTCATTAAAGTTTGTCAGTACTGTTACTTGCCACACACTAATTCAGGTCTTTACTGATAATGCCTCCTCCATGATAGCTAAAACTTTCAAAATGTTTTCCAAATAGATGTGGGCTGATTTTTGGTATTGAAAATATTAAGAATGTGAGGATCATGAAACATCCGGTTAAATAAATCCTAGATCCCACCTCTCACTGAATCATCATCCACCATTACATTTGCAGCTAACAAGTTGAAATAATGTAAAATCTAAAACTGAGAAATAAATTACATTGTTTCTGGATGATAATGATTTCTATTTTTGAAACCAGTCCTTTTTTTTTTTTTTTTTGTAAATGTAATAGTTGTCTGAGTTGACACGGTTGTGAGTTACCATTTGCCATTTGTCAAGCTTTTTTGCTGGCACACGTGGGTCATGTACGTCCTAAATGGTGTTATCCTAAAACTCATATGCATGTATATAATAGTAGGTGATTACTGGAGTTGTTAAAATCAACGTTGTGTTGTCAAACATTAAGACTATCAGGTAAACACAGAACTAGACACAGCTTTGAAACTTTTTATGTATTTTCTTACTTGAAATTGGTAACTCTGCCGCTGAGCTGACAAATAGGAGCTTTCTCTTGTATAAACGGTGAACCTAAATAATGAACTTAGATTCGTAATAAAGTATGAGATCATAAGTAATTACTGGTTTTATGTAGAAGTGCATACTGGGAAGGAAGTTCATTTTTCCCCGCTAGATTTTGTGATGTCTTCATTATTTAGCTACTACAGATATGGTAAACTATGAAAACTGAACATTTCAAAAGATATTAATGGCATCCTTTTGTAAGTGAGATGAAGACAAGAGTCTGCCCTCCAACTTTGTGGGTGGAAAGGTGACTAAATAAGGCTTGTAGTGGTAGCTTTATTTAAGGATTAATTAAACTGATGAAATTCTTGTATGTTTCATTTTATTTCACCTCAGAAATCTGAGGAAAGCCACAAACTTGATTTTTTACAAATAGTTTTCAGTTTCTGCTGCAAGCTCACTTGTTACACAGAAATGCTTCGCAGCTTTTCTTAAAATACTGTGCCACCTGCAAGAGTGACACTTACCTTTGAGAAATGTAAGTGAAAACATTCCTTTAATGTCTTTCCTTCTCTGTGTTCCAGTGTTGGCATTACTTAAACCTTGTTCTGTTCTCTTTTGTTTGTGTTTTAATAGCATGGGGATCTTTTTGAGTTTTGGACCTCATATGAATGTGCAAGAAAAATATGTTTTGGTGGAAATGTGTTATACTCTGCCTGCCCATGATTTACGCTAATGTAGAGATCATCTTTACTGTCTCCAGGTTATTGTTGCTATTATAACTTCATTTTTCACTGGGGAAGGGCTGTGCAAAGAACCGTTTCACACTTTGCCCTGAAAGGAATTCTGTTGATGAAGTCTTAGAAAGTTTACTTTCTGCTCCATCCTTTGGAGTCTTATCTTAAACTGTTAGGTATGCTACTGTAATTGGCAACAGCTGTTACTGAGAATTGTGGTGCATAGACAGTTTCTAAGATAATCAGTTCCTAGTCCATTTGAGGCTTTGTTGATTAGCATGTGTAAGAGCATTTTGGATCAGGAGCAGATGATGTCTGCAGAGTGCAAATTTGGTAAGTTATCTTAACTGTTTGATTTAGACTCTAAACTGGACTATAGAAAATAAGCTATAGGGTTTGTGTGTTTTTCTTCTAGTCCAATAAAGTGCCCAAAGCACCTTATTTAGTCTGTAGACTCGGGGTGTCAAACTCACGGCTCCCACCGTTCTCCTGCTCCTGCAGCATAAGGCGTGTCACACCCTGCACACAAGACCAGTGCTGGCAGGAGTGCAGGGGCAAGGAGCTTGGTGCTGCCACCGGCTAAAAACATGGTGTAGGGCTGGATAAAACAAGGTGGACGGCCGGATTTGGTCTGTGGGCTATGAGTTTGACACCCCTGCTGTGGACTGTAGACGCTAGACCTTTGGCTGAGTCGTGCTTTCAGAGGAAAAGGATGTTAAACATGATAGAAGGATCTGCGTACTTGTATTTGTTTACTAGGTTAGTGAGGCTTAATCTCCTCTTTTTGACCTCCAAATGAAGGGGCATAGCCATTACCATTTCCAGTTTTTAGGAAGTTTACTAGTGTAGTCTGTTTTGCTTAAGATTGTTTTTATTAGCTATCCAAATGTAATTTTTTTTCTGAAATCACAGCTTCTGTGATCAAATATTTGTAAAAAAAATACTTGAAAATGATGCAATTTTTGAAGTCACTGTTATATTTTGCAACATTATAATCTGATAATTCATATTGGTTTTGTTGATGTTAAACAGCAAAAAGCATGATTATTCTGAATATTATGGGAATCTGCTTGGCAATCTTTGAGGAGAAATGGTTGACCTTATTTATACTTTGAGAGTTTGTAATAAGAAGCAAGAGCCACACTGGAGTAGTTAGTCAAACTGCGTTCAGACCTTGGAGGTGAATTTAGTGTGTCTTGGACAAAGTGTTATAAATTTCTAAACAGAATAGAAATGGATATTTTGCCTCTGTTAATATTCAGATGTAAATTTCCCAAAAGCACTGAGTCATAACATGACCTGAAGCCTGGTTGGAAGTTGTTTGAAAATAATGGAAAGAATCGCATGTCACTGATGTTGAACTTTATGCAGCAGGAAAGAGACGGTATTATGGTTCCTGTGTTCTATTTAAAAAAAAACCCAACTTTTTCCTTCTGTACTATTTAATTTTAAGGCTTTTCTGTTAATGGGCTGGCAAATCATTATTTTAGGTTTATTAATGAACATTATTGCCACAGTACTAATTAATCTAGTTGTGTGTGTGTGAAAAGTTTGTGTGCTTAAGTTGACTTGCATTTAGTACAATATCACATAGTGGTACATTAGAGCGGGGGTCAAATCTATATTAATACAGGAACATCTCACCTTGAATGTATTAGAATGTATTAGAGCGTCAGCTTTTGTCTCAATGTGGTTTTTTTCCCTGAACTTCTAGTTGGCAAAGTTTTGGTTTTTTTGAAGTGTATCAAGATACTGAGAATCTACCATTTACTTCTCTGCATGACTTGTTTCAGTGATTCATCTTTTCCACTATTTAAAAATAAGGCATGCAATTATTGTTTGAATACATTTGAATGCATCTGTCTTTCACTGGTTCTTGTTATCTTGTCTGAATCCCTATCGTATCGGACTGCCTTAAAACTCGATTTGTCACTTTAACACTTCTTTTCGCTCCTCTGCGTGGTGGTAGTCCCTAGCATTAAAAGATAGATATAGATTTTAAAATCCATAGTTTTAAAAGAGCATCTACAGATCATGGATTTGCTGGGTTGACTACTCTAGGACTCTTTGATAAGTTTAACAAGTATGCTGATTTAAAATGTTTGTTGCATGATGTTTTTTAACATCTGATCTGGAACATCTGTTTAACAAATGAGTTGGAAAGAAAATCAATATAATGTGATACAATTATACCATTTTGAGTCTTTCCAACTATAGAATGGAAGTATTTATTGACTATTTTTGATCTTTTCTTAGGATTTTTAACACTTGTGCCACCTCTGTCTTGTCATGGGCCTCTGCTGTTGTTGGGGTGGTGTTTGTTTCTGACACTCTTGGCTGTTCCATACATGTCTGTTTTATATGTCTCAGTTTCTACACTCCATAACTTTTAATTTATGTTCATCCAGCATCTCCTTGATCTACATTGTTGATCCTTTATTTTTTTTTCTCTTGTGCTTGCTTCTTTTTTCAAAAATTGAACAACAAGGATGAGCTGTTGCTGAAATTGTCCTCTTTGGTAGCTGTAGAATTGCGTGACCATAGATAAAAGCCCTCTTAAAGAAGTTTCAGTTTTCATGTTTTCCTATCTAAGATTTTTCTTCCTAATCAATTTTGTTCATAACTCTTCAGTTTAAGAAGTTTTGAAACCTCAGGAATATGAGCATGTATGTGCATCATATGCTTACGTAGATGTCAATCATCTCTATCAGGCCGTATAATCTGATCAAGATCACTAATTCTTAGACTATCCCCAACTTCTAATCCAGTGACTTAGTCATTTTAGCTGTTATAATGGGATATATGATAATTTCTCTGTGTTGGTTATGGTAAGTGCTGTTAGAAGACTGTTGCTGATAACCATTTAAAACTGATGGTTTTACTGTTGACGGCTTAGAATCCTGAGATATTATGTTCCATTATTAAAGACTTCAGTCTGACGTTTTTCTGTCAGCCCATTACAAATATGGGGTTACAAAAAAAATCCTCCTGTTCTCTAATTTTAGCTGACAGTCTGTAGCAGACCCGTACTGGCATCACCTTCTGAGTGAGCTGACTCATTTAACCCTAAGACCTACGTATAGTCAGTGTATCCTTTGATTCTAAACTGTCAAGTAATGAATGTCTGAATGATGTTTCTTGAAACCTGAATTTTGCCTGCTTGATAGTAAGTGGTATTTTTATTTAATCTTTAGCTTTTGTACAAATGGATTTCTGGCCTTTTCGCTTTCCTGTGGGGAAGAAGTATAGCTGTGTGATGTGTGTAGAGAATAGAATTGAGTTTTGAGGAGGTATGGAACTTGTTGAAAGTTATAAAGAATATTTCTAGAACTGAAAAAATGCATTTTGGCATTTAGACTGAACTCTGATGTTAGCATAAGAATTGTACCGGGCATCAGATAAATTGTCATCTGGGACATTGTCTTGTCCCTTCAGTAGCAACAGCAGGTGTTTTAAAGGAAGTGACAAAAAAAATCCCGATTGTGGAATAATTGCCATACCCCAGAGCTCCTCAAATTCTTGTCATCTTCTGATGGTTTATAGTGCTGATCCTGACTGTTATTCCCCACAACATTTTTCTTTTGATAGATAACTTTATATAGGAGGCTGTTTTCATTATCCATGGAAATCCGTAATATTTTTACAAATTTTACAGTGTCCTTTACCTTTCCACTGTCATGCTCAGCACTCGTTTCTGAATTCGTAAGAGTGGCTTGAAGCTCAGTAGTTACCTGAGCAGTGCTAATGCTTATTTCTTACCTACTGCGCTTTAGATGTGTCAACATCAGATTTGATTTGCCAGCATGCTGCCTATTTAATTTTTTAACGTCATTAATCTCACATGGTGTTGATCAATATGATTGTATTCTGGGTCCTAAAATTTTCCACTAACTGGTGAATGTGACCAGTGGCTCCTGCATCCTGTATGATGCGGATACGCTCCCTCTTTCCTCCAGCTTTATTTTTCCTCCTGTCATTGTTCACGGCAAGGCATCATCTATATCTGGATGAAGATCTGCCTATATTTTACTGATTTTAGCCTGATGTGTCACAGAATTGAAAACTGTTGATGTATTTTCTGATCCTCTTCAATAGACTGTCTTTCAAAATTAAGATTATTTTCTTAAACTGCGATTAGTTTTTCTATCATCTCTGCTTTAAAGGAGTTTGTCAGTTTTACCACTGACTTTTCAGATGTAAGTTTGACCTCTTCTAAAAATAGAGACTTTTAAGCCTGTAATGGAATGTTTCATGTTTATTTCATAATCGTTCTGGTATCAGCACACTTGCTGCAATGTAAATCTGAATAAGAGAATCAAGTGGCAAGGTGGTACTTTGATTTCTTGTACCTTCTTGACTAAACTTTATCTGGAGTATTTGCAATGAACATTCAGTAGTTTTGTAGAGCCTTGCATCTATAAATGAAAGTAGTATTAATAATTTTCAGTGAGAGGGAAGTGCTTTATTCAAGGCCAAACAACAACTCAAAGGGGAAGGTCCAGTTAGAACTCAGCTTTTATAATATCCCGTTACAGCTAATACAGGAGTACACTGTAAGGTATGTAATAAATCACACAATTTAAATGAGTTTGTTAAATGAGGGAAATGAAAAGTAATTTAAACATATTAAATTGTAGGCTATGCAAAAGAAATTTGAGAAGTAGAGTGAAAGAGTAGATACAGGGATATTAGTACTAATGCTGATGGGAAAAATGCAAGAAAACTTTTTGTATGATACTTCTCAATATAAATCTGCTGGGTTATTGGTAATTGTGCTGGGGAGGATAATGGAGTTATTAATTTCTTTAGTGAGAAGAGTGACTCTCAGCTGATACTCATGCTTGTTTTGCATGTCTTGCTTCCTATAAAACTTAGCTGTACTTCAAGAATGGTGGCTTGGATGCCTGCAGCATATAAAACCTGTTATTTCTCTTTGAACTACATATTAAAAAAGTATGTGGGTGCCTTGCTTGTCTTGCAGTTATTTATGAGTTAATAGGATAGTGTTTCCTCCGTTAGGCCTGACTCATTTTTCATTTACATCATTTGCACGTATGCCTGTGGTGCTAATAATTATGCACATTTGGGGGAAAAGTTAATAAATTCAGATGCATAACTGGGCAATTCTTTTATGTATATGCGTGTGTGTGCGTATTTTTTTGTAGACTGACAACTGAACCTGGTGCTGCTTGTGGTGATAGCTTTTAAAGTTCATTTTGCCCCATAATCTTTATGTCCAATGTGCTAAGCATTCTAGGTGAACCAACCAAAGATTTTGCCTCCTTTGATTTTCATTGTAGATTCACATTTCCACATAAAGCTTATACTCGTTGTGCCCTGCGAGTTTTGCTGCTTCATGAAAAGGTATAGCAGATAATATTGAAAAGGTTCTTTTCTTTTGAAGAACGCAGAAAACTGGGCCTCCTGTAAATTTAATTTTGATAGCTGGGTGAGAGAATGGTGGATGACCCTGAGTAGAGGAAAGTGCAACAAGCAGGAAGTTTCTCTGCCTGTAATCAGAGGAAACTCGCATCCCAATCAATGGAAAGATTTATTCTGAAGACATCAATATTGTATGTTTGTTGTACACAAAAACCATATAAAACGTCTAATCAAAAGCCACTGTCTTGAAAACTAAAGAAAAAAAAAAAAAGAATAAAAAAGCTGGCATTTTAGATTGATGGAGTATTTGCATTACAGTTAGGACTCACTGTAGTTTTGTTTTCAAATGTAATTTTCAAAGAAGACAGCAAGTCAGAAGAAAAGAATGTTTTATGAAGGAAGGTAAACTTCACCTTTTTATTTGAATTTACTTCACAGCCTTCTGCGGAAGTACTTACGTAATAAGAATACAGAAGGCTATAACTTCTCTATTTTGAGGTCATGACCAACTATTTATGGCCCCTTTCATACTACATTTTTTTTTCAGAACTGTATATGGGCTAGAGCAGTTTGCTGGTTGCTTTTGTTTCCCACCTTTGATCACTGAAGTTGTTTGTCAAATCCAGCTGAGATGCTGTGTTACTTTAATAACACTTCTGTGCATTCTACAACCTTAGTGATTGGAAAAGCCCTAATTTGTTTTTAGTATGCCATACATTTTTTTCTGGTCTTCAGAGTTTTTAGATAAACTGTCCAAGTTCTTGTAATAGAAGAAAAATGTGTAGCTCTACCTATAAGCCAGTATTCAAAACTGACATATACCAGGAATTAAAGCATGCTGTTTCATAGCTGTTGGGCGAGACTAGATTTTTACATTAATTTACTGTAATACTGTATGATCAATCATGGTTATAATTTCCACTGTGAGTAATTTTATCTGAGAAGAGGGCAAATGTGGGCTGAGTGAACATAATTTTACTCCTTGTAACAGTTTACCCAGATTGGGATAAAAGTATGTTGATAAACTCATGCTATAATTTTTGCAGGTTGACTGGAGTGCTTCATTTTCTAGAGCTGCTTTCTTTATCATTTAGTCCATGAGCATGTTAGACACCTCCTAATACAGATAGTCTTTTGCCAGTGTTTCATGGTTGGTTTCAGTAAGACTCAGGATAATCTCCCATTTTCTGTTAAGATCAGAAGCTTCAGACTCGCCTCATACCCTTCTAGTTCAGGCTGTATGAGCTGGAGAAAGAATAATGACAGGGTAGCAAGTGGGTTTAAGGGGAAGACCTTCAATCTAGAGCTGTAACAGGCAATAGCCTTTTTTTTCTTTTTTACTTTCTTAAACTCTGAACATTTCTTTTAGATCCCTCTTTACCTCATTCTCTGCAGTCTCACTCTGCCCTAATGCTCACAACCCTGAACTTTCCTGAGCGTGAGAGAACCTAGCATACTTCTGAGACTCCACTTTCTGGAAAATAACAAAACAGAACATGTGTCTTGAACCCTTGCTGGTCATTTAAGTGTTTTTGTTTTGTTTAGAATCATAGAACTATTTGGTTGGAAAAGACCTTTGAGGTCATCAATTCCTACCATACCCGTCCGCTACTAAACTATATCCCTGAGCACCTCATCTACCCATCTTTTAAATATCTCCAGGGATGGTGACTCTGCCACCTCCCTGGGCAGCCGTTGCCAGCACCTGATAACCCTTTAGGTGAAGAAATTTTTCCTGGTGTCTAATCTGAACCTCCCCTGGTAAAACTCGAGGCCATTTCCTCTTGTCCCATCACTTGTTACTTTGGAGAAGAGACCAACACTCAACCTAGCTACAACCTCCTTTCAGGTAGTTGTAGACACTGATAAGGTCTCTCCTCTGCCTCTTTTTCTCCAGGCTAAACAAACCCAGACCCCTCAGCTGCCTCTCATAAGGCTTGTTTTCCATCGCCTTCACCAGCTTCGTTGCCCTTCTCTGAACATGCTTCAGTACCTCAATGTCCTTCTTGTAGTGAGGGTTTGCTACAGTGTATGTCTCAATGTTTTGTTTGCCTGATTTTTTTTGTGCATGTCAAGGTCCTTTATTTCTATGAGTGGTCCAGCTGCAACAGAAATAATTGTAAGGCAGTGTTGTGGGTTAACCGCAGTAGGCACCTAAGCGCGACATAACTGCTCACTAGAAAAGATATGTAGGTGAGGCAGAACAAATACATTACCAATAAACATGCAGTTTCAGATACTGAAGCAGATTGTTTTGGCTAACTGCAGTTGTGGGAGTAATAGAAGGCATAGACTTTTACAAGGGTTTTTACTAAGGTCGTCTTCGATTATTGCAATATGGTATGTGATGATAAAGACGCAAGCAAAAAGAATAAGTTAAAATTGCTGATGAGAGGCTTGATCATTAAAGATGACTGTCTTTACAGTTACTGAAGACTGGCAGCCAGTGAGATGAATGTTTTAAAGGTTGCAGGCTGCATGGTTTGATTGGGAGGTGAGCTGAATTGCATCTATAAGTGGGGAAAAAGAGAAATTAGCTGTATAGGCAGGTTGACTCTTAGACATGTAGGTGTTATTAAAGACAACGAACTACAACAGAGTTTCAGATGAGGTCTGAATAAACTGGAAGCTGAAGAGGAGCTGATGAAGATAACTTCCTTATTTTGAACCTAAGTGGGGAAAATGATGACAAAGATGTATTTGGTACTAAGAGAGAGAAAAACTAGTTAAGGACTTCTCATTTTTCCCAAATATTCAGTTTGCTTTAGAAAGACAGATACCTGTAGTAGTACATTATATTAAGCTGACACTCTGATGTACTTTGTATGCTACCTGTACTTTCTCCTCTAAAAAAGAAAACATGCAAGTTGCTAGCAAGTCTCTAGATTGCTAGTATTGTATTTCAGTTTATGTTTCTTACTCACCCCAACCAGACAACTTCTAAAATTGTTATTCAGGTTAACATCAGAGTAAATGAAGGTTGAGTAGCAGTTTCATTTTTTCAATGCGAGAGAATTTATCTTTCAAAGTCCCGAGTTACCCTTTGCAATGATTTCATCATTGAAAAGTATCCTGAACTGACAACAATGAATTAACAGTCATTTCACTTGAGACTAATTCCTGTCTACAGTTAAAAATTTCTCTTGGTGAAAAGTTATGGCAATGCCAATTTAATTCATGTTTGTTTTGCTTATTTTTGAAGGAACCAAAACAAGTGTCAATTCCAGAATTCTGTTGTATCAGCTAGTAATGGCTTTGTTATGATTCATTGCTGTGTCTGTTCTATAGCATCCTCTGGATACTGTAGCTTTCCCTTTAGTTTCTTCTGATTTGCTCACGTCTTCCCTATAACTTGAGATACATTGCTATACTTTCACTATCTTTACAGAATGTTTCAGAGTATTTTTACTACCATTTGACATTTGCCTTTTCTGAGGCTGAAGCAACATTTTACTGTCAGTTCCTCTCAGACAAAGTCTATGCCACCCTTGTGAGATGTTGACTTGAAGACATAGGTAGAGGATGGCAGACAGTGAAACAAAATTGAAATGCAAGCAGACTTTCTAATCATGTATACATGTAAATAACTGCAAAAACATTTAACTGACTTCTGTCACCTTGCACAGATGAAAGACAGAGGGAGAAGCTCTTTCTTTCACTCCACAAGTTTGCTTTTATACCTTACTCTCAGAGCTCTAGCTCTACCATCCATTCTCCTTAATGTTTCTGAAGTGGACTGTCTTAGAGCCAGAGCTCAAAGTTCAAGGCTTTTCTCTAAGGTCTGTCGCCTGTGACAGTTGGGTCACAGATCATCTAACTGCACTGGACCCTACATACGTGGACATATATAAGTTAGAGTAGTTCTTGAAGGACTGGTTATTAATACTGTAATCAAAGGAAAAAAAAAAAAAAAAAAAACCAAAACTAAATAAAACCCCAGACTCCCTGTGTCCTCAGCTGACCTGGTCTTTCAATGAGAATTTCTTTGTAACCTCTGTAATATGAAAAGATCTGACATTGAGTCTGGAATAACTGTCCCTTGTTAGTTACCCAGCTGCACCTTGATGATGGAGTGGCAAAGAGCTATCTACTCTAGGTCTACTGGGAATGACAGTGATGAGGGAAGATTAAAGCTGGACTTTTGTTTCCCTCTGCCCAATTAAACCTTCGTTTAAAATGCTCTTCTCCAGAAATATGATGAGTGTTTGGTAACCATGAGAGGTTGCTCCGTATCTGCCCTTTTGTACACATTGTCAAATCCCACCAAGTGACATTTGGCAAGGAATGTAGATGAAGAGTCTGTCACCAAAAATAAGCAGAAAAACCCCACACTGTATTGAATGTGAATGGCTACGTATGAATTTAGTCCTAGTCTGTTGACTGGGTGCAATGGAAATCTTCCTCTACAGTGCTTAGAACAATCACCTTTGGTTGAGTGAATGTCCCTTATTAATGTACTGCCCAAAGCTGAATTCTCTTTTTGCTTTGATTTTTCTTTTTATGCATCTGGTCCTGACACTTTTTAGTGTTCGGTGAGGCACGTATAAAAGCAACTGATAATGTATTACTGACTAAGAAAAACTGTTCTTGTTCATTAATTGAATACTTGTACACGGTGTCATGCATCTTTGACCATTCAGCTGTGGTGGATATTGACATATATGCTTATGTCACCCAGTCTATCTTGGTTATGACAGTTCAGGAGATGCATTTCCAGGCACCACCTGTTCTCTTAATTCTCTAATGAATTAAAAAAGTTTTTATTACAACAGTTTTGGTTTTTTTTAATATTTAGATCTTTCATAAAACCACAGTAGGTAATGGGAGATTTTTTTAATATGTAGTTAACGGAAAAGGTGCTGTGTATACGTATAAGCATATTAAAATTCTAAATTGGATATGTAAGCCTTCTATATATGCATGGTGTTCTATGTAAATGATCTCTTTTGTTTCAATGACTGTTGATCCTAAGAAGGTGTCTGGAGCATTCTGGCCAGAAACCAGCTGCTTTCCTAGAACAGCAATTGGAATGTGCATACATGGGGAAAAAAGACGGGCAAAACTGTTTTGTGATAGCTCGCCATTTTAATTCTCTCATGGTGTTAGTGCTGCCTTACTCTATCGCAGATATCCTACAGTTCTATAGGTGGACCGTATTTCATTTGAAATAGTAATGAATAGTAGAATGGTTTGGGCTGGAAGGGACTTTAAAGATCATCCAGTTCCAACCACCTTGCCATGAGCAGGGACACTTTCCACTAAATCACGTTGCTCAGAGCCTTGTGTGGCCTGGTCTTGAACACTTCCAGGGATGGGGCATCCACGACTTCTTTGGGCAACCTGTTCCAGTGCCTTATCACCCTTGCTGTAAAATATGTTTTCTTAATATGTAATTTAAATCGACTCTCTTTAAGCTTAAAACCATTCGCCCTCATCCTATCATTGCACTCAATGAGCCCCTCCCCAGCTGAATTCTACTTAGTAGGCATTGCTGCCCTCAGTGATTGATTTGTGAATAAAGAAAGCATTATGGCCGTTGGCCTTATATTACAGTTAGTGAAAAGGTTCTTAGACTTGGAACGTGAGAGCACAGCAAAGTTTTGAAATATGCAGGAGCAAAAGTAAATTAGGTTTGGATTTATTAAGAACCTTTACTTAGTATCGTAATTTCAGTGCTTCAGTTCACTCACTTGATCAGGTATATAGTCAGGGAACTGAGCATTTTTGTTGGAGGAACCTCTAGTCCAGCACGTGGAATAAAGGAGGGCAAATGAATAATTAGAGCTTTGAATAGTGACCCAGGCTAATAATTAACCACGTAACTATCTTGGTAATCCTTGAATGATGTAGTCTACACGTTATCTTGTCATGTGACTGGAAGGTGGAGATGCAGCAGTTTGTTTTATGTTTTATATCACGTGAAATTTGTGTTTGTAATGCACTCCTTTTGATCGTGAAGGTAATCTCCCATAATATCAAATGCTAAAGAACTTTAGGATGTCTTCTGCATTTTCTAAATTCTGCATTAGTAAAAGTACAGAAGATTGGGAAGGTATAAACTTACATGGACATTATTCCTGCTTGTTATGGTTGACTTGGCTTCATGTTTAGATTTTGGACTTTAACCGATTCTGTTAGTGAAACTATTTTCTTTTTTTAGTAACTATTACCTGCATCATGTGTGGAAATTTCAAGTTAAAATGAAATGGATATTTGTAATGGTAAGCATTCTGGAGAAGTAGCCTATGTCATCTCTTTCTGGCAAGTATATGATTTCATGAAATGGGTTTACTGTGAAGCATTGTGTGTGATACTGTACGTTACTAAACCAAGTTTAACAGTAACAGAGAATTACTTAAATGCATTTTACTTTTTAAACCTAGTTCATTTCTTCACAGCATATGTTCTTTGGCTTTTTCTGTCATTTGAGAGGATTTCTATTTATTGTCTTGCTTTGCTGTTCTGAAGGCATTTGTCTCTGTTAAGGAAGTTAGTTGATCTGACAGGGGTCAGAGGATATATCTATTGGTTGCCCAGATGTTTTTGCTGCATGTCAAACAATACACTTGTCGTCATGAATTCTTACATAAAATGGATAATAAAGTGCTGGTATGGCTAAGTGAAATTATGCATTACTTTCTGAATGACTGCTGAATAAGCACTTAGTTCATGAAGTCAAATGTTGAAGACCTGGGCTTCTGGATGCATAAGATTTGTTCCAGGAAGAAACAGTTGGTTTGTACTTGTACATCCTGAGTGTTGGAAAGACCTACATCTAAACAAACTTGAATTCACCAATATAGTTATAATAGTTACATTTATAATAGTTACATTTATAATCCAGAAAATTTTACTAGAGTTGAGAGGTGGGACGAAGAGAGTGTGCACCAATCGGATAAGTTAAACTGTTGTCTGTCAACACTGTTTGTGGTCATTAACTGTTTATTTCTGGTATTACTCTTCTCTTGTGGTTATGGCGTCTGCAGTATCTTAACATTAATTTACTTGACATGGGTTAAAATTTTGTTTCAAATAAAGTATTATTTAAAATTTAAAAAGTAGACATTGATGGTACTGATTTTTAATGACTGGCAGCAGAAATCTTATAAATAGACTGTAAAATTACACTGGAGGTTACATTGAAAGGGATTTATTGAATGTAGGCTTTTTTAAAATTAGAATTGTTTGTGAAGTAAGAATGGGCAGAATTATGTAGGACATCAGAGATTATGCTGAGAGCCAGTTCAGGAAAGATCACTAAGGCTAATTTCTGAACAGAAAATACAGTATTTTTAATTACCTTTATTTCAACTAAAAGCATGAAATAATGTATTTTAAGACTGTTGTCTTTAAACGGTGAAGTATTCTATCTTGAAGCCTTGTGGGTAGCAATCCAATTTCCATGTGACTAATAAAATACAGCTACTTTGGAGTTTAGTGAACTGATCTGAATAATTGTTCATGTTTAGATAGTGAAAGAAAAAATGTTGGTTAAAAGCTGTTAAAACCTTAAAGTAAGAAGTCTTGGTATTGGAATTTTGGTCACAGCGGGAAAAAATAAGATTAGTCAAGAGAATTGGTCTGGTTTTTAATGGGCCTGGGTCATATACATCTGCCTTGTTAACGTCTTTTTAGTGTGATTAATAATATCCAGAGATTATGACACCAAAAAATTCACTGTGTAGAAAAAGCTAAAAGAATCCTTCTTGTTGGCTGCGGTGTTATGTTTGGCTTTGAAGAAACTGACTTGTTTTCCAGTTTCAGTCAAAGATCAACGCAATCATTTGAGCCTTGTCTTTCTCTTCGAGGAGTCTGACAGAGCTGGCAGCATTTTCTTCTGTCAGGCTTTTGTTGTTTAAGATCAACTCTTTGACTCACTGACACTGTAATGAGGAGTAAACAAGCCCTGTTTCTTTGAGACAATTTGTAGTATGTTTCTAGTGGATTCTGAATTTAACAGTATTGGTATATCAGTTAAATCATGTAGCTGTGGTAAACTTCTTTACTAGTGGTGACAATTGTATCACAGCCCCATATGAATGGGTTAATATTCAGTCCTGATGGTATCTCCTTCTGCCCTCCACTGCTACCCGTCTGCTTGTTTCACAATGCAATCTCCTCAGTTCTTCTCCTGCGTTTAAACACTACTTTTTTACTCACTGGGTTTCAAATGTCCTGCTTGGACTTTTTTTCCTCAACTGATATATCTGTTAGGTAATTGCTAGTCCATATGTGCTTCTGATCAGATACATGACTGAGTGTTCTAATACATGTCTGTCCGAGAATAGGTACTCAGCAGGTTTTAGAGGATAGGATGTAAATCTCATATAATGTCTGTGGTTAGAGAACTTAACTGTGGTGTCCCTTAAAACCACCATAAGAATCAACATCTATGGGTATTGATACTATCTATCAGGTGTAAAAGCATCTGAAACTTTCTGGATTTCTGTTAAAAAGAAGATGGAACATTGTCTTGCAGAACCTTTAATAAAAATAATAATTTTTTTTTAAAAAAAAAATTGAATTCAAGATTCCATTGTTTTTCTTACTGTGTGTTCTAACCAAATGTTATCCTCATTTTCTTATCAGTGGATGGTGTCTATTTATCATGCAATTTATTGTTCATTGATGACATTTTCAGCAGGCCTGAAATTTATGATAATTAAGTAACAAAAGTTGCAGGAAAATTGTGTTGGCATAATTATTTGAGGAAATTTGCCTCTTGTATTCCCAATTCCATATGGAGTGAGCTAAAGCATTATTTCCATGATCTTTCTATACTTCTTTGAGGCTCTGTGAACAATTCCATGCAGACATAAGTTTTCCACTCGGGGAACGAAAAGACCACGAATGAAAAAAATCTCAGGTGGTTTGGAAACACTAAGTCAACAAAACTCTTTCATGACAGAATGGTGGTGCCATTGCCAGCATTTTACTGTTTTGCTTCTGCCCCAGTTGCTAGAGCACCCCCATCAGTCATGAGAGACCAGACTCGATAATGTCCTTTTTACACCAGAGATTTATTTTGTACCTGTTATCCTTTAGACTGCTGCTGGAAATTTTGGGTGAATATTGTCATTGACTGACAAAAGAGTAAATCTCAATGTTTCCCTGACAATGCACATTTTTGTACAAAGTAAAGCAGAGATAAGAGTGAGAGTGCAAATGCCTGCTCTCAGGTGGAGGAGAGATTGGTTTCTCCACTTTGTATCAATCCTCAAAGCAAATGCTCCTTAGTACAAGGAGGGTGCTACCTATTAGTCATGGACAAGGTTCTTGATTGCGAGCTGCCTTTATAGAGTGAATAACAGCATGATTGTTGCCAAACACCAATCAAGGTGGAGACTTAACCACTCACATATGTCCTTTTCCATTCCATTAGTAATTGTAATGATAGGAAAGCATCATGCTTAGTTCATCCAACGGCTTCATTAATTATAAACATAATACAGGGAAGAATGCATCTGTATATGTGTTCAGTTTAATTAACTTTAAAAAGCATTGGTACAAATATCTTTTGTTAATGATCAGTCACTGTAGATAGTGTAGATTCTATATAGAAAATAATGAGGCTTCTGATTTAGGGTGACTCAATGAAAAGTTTTTATTTAGTTGGAAAAACTTATTTTGCTGTTTTCAGCTCTCATTGAAGCCCAAAATACCTATTCAGTAATACCCAAAGAAGAAAAAAATACAAATTGTTTCTTCCCCATGTAGAAAATAAATACAAATACACAGTTGCTAACCTGAAGCCTTTTGCCTTGTTTAAGTTCAACATTGGGAGTTTCGTTACAAGAACATAAATTCTTCTGTGTCCGATTCCGTTAATGAATTGCTAAATCTGACCAGAACTTTTTCATGTAACAGTTAGAAAAAGGTGAGTTCATTACTGCTATATCATGTAGAATATTAATTTGCCTTAAGGAGTGGTTTACTTTTAGTTAAAGGAATGTACACAGTGAATGTCTACAGAATATATCACCTGGGTCTTTGCCTAATATAACAAAAAGAGAATTTCTTTGATAGTGAAACTTAATTCAAAGTTGTAATTCAATGTGGATCTTATTAAGTCAGTAGTTAATGTTCTCATAATAGCATTAATTCTATCTTCCTTTGTGAAGCATTGTTTATTGCTATGTAACTTATTAACAATAGGATTCCCATTAATTATCATTGTCTTGAAAATCTGAAATCTTCACAATTGTGTTTTCCAGTGTACTTTGTGTTTAGGTTGTCTTAATTAAAACACAAATTGATGGCAAGGGTCTTTGTTTTTTTTTACTTACCACCCTTTTTCCTTCTTACTGAGGCAGCACACCAGTTTAGGTAACTTGTCTTCTGAGAAATAATATCACAGGCTTAAATGCTGCTATTTAAGTTTCTGAAAGTTAAATATTTTTCCCCCCTTTTTACTTTTTTTATAGTATACTGGCAAAATTACAGCATTTTCAGCGATTAATCCATTTTTTTTTTGTACAAGACTCTTATTAATCAGCCTTATAATTTGCCTTGAGTAACTTAGTGTACAGCAGTTTCCAACATGTGCTTTTGTCTTTTGCAGACCAGATGCTTCTATCCTTTTATATTTAAAGGTGAAGCCCTGATTTTTACTTCACTAATAATGCATTATTTTATAAATCTAATGGTCTGATTAGTGATTTGAGTTTAAAAAGTAGTCCCTGTCTTACTATAGTGGAGAAACCAACTTTTTTTGTATAGGGCTTGCTAACAGAACTGACCATTTTATTGATTAATATAGAAGTGTATAGTCCAGTGCTTTGTTCCATTCCTCTAATTTATGACACCAGTAATAATGGATGATGAATGAGATATCCAAAACATTAATAAATTATCTTAAGAGGTATACTAAATCAAAGAGGAGGAGACTAAGAAATAATCTCATTTAATGCCTCCAAGAAAAGTAAGCTGATTCCAGAGTCATTTATTCAGTGGTATGCAAAAACCCGGAGAAATTTGTTGAAATTGAGCTGCTATAGTTAGTATGCTGTTAATATAACTCAGTGTTCCAAATGTGCTATTCTAGACGTTTGGATCACCAGCTTCAGGTGGCAAGCGATGTAAAATGTACAGATGAAAATCATTCTAAAATATTTAAGTTAAAATGTTGAGTTTATGCATGTTTAAAATAAAACCCAGCAATTTTTTCCTGCGTTGATGATGCTTACATCCTCTTCCCTAAATTCATCTATCCGCTAACAGGGTTGAAATTTGCAGCAGTTTTCTGCTGTGGTTTGCATTCACTAACTTGATGATTCTTTGTGATATATTCACTTGTTTTAAGAGAAGCTGTGCAGCCTTTCATTTTTTTGAGAAGTGAAGTTTCCGTATTTTGTCCATTGAGATGTCACGAGCAGTATTTTCCCCGGTAACACTGGCTTTCTCAGAAGGAATCTTCATATAAGAAGAGGTATTTTGCTGCTTACACGGTATTTGTGTACCATTTTGCTATAGACAGGGTCAAACTAGTGGGTCAGTTTTATGCCAACAAACTATTGGCATTCTTATTACTCTTTTTCATACTAATAAGTCCAGTGGAATTTAGTCATAATTATAAAATGGAGTGATATTTAGGCAGTACATGTTACTGATGTTGGTAGAAGTAAAACATACGGGAGGTTGTGTAAGGTTTTCCATTTCACAAACTGAAGATTTTGAGGTTCTACGAATGTCATTTTTACCACATTTATATGACCTGTGTGTGGGTTAGATGGAGCAATATGTGTCTTGTCCTCCCCTTGTTCTTTTTTTAGTATTTTCTTTCCATGCCTTTGTTAGGGTTTATATGACTGTATGGAGCTGACCCAGCTGATAAATAATGTTTTGGAGGTTTTTTTCTGAGGTTATACACTGAGTGAAATAGCTAAATGATTAACTAGAATTAACTAGACATTGTAAAGGCTATACTTTCTACAAGGACAATGGAAAACCCTTACCCTTGATGATTTCTAATCCAAATTGGATCACTTCTAGATACAGATAGTTAAACTTGCCTACCTAGTGTTATTAACTTATTATCCATTTCTTTGCTTATTTCTTACATGTTAAATGGTACAACAGTATATTTTACTGTGTAGTCAGGCCAGGATAGTTATTGGTTTTGTATGTTTCATTGAGTTCAGCTTCATTTTTGTGACTAAGATTATGCAGTGACAGCTGGATACTAAGCCACTTATATTGAGCTGCTGGATTTTTTTTTTTTCCTCAGTACCCTTTCCAATGCTGCCCTTAAGAGTCACAGTGTTCCAAACTGGCCGTAGCAGTCTGGAGGGTGGCATGTTGTCACTGTACTCATAATGCTTTTCTAATAGCTGGACATTTTCTAGCTATGCTTCTTTCTCATTTACCAGAATGCATTCTGTTGATCTTCTTTCTACTCATTGCCTTAATTTAACCTTTAACTGTGGAATTTATTGTAGTTGCAATTCTTTATATAAAAGTTGTCATCAGAAGATGTCACCAGTTGCTTGCTTCTTTTTCTTTCCTCTCAGTTTTTAATAAATAAACTGAGTATTGTTAGTCATATGCTACTTCTAATCATTGATCTTTAAGATGAGTAATTAACATACTTTTTTAAAATAGCTGTAAACAGGTGTTTGTGGGGTTTTTTTGTTTCCACCTTAACTAAGTTCAGACATCTTGTGAAAATGTTGGTATTAATTCTAACTTCAGTGAATGTGCTGCATTTATGAGTCAGAAAAGAGCTGCTTTGGCTCAGTCAGCCCATACTTATGCAGTTGTTAAATTTTACTTGTTTTTCTCCGTAGTTGACGTGACCAGTCTCTAATTTTTAACACTGTGAAGTTTAAAGAAAAGTGGAGAATATCAGGCATTTCTAGAAACTAGGAAATAGATCTGTTTTGTAAGTTTATTAGACCTTTATGAAGTATATATGTAGATTTTCTTCCCAGTGTATTTGTCTTGCCTTTTATTTCCTGCTGTTTTCTTCTGGCCACTTATATTGGAGTTTCATATATATCTTTAAGGCCTTTACTTCACCCTTCCATTATCCTGAAGTCTGCCTTGGTTACAAAATTACAAACTTTCAAGTCAATTTTCTAGGCTGTTAGCTGGTAGCACTACTTTGGACAAAAGAAACCAGAGCCTTAATTAATATCTGTGATATTAAAAATGGGTTACTAATTAAGGTGGGATGGATTTACCCTTTCTCCAGACTCCTAACCTTCCCATTATGTTCAGGGTGAAATCAAAATCTGTTGAAGACCAAGAAGGTGTTTCCCAATAAGGGAAAGACTGAAGATAATTTATTTGCATTATCAGTATTTACCATTATGCCAGACCTTAATTTAAGGAAAATAACTGTTAAGAAGGCAAAAGAATTCTGTGTGAAATCAAGAACTTTGAAAAATCAAAGAAGTCCATTAAACAGTATTTTAGAGGTTAAGGTACTTGTTCATGATTGTGATAACATGGCTTTAAGTTTCTTCTGTCCATGATACACGAAGGGAACTTGAATCAGCATTTATATATCTGAGATGGGTACTTTAATGTCTCTGTGCTACATTTTGTTCTGGAGAACCTATCTCAAAGTCTCATAATGGATAAATTTCACTTGAAATTAATTGGAGGAGACAGCCAAATAGAGAATTGTAGCAGGACTTGGAGTGTATGACTCTCACCTGGATAAAAGATTAATAAACTCAGCACCTTGTTCAGTTATTTACAGAAAGTATAAATTCTGCAGAAATTAAAATACCTGTATTAAAATATGCCAAGAAGGAAATTTGACAACTCTTGCTTTACCAAAACTGGAACATAAGCCTTTAGTCCAATTACAATTGAGGCCTAGATGTGGAGAGTCTTTCTATGGAATGTGGCATTAATCTGGTCTTTTTGAGAGTAAGATACAGTATCCACTTTCTTACATACGAATATTCTTGAAGAACAACAACCATTAATTGTGTAAGAAGGTGACTGCACACTGTGCACATTTTCGTGAGCAAATCTCTGCAATTTGTAATTTTGTATTTGTTACTTCAATAATTAGGGCATTTGAAATAAAAATGTAATTGCAAAGAATGAATTAACCGATTCAGTAAGTTTTGTGATGACAAGAGAGGAATGGGAATGCTTTGGCCTTAAGCATATAACTTGACAAATAAGAATCTTAACTGTAAGGTTGTACTCTGCCATGTATATGACACTTGAAGGCTTATTATAATCAAGAAGTACTCAACTAAGGTGCTTTGAAAAAGAAGAACTTTATGTAGCAAAATGAATATGAAATAACTAAATATTTTGCCCAGTCCATTCATTTAAGCATTTATTATGTTTCATAATTTCTAATTACTAGACAATGCATTATTTAAATAGGGTTGTAATTTTGGTTTTTTAAACATGGTAGAAGAGTGTCCTTAATTCAGAAATCAAATTTAACTATCAAAATAAAGATTCCATAGTTTGGAGCGCTTCCAGGCTAAAATATTAGAAAGAAGTCCACAGTGAATACAATGAAGGGTTAATTGTGAAAACTGATATGTTTTATTTTCTTATAAATCAAGAGGTTGGTAAAATGTTCGCTTACTGATGATCATTAGAACACAAAACTATCTATTAAAATCAATTAACATTCGTATCTGATGACTGATTATATAAATGTGAAGGTCAAATAATTGTAATCGTTAACCATGGCTTCAGGTCATGTGAGTTGTCAGCTCAAAAAAAACTAGAGGAGAAGAGTTGATTTGCATATATTTAATGTGGGATGCTGAACGTGGGAATTTGAGATAAACCTTTGCTAGTAATCTGCTTATTTTTATCTAAAAATCAACTAGGAAGCATGGGTCGTAACAGTCAAATGAACTATGTGTTGATTGATAGCTGTTAGTTCAGTCATTTGGGATATAACGTTTTACTATATATTTTAATATTTTAAAATTGATTTTTTACTAAGAGACAATTGGAAGAAGCTAGTTAGAAAGTTATTCAAGAAATACGCAAAGTTCTTACCAGGAACCTACTCAAAATTACTCCATAACCAATTGTAAGACAGGGTTACTTTTACATTTTTTTATTAGACTTATAAAATATGTATAAAAAGTACTTGTTCGTTGTTTATGATTTTAAATAAAATCAGAGATATATTACAAATTTTAATTAAGTACTGTACTGAGTCACAAAGGTATCTTTATATGTGAAATGTACCGAATAGATAATTTTTAATTTAATTGATCAGTTGTAACACATAGAAGGCATAGTTGTAACACATAGTATGGCTGAGGAATGAGGCTTCTGGCTGGGAAAGGATTTACGTATTATTCAAGTTCCTGAATGTAATAATCCACTGCAGTGGGTTTTGTTTTGTGTTTGTTTTCTTTCTTCATTGATAGTGCTAATTATTCTATGTTACTCGTAACAATATAAAGAATCCTTGAAATGTCAGTCAGAATATAGTGGTTGGTGTCTTACATTACCTACAATTTGGTTAAGCGTGTCTATCCAGCCTTCCTCTTTTCTCCTGTATTTACTCCTGAACATTTAAAAAAAAATCCTGTCCTAAATTTTCAGATTATATGTCAATCTCTTTCTGAAACTCTTCCTCTAGTTCATGTGTTCATGAGTTCCCAAATGGAAAAAGCAGCAGCATGCTGTTTCTTTTAATCTGATTTGAAGCTGCAAACTAAGAAACTTTCTGATGATGGCAGTATCAAAAGATGGAGAATAGAAGGTCTTGTTACTCAATGCTTTTTACTGTGAATCTTATTTATAATCTTGCTGTTGTAAATATTTGAAATTTCATACTGGGTATGTGGTACAATCCAGTTTCTTCTGTTACCATGCAAATTAACTTGAGTACCAGCAATGTGGCCTCCTTACTGAAGCACTCAGCTTCTCCCTCTGGGCAGAGTACAGACCACACACAAGTACTTAATTTCTGGTATTCAGGTGAAGTACACCTGAATGGTACTGCCTTGTGCGTTAATCTTCCCTTGACCGCTAATCTCTTGCATCATTTGTTAACCAAAGGCACCTATAGTATGTTTGAGGGTTGGGTGGAAAAGGACCGTCTGGCAGAACAGAGGAATGGAATAAAATTCAGTTTCTGTCCTTTACCTCTTGTGTAGGGTGGAATTTGCCTTTCATTGCAAGAGAGAGAAAGGTGGCTGTATCCCAGGTCATTGACTTTTTTGTGTCCTTTCTTTAAATGATTTACATGTCTGTTTGAGCAAGGAGTTAGGACTCTCTAACTTAGCCAGAAATAGTTGTGTGTGGAGGGCAGTTCTGTAACCATAGAGTAGAAGCCCAAATTAAACAAGAAAGTAATTAAAAACTAAGTACATTTTAAAAGGAAGACATCAGTGACTATAATTACAGTTTTAGCTCTACTGTAACTCATTGGTGAAAAATCACTTTGCTATCAGAGGCTGCCAAGCTGCAGATGAATGAAGTTATCTATAACTAAGTTACTTCTGAGAGAAAGTCTGGTTCCAGAACCACAGGATCATGCCTGAGCCATTGTATGTCCCAGTAATCCTCAAAATCTTTTAATGTGTGAAGGTATATACTGCTTTTACAAGGATCCAGTACTTCATAAAAGAAGGATTTAGCATACGTATAATTTGGTTTGGGGGTGAATGGGATTCACAGATGCGGTGTGGGAATGAATTACCATTCTCAAACAGAAATCTGGGCACTTAAAGAGAATACCTTAGCAAAAAGCCCATCTCATTTGTCCCACTTCAGAAGCATGTACTGTGAGAAGAAAGTGCTTCAGATTCCTTAAAATATGGAAGTTCTTTGTAGCCTTGTATTTTGGGCCTTGCAGCATTATTAGCTCAAAGGCAAGGTATGCTTTTTCTTGATGGCTATATTTAGCCAAGAGGAATAGTCCTTTTTAAAGCAAATTGAAATGAGTGTATGAGAGCGTGAAATTATAAGCAGCGCTGGTGCACATTTACATTACTTCTACATACTCTTTTGAATGACCACACAACAGAACAAGTACTTCATTTCCACTGTGTTGATTTTTCTTGACAAAACATGGCAGTCTATCCAAAGGAGGGTGTTTAGCCAAGATAAATATAAAATTTATGATTAAACAAAGTGTTTCCTTATTATAATCCCTAAAGAGAATTTGAGACTTGTTAAATATAATGTGTCCAGGTAGTTTTAAGAGTAAATTATCCTTTATGCTTTTAAATGCCAAAACACAGCAACACCATCAACCAGTTGAGATCTTACCAGCAGAAACAACACTGCAGACTGATTTCTCTTGAACCAAGTAGCAAAAAAACATGCGTATATACCGTATATAGCCTCAGGTTTGATGTATTCATTCAGTTTTACAGTCCTGTACAGAGATCAGGAACCTATGTCAGGGGCATTGTTTATAAAACTATGTCTCACTCTTTCCTATAATGTGTGTTATGGAAGAAAACAAATAAACCTTTTAGTCAGAATGGATAAAAATGATAACACAATTACACTTCTAGCACATTTCTTTAACTGCTATATTTGCAGAATACCACTTTGAAGAAAACTATGGTGACTGTCAATATCACTCATTAAAATAAACGGAGAATGAAAACTGACTCAGGAGATGAGTGGATTTTGACCTTTGTGGTGCCACTGTTGGCTTTGGAGTGCAGCGTTCTAATTATATGGTGAATGTACTTAGCGGATATTAAATGATCTCACTGTATTCTTTCAAGGACTATGAACTTCCAAAATCAAGGATAACATTAGATGTCAGCCAAGTATTTTGTCCTTCTCATGGTTTGTCTTTACATCTGAATTAGTGCCAGTTTGCACAGATTGTGTGTCAGCTTAAATACAAGAAACAGGCCTCAGTCTGCTTGAACTCGTTCCACCAAAGACTTCTAAAAACTTTTGGTAGTCTGCAAACTGTAATGGTTGTTTCACATTAAGTTGCTTTGTAGAATTATAAAACAGCTTTTCTTGTGCTTTCAAATAAAATGTTGTCATCCGCTAATGAATGAGATACCATCTGTAATAATTAAGGTTATTCTACTTGTTTTTCCCCTGCAGCAAAACTTCTGAAGGTTTGCAGAAGACAGCAAGAGAACCACCAAGAAGGCTGTTGCAGTATTGTAAGTACTGCACCCAGAAAAAAAAAACCAAATTCGTGAATTAAGAATGTTGTAAAGAGATTTTCATTTTTGGGCAGGGGTGTGTGTGGAAATTGAGCAACATAAAGGGATTACTTGTAAAATACAGAGCAGGATGCATTGTAGCATCATGTTAATAATTTACAAAGGAAAAACTGCACCCTTGTAAAACCTAAAATTGTATTCTTGTGCAGTGTAATCAGGAATTTACCAATAGCAATGAAAAATATTTCTCTACCCACCAAAGATTGATCTAGTTTATATACATTTGTTTATTTAAAACTCTCAGAATTTAGAAAATCATTGTAGTTTTGTAGGTTTGTCATTTGTTTTAGTGACTTATTGTTTAGGTTATTTTGCAGAATTATTTATTTGCTGATTTATTTATGTATTTCATTATTTATTTATTTGATTATTTAGTAAATTATTTATCTGATGAATTATTAATACATCTTCATGACATGCTTTAAATTATTTATAACTTAATTTTGAGTTTATTGCTTTTCGACGCTGCATTGTTACTGACTAGTTTTGATTTTTTTTTTCTTGGTTCTTGAAAATTAAAGTACTAGCTCTAAGGCAAAAGTATATTCTTTGCAGAATCCATAGTTAGTTTTCAATGAAGTAATTTACCATGTAGATACTAATTTTGTTTAGCTCTATGTTGCTTAATATCACTTTTCCACTTATTTAGCTTTTGCTTTTGTTATTTCATAGATGTGTCAAGATCAAATGAGTGACCTTTTAAGGAGCAAAGATAAATGTTTACTTCAAAATGTGTAGAAACAGAATAGTTCTAATTTTCCCTTATTAAGTACTCTTTAATTATTCTTAAAGTTAACTTGAGATATTTTTGTCCAAATAAAATGGATAGGTTTTTAAATGAGACTCTTCATATTTAAACGAATACGTTTAAGTTCTAGTAAGAAAATAATATATTCACATTAATAACTTTTATGGAAATTTCCTTTTTAGTAGCAAGGATTTAAATATATGGGGAGGATGGTATCTTTAGACATCTGTAGAAGAAGATACTTGTTGAGGGGTAAAGGTAAGTAGTAGGGGTTTTTTTTCCCCCACAGTTTATTTTACGTGCATAGGGATTTATAAGCTCTGAGAATTTAGTATCTCTGTGTTATTGTATCTAAACTACTTTCAGGTTCTGTTTTCACAAAGAATCTTTCCTACTGCACAACATATTTTTTGTGAAGCTTGTTTTTGTGTTGCTTTCTTTTACCAATAAATACAGTCTGAAATCTCATCTTTTCTCTGAAGAGGCTTGAGAGAATGAGGCCAGCGTAAGGGGCCAATTTTAGGCTTCATATATGAGCACCAGCTCTACAGAGTATATATCAAGTGCCTGGGATCTGAGTTTGACTCAGAGTCAGTTCTTAGTGTTGGGTTTTTTAGGAATGATGAGCCTGTTATCTGAAGTTGCCTATTTGACCGCAGTTCCTAATAAGTGACTCATTGGGCGGTCTGAAGTCACTTTGCAGGAGAACGCTGTGACTGACAGCTCTGTTTTGGAGCTGTGATGAGTAGGGCAGAGCAGCAGTTCCTCTGCAAAAGTGCCGTGTGCATAACGTGGCCTTTATTCTATGTGTAATGCTTGAAATGAATTACTATATACTTTAAAGTTTTAACACAGCATGGAAAGGCTGCATTGTACATTTCAAGTTTCAATGCTGTTGAAATACAGTAGAAATGGCCTCTGTAGACAGGTTTCACTATAGAACTTAAATTATGCATGTGTATATCCAAATTCCTTATTTTGAAATATTGAATGTATGAATATTTAATTTGTATCTTGCTTTAGTATCTTCATATGCTTGCCTTAAAGGAAGCTGTTTCCTTTGATTTATATACATGGATAAAAATGTGTGTACAGTATGTATCAATGGTTTTTCTCTCTGCAGTGTTACATGAACAGCTTTAGATAATGTTAACTACTGATTTTTATTCTGCAGCTTTCTACCATTGTATAAAATGTAAATTCGTCATATTTGTTCTCTTAAACTTACTTGAATTTCAAATTGATTTGCTTTCCAGAAGTATTTTCTTAATTACATATGTTAAGAAAAGTCAAGTATGTTGCAGCTCTTAACAATGCAGTATTTTTGGTCTGTGCATAGTAACAAAGCTCTGAATATTATTATTTGGGGCAGACTTCCAATCTGAAATTTATATTTTTCCTTATTTGAATGTTTTCACTGAAGCTGAGAACTCCAAGGGAGTTCCTCAACATATACTAGTTTATGTGACATGCTCTATGAAATTTAGTGCAGTCATTCTTATTTTCTTCTTTAAATGAGGTCTTATTGTTGAAGAAGACCTATTATAAGCAGTTGCGAAGGTAAGAGCTGTCAATGCATTCTGCCACCAGTTTCTCAGAGTATGAAACACTTCCTGAAAGACGTGCTACTACTGTTATAGGGTAATATAACACAGCTTATGTGTTGGCACTGAAAGTAGCTACTTCATAATGATGACAAGTGAAAGTACAGCCAAAGGTCACATTAAACAAGAGATTTCTTTCACACCTCATCCATTTTCTAGATATGGTATGAAAATATCTTTGTTCCCTACACTTCAGTATTTTAAAAAATAAGTTATCTTCAATTTTTTTGATACCTTGTGTATTATTTTATTTATGTTTAAGAGGTGGATTGTGGAATTCTAGCATGCTAACTTTGCTGATGCAAGCATTCAAAACTAGCTTAAATTTTGGGTGCATTTAGACAACATAGGTAGTATTTCATCTCACTGCATTTTTTTTGTGTTTAAAAATTTAATTAAAGGCATAACATTAAGTTCTAGAAAAGAATTATTAATGTGCAAAGTGGTATTGATATTAGTATTATGTGAGCAACTATGGTTATATTCTTTTTTGTATCTTTTAAGAAGAAAGATAAGGATTTTTTTCAGAAAATTGCAGTCAGTTGTTCAGAAATAGAAAAAGAGTGAACCTGTCTGTGTTGACAGACTGTTTCTTAGGTCTGTTTTAAAGAGAACCTCCAAGTAATAGGAAAGGATAATTTACACTGTGTTCTCAATGAGTTCACTATGTTACACTGAAATGGCCAACTAGAATGCTAAAATAAGGAGTTGTTTTTAAAATATGAATAGTCACGTATTGGATAATGAAAATGAAGCTGGCTTGTTTCACAGAGGTTGCCGAGCAGTTAGGAGGTGCTGGTTGGGAAGCCTAAATCTCGTGTATTCTTGGTAGGTGTATTTCTGTTCTAATCTAACTCTATAGAAATTGCAGAAGCCATATTAAGCTCTTCTTCAATATATTCTATACAGATAAAAGAATTTACATCTCATGAGTCATTTATTTCCTGCTGTATCTTTAATACAGCCATTTTTAGTATTTTTCTTGCCTCTTTCCTCTATTGGTATGCTTAGAGAGTCTGTGTGTAGGAGCTTGTTATTTCACCCGTGAGGCAAGGAGGAGTTCAAATCAATAGCAGTGTGTTGTTGACACTAAACGATGTTTCTTCTTGCCACAATAAGACTTGATTTTGTCGTCCTAATGATGCTAGCTTGCTTCACAGAAAAGGGATCAGCACTCTCTCAAATCAAAATGTACAAGTATTAAAAAAAATACTTTGAAGGAAATAGTGGAGAAATATTCCAGTATTTGTAACCAAACATATACGTTGGCTTTGTAAAATGAATATCCAAGTTCTCTTTCACTGTGGGGAAGCTGCTTTCTAATACATTTTGGAAGTCTGTGTTGGAGGATGTAGGATTGTTCTGAGCTGGCAGTGATGAAAGCATGATGTTTTAAAAAGAAATGATGCAAACATTATTTAAAATACAAGTTTACATAAAATATGGATCATAGGAAGACCTTAGCTAAACAAAGCCAGAATCAAAAAAACCCAAACCTCAAGCTACTAGAAATTCTGTATGTTTCACAAAAATATCTTTGCTGCGCAACCTCAATAGAGAATGTCTGCAAGAGGAAAAGGTACAAACAGCAATATGTTCTAAGATGTTCCAGTGCTGTCAAACATTGGAACAGGCTGCCCAGGGAAGTAGTTGAGTCAGCGTCATCTTCAATCTAACCAGGTCTGTGATTCTATGATTCTGTGTTACCATGCTAGGTTTGGGATTATGTTCTATAGCATGTTCAAAGATGAGTAAGCAGTTGTTCTTGACTTGAACTAAGGATCCTATACGGAGATAGAGGCTGTAGAAAGATGTCAATTTGAGAAGGAATAGTGTAACCATGGGAAGCAATAATATGATAAGAACTCGGGCATGATGTTGGTAGCAGCAATGGGTTTTTGAGAAGCACAAGTTCTTTTGCATTGGACATTTGAAAGCAGAGTTGAATCATCCTGTTGTATTATTAAAATAACCATCCTACTCCTTAGAACAATATATTTGCACATTTCTGTACATTTCTTTCACTGTATGGTAGATATTACTTTTTTATATCTGAAAGGACATTAGAAAATGTTACAGATACATGGTGAAACATTCATATAGTAAGTTGTGAATTTTAACTTGAATACTGAACCACAGACCTTTTCTATGAAAACCTTTTAACATTTTCTTAAAGTCACCTGACATAAACTCTCCACATATCATCATGGTATTTCCTGTCTAAGCAGTGAAAAAAGTCCTCATGAGAATTACAGTAACTGGTTATATTTCAATAATGGTAGTGAATATTATATACATTTTAAGCAATCTTTTGTGGGTTTTTTTGAATACATGTGAACTGCAAGAAACTAGTAGCACCCAACAGAAAATGACCAGCAACTTCAGAAATGTAGCTCATTGAGTTTATCTGCCTTCAATCCTGAAAGTTTGTGATGATTCTCCTTCTCATTGAAATATGTTTTGATGAGTTAGGTCAAGTCTCCATTAGGAGCACTTTGCCAGTTTATTTGTGCTAGCAACACACATCTGCCTCAGCTGCAAATTAATTTCAGAGTGGTAGTTGGAATAGCTTAGTCTCGTTCATTTTATCTCATACTTATTCCTTCTGTCTTCAGTGCTGAGAGAAGCTGAAAATCAATATTGCTGATATAACTTTCTCTTACTTGCATCAAGTTAGCACAATTACGAAATACCACCAATATACTATAAATCCTGCCACATGTAATCTCACGATATATGTTAAGATACCTACCAAAAAGAGCCTCTAACCTCTTCTGAGCAATACAGTGAAGATGCAAGAAGTTCATTGAAGAAGGCTGTGCTTAGTGTGGTGACTTGTCTCTACTGATACACATTTTTCCTTTCATCTGAAATTCTGATCTTGTAAACATTTGAGCATAACTTAAAAGAAGCTGATAGTGACACTGAAGCTGATGAATATATTCTCTTCCAGCATCTTATTTAGTAAACACTAATTTTAGACTATTTTCTTTATCCCAAGCTCTTGCATTTGACGTATGGTTATAGCTGGATTTAATGTTCCTTGCTCTCTTGTTAGGATCAACAGACATTAAAAACATCCCTTATAGTGGTTTGGAAAACAGCAAAAAATAACAAATGCAAACAATTTTTTTATTCTTCCGTTTTTGTTGTTTATAGTTTCTTCTGTGTGTACAGCTACCATGTTTCAGTTGACAAGAGTTTTTAAAGACCCTAGGCATCTGAGATTGTCCCATTTTATCTTACGTCAATTTCAACATTTGATAAAAAAGCTAGGTGATTTTAGATTAATACTGCAGAACTTTTGTGCAATAAGCTTTAACATGAATTTCATATGATTTGTGGATTCAGGTAAACAAGTAATTCCTTTGTACTCATAAAATATGATAACATATGGTTGGTCTGTACAAGTTATCTAGATGCTTGATGCATAAGCTTTTATTTGAAATTTCTCCAAATTTGCAGCCAACAAATGAAAATGTTGCAGTTATTTGACTAGATAAAGTTACTGTTTTCTGTTTCTGTACGTAACGGGTTTTATTTCTGTACTATGTACTCCACACCATAGTATATCTAAGCTATCTCTTCTTTAATTTGTTCCAAAAAAAATATTAAGAACATTTTTGTTCACAAGAGTTCTATTTGCCTTGCTACGCCTACTTATTCTTAATAAATGCCTGCACTACCTGAGACTGAATGTAAAAGTAACTTGAGTAAGAAGTTTATTTAGTAACAACCTGAAAAAATATCTTTTGTTCTTCTTTAACCACCTAAAACATACAGTACTACTCTTAAGACTTATTCTTAGAGAAAGACTATTATATGCATGTGCATGCAATACATTCTTAGAACAATTAGTAAAACTATGGGCAATCTGAAGGCATATTCTTCATTTTCAGTGGAACATATTTTGAATAACTAGCTGATCTATTGAGTAGAGTTGTCCATTGATTCTAAAGATATTTTCTCTATGCTCAGATAAATCAAGATGGTAATCACTTCTAATTTCTTGCTTTCATGAAAAGGAGTGATGAATAATATGATTGGAGGGAATGCATGAGTCATGAAATGGGGAGCTGGGCAATCATGGAAAAATTCACTTTAAAAGCTCTTCTGCCTACCAGGATCCATAATATGAGTTCAGTTTTCTGTAATATTATAATGGTAGAGGCTTTATTAAAAGTCTTGGATGGATGAACAACAGTTCTCTAAGTCAATCCTGACATTGGTTAGTGTGTTAAGGTAGTTCTTTAAGTCCCAATCAAAAGTGATCACAGATAGGATGATCAGACACTCTCTCTTCTGACCCTCGTATGAATGTGAAAATAAAATATCTTCAAATATACTACACTGAATATGGAGTAAATGGAGACCCTATGGTCCTGACAGTATCTGCACTACTATAAGACAGCTTTTAAGCTGTTGAAATATTGATAACTTGATGAACTACTTCAGAAACTCTTACTTCTATTTCAAATATAGATCTGTGTAGCTAGTCAAACATTTTTACTCTCTTTCTTGGTTGTACAACTACACCTAAAAGAGAATAAAACCAAACGTTGTTACTAAATAAATGGCTTAATTTGTTATAGCTCCACCCACAGAAAATCTATCCGGTTTCAGCTTTTCTTCTATACTAAAATCACCGAGCATGTATTAAAAAAATTCCTTGGTAGAATCAAGCATCAGCTCTATGTCCCAGGCAAGACTCTCAGAACCAGCTGTTTTTCTCCCTGCAGTGACCTGGACTAGGCAGCCTAACATCTGCCTCTGTTTTCTTTTCAGTGACCCAAGCCAGATTTCTTCAAAGCCTTTTGCCGGTATTTTCCCTGCAGTCACTCATGCTAATTTCTTTTACGTGTTACAGCTGGTTTTGAAAGATCTCTTCCCTTTTTCTTTTCTGACTCACTTGGTGATTTTTAAGAGTTCCCAAGTAATGTTGAGCATAGGATTCTTCTGGTTGTCTTGCTTTAAGGCATATATCAGCACTATAGAAAAAGGGCAAATTAGATTTACTTTACAAAGGAAAGCTCGATCTCATCTGTGGTTGTTATGGACAAAGAATCCTGATCTTGAACTCTGTTAGTTACATGCATTTAACTTGTGAGAATCAAGGTGAAGTTATTGTTGGTGACTTGAGACAGGGCAGAGTTCCTAAACATGCAGAAATGAAAAAGGAGATATTTTACTCTGTGAACTAACAGCATGAAAAAAATCAAGAGGCAGAATGCTCTAAATAAGAATGAAAGGGAGATAATAATAAATACAAATAAAATTTTGGGGAAGATGCAGCTTATCTTTCCCAGTCATTGCCTATGGAAATTATGGAAAATCTTTTAGAAAGGCTATTTTTTTCCATAAAAAGTCTGGGTTTTTCGGTGTTCTCTGTAGCACATTCAAATATTAGAGGCAGAAGTTCTTGGTTCTTTGCATTTTTTATAGTGATTATGTTTTAGAAAAGATTCTGAACCTTGTATTCAGTTTGCAGTCTTAAAATAATTTCCTTTGGGCAAATGACAGGAAAAGAAGACAGTCATCAAGCAACACTGTGAGCCAGTGCCTAGGTATGGTGTTAAAAGCACTGCTGCCAGGTAGGTAAAATGCACAGGGTAATAATGCTCACTGTCTGAAGTTTATTTCACTGTATTTTGCAACAGCCAGAGTGCAAATTATAAAATGCTTGATTACTTCTAACTCTGATTTATCAATTTCTACTGCTATCAATCTTCAAAAAGTATGACATCACTTAATAAATTCTTAAGACACAAGAAAAACTAACACAGAAAAACTTGTATTTTCTGAAAGAAATGAGCATTCTTGTAGGCCTGTTTCAGGTACTGGAAGGCCTCATAGTAAATGTGTTTTCTTGTATTTGTATCTATTAACTTTTGTCTGTTGAGTGGATACCACTGAGACAATCTAGGCTCCATTTTTTTTACTCCCTCCCATCAGCAATTTCTAGAAATAGATAAAATCCTCTGAGCCATCTCCTCCCAAATCTAAACAATCCCAGCTCTCTCAGCATCTGCTCGTGTTTCATACACTTCGAACCCTTAATCATCTTTCAGACCTTCTTCTGGACACACACTGTGTCTTTCTTACACTGCAGAGCCCAAAACCACAAACAATACACCAGCAGCAAGCCACCACTGCTGTCTAAAGGGAAATAATCGCTTCCCTTGACTTCCTGGTAATACTCTTCCTAGTGGTCTTGGCCTTTTTTTGCTGTGAGGACACATTGCTGGCTCATGTTTAACTTAGTGTTGACTAGAATGCCCGAATCCTTTTCTGAAAATCTGCTTTACAGACACTTGGCCCCTTGCCTGTGCTGTGGTACATGGAGTAATTCTTTTCGGTGGTTGATGTCAAGTTGACCAGCCTGTAGTTCAGTGGATCCTCTTCTTGCTGTTCTTCAGGACAGGAGTGACATTTGGTTTGCTCAGGTCTTCAGGACCCTGCTGTCATCTCCATGACCTTTCAGAGAATATTGTGAGTGGCCCTGCAATGAGATCAGCCAGCTCCCTTGGCACTTGTGAGTCCATGCAAACAATGCCATGTTTTCTTTTTTTCCTGCTTTTTGTTATGAACCATTCTTAAGCTTGGAGGATGACATCCTTGACAGTCAGCCAGCTTTCCTCGACCCTTCTCTCTACAACCACCTGCCATGGCATTCTTCCGAGCAGATCCTCAAACAGGTCAGAGCCTCCTCTGCTGAAGCTGGGGGCTATGAGCTTGCATTTTGTGTCTTTCCCTGGCTTTCAGGATGCTGAATTCTACCATCTTGTGGTGACGGCAGCTAAGGTTGCCTCCAGCTTTTATATCCCCAATCAGTTCTTCCTTGTTTGTAAGTATGAGGTCCAGCAGAAAGCCTCCTCCTCAACAGCTCCTTGATAATTTGTGTTATGAAGTTGTTGCCAATGCACTCCAGAAAACCTCTGGACTGCTTGTTCCATGCTGTATTATTCCTTGAGTAGTTATTGGAATGATTAAAGTCCACCATGAGGACCTGCAAATATGAGAGGAATCATAGGGAGTGTTACCCCATTAATTGTTCCACTTAATCTGTAAGTTGTTAAAGATAAGAAAAAATAGTTCCTTTTCAAAAGGGAAAAAAGGTAGAATATATAGAATACGTTAGAAAAAAAATTACCTTCTTGTCTGGGATTAGGAACTCATCATTGACCTGGTTAAATAGAAGGAATCTGGATAGAGATCTTTTTTTATCCAAATGTTGTATGTGAGGCAAGAGATTAGTGAATATTTTTGCTAAAAAGCTTAGAAAATTGCAACTAAATATTTTTCAGTTCTCATTCATTATTAACAGTGCTTCTGTGAAAACACGATCATCCTCACTATTTCATTTTGACGACCATTTCGACAAAAATTTCTACTAACAGATGATTAAACGTAAGGAAGGAAAGACTGGAGGAGCATGAAAGAATTGCCAGAAATCCACTGCTGCAAGGTTTCATTTTCGTCACTGATTACTTTCTGATATTCCGTCTTTTTCCGTATTTGACCTTCAATTATACTTTTTAAAGATACTGTTTTTTAGAACTACAATTGAAATTTACTGACTTTTTTTTTTGAGGGGAGGCAGGCAATTTTTAGAGTAGGACAATTATGCTAGAAAGCATACAATCATGTTTGATGGCATTTGAGCTTCCGAAGTAGCAGTGTTCTATCTTTCTTACATTGTTCTCAGGTAGATAGCGTGCCCATAATCTTAATAATTTAAGGACAGCAAAGACACAGTTGAAGTGCATTCCACTCATTCAGTACAAGAGGAGTTACTTGTTCCATATGGTTATGTCTGCCCAGCCTGTTAGCTAAAATGTGATTAGAAGTTGAGTTGCTTTCTCTCATGCTGCCTTTGTTATGCTAATTACAAGAGTACATTACTCTGTAAGTCTGGGCATTTCTTTACATAGAGCATGATTTTTCGCTGAACGCTTATACCTTTTATTTGTTGTATCAAATAGCAAAATGAAGTGGTTTGTAAACACATTTTTGTGCAGCATACTGAAAAGATCATAGCGTATACTGGTGTCAGTGTATGCTCAGAATGGCTGTTTTAATTCAAGGATAGACTATACATTCACCAATATTGGGCATCGTGAATGAGGCCTGCTTCTACTATTAAATAATAAACCTCCTTTGCTCCCTTATGTAGTGTCACTTCCTATCTTATCTCAATTTCTTTCATCCATTCCAGCCTTTGAAGATGATCCTTATGTACAGAAAGAAAACACTTTACAGGAGGATAAACTTGAATGTCTACAGATAAGAATTGTGATAATGAATTTTTTTTTGTCGTCAAAATCAGACTTTTACACATTGCTGGCTGGACTGGGATGACTGAGTCATTTGCATATTAAATCTAAAAGTAAAATCAAGCAGTCAGAAGCCTCCTTCCAGAAGAGAGGTGAAATGGGCTGCTCTTACATTTTTTCCAAGTATTCTAATTTGATGTGGTTGACTTTTAGTGATGAAACATCTGGGTGTGAGCTGCCTGTTTTGAGGTTTTTTCTTTTTTTTTTTTGACTGTCCAGACTTTGGTTTGTAACCCTGAATTAGGACAAGAAATTATCTGATTTTTAATACTTTGCATGGATTTTTACATTGTTTTATTGTGTGTGTTTTGTAAGGAAAATTCTTTTGAGTATTTTCCTACATAAAGGTCTCTCATATTCTATTGAAAATTTCTTGCTTAAGGTTCCTATTGAGAAAGGTACCTAGCAGGATTCATAACTTTGGTTTACCTTGCATGCCATGTATTTATCTCAGGTTGCCATTTTTTTTGTTGGTGGTGGACAGAAAAGGGCCTTTTGTAGCTGAGGTTAAAATGTAGCTCTAGAGGGTCTTGGAGGTTGAACGCAAGCTTTCTGCCAAAGTGGTAATGAGGGATGTGTTGTTGATTTGTGTACCTCAGAGAGTGTTGCTGTGAGAATAGCAAAATGACAAGTTCGATTCCTAATTCACTGCCACATGCACTCTTGGCCCTCCTCCACCTGAGTTCCTTTTGGTAAAGCAGAGATGACAGATTTACTGAATGCTAAATGCAGATAAAACTGAGTGTTCCTTTCTTCTTCTTCATCTCAAGGTTTTGTCAGAATATACAAATGTGAGGAAAGGCAGCTAGATTGATGGAGGTGAAATATCACACCAAGAGTAACAGAGAGTGAGAAAATCTGTGAACCTATGCCTTAGGTGAGGATGTTTAGTCAAAACTGACATTTGCCAGCAAGATTCTTTTTTTGGTGTAAATACAATTATAAATTTAGCCACTAATCCTTTAGGGACATTTCTTATAAGAAGATGTTACTGACTACAGATAAACCTAGAACTGACAGGACCATGAAGAAATGCAGTTCGTTTTTTGAACACTGAGAACTGTGTATGAGAGATTCTCATACACTTTCTTTGTATTCTTACAGAGACAGTAAAGACTTCAGTGACGCTTTCTAATTAGGTAAATTTGGACTGATTTGCTCTCCTTATTGGGCTTGATACTTCTTACCTTCATTTTTGAATCTCAATCACTTTTTTTTTCACCTTTGAATAAAGTATAAGTTATTTCTGGTTATATCAATAGCTATAGTTGCATTTTAATCAGAAAAATATCAAGTATTGAATCCTGTTTTCTTACCAGAATTGTTTCAACCTCTATATTAGCCCTTCTGTGACCAGCTATCACTTTGGAATGCTTTTACATAGGTGGATAAACAAACTCAAGAAGTGAAATCTGAAATTTTTTTTTGAACCTGTAAGGAAACCTGTACAGCAGTAAAACTTCTTTTTATACTTGGATTCAAGGATTCGAGACTCTTATTGAGGGAACTGGTGTCCAAATCTATTTTTCTCCAAGCCAGAAAGTCCGTACACCTGACCTGTTAAAGAAAGATACAATAATAATTTGGCTTCAAAAGTTAAATGACAAAACAGCTTTCTGGATCTCTCTATTTACGGGGCCATTGGGCTACAGACAACATATTTTTTTGTTTTTAATTTTACGACAGTAAGTACTTTCATATGAGTCTAAATAACTGACTCCAAGGGCAAATGTCATTTGACTCTGTGTTTTGATCAAGTGAAATAAAGTGTATTTTTATTTTTGGTAGCCTTCCCAAAGTATGTTCCCTCCATCTACTAAGACTTAAGTCCTTTGAAGCCTTTTTTTCACCCAGCTGCTGGGGGAAGCATCAATGCTAATACCTTGACTGTAATGTAGTTTTTCCAAGTTTTATTTACAATATTGTCATAATGATGAAAATACACTGTCCTTATAACAGTGATGTTCTCTGGAAGATTTTGGGAGATTGAGTTCCGCTTGTGCTTGGTTGGTTGCAGCGGGTCTGTGTTTCAAATGGAGAAAAGAAATGCCCTGCTCTACAGTAATATTGGAATACAGATTTTAGAGTATTACTAAAAAGAATAATTGATGTTTGAGACATATGTAGGGTAATTAATTGCTTTCAAATAAATCATCATAAATTTCCTATGTTTGTGAAAATCTTTGTATTGTTAAAAGTATTGTGAAAACATTTGCATGTCAGCTATTTAGGACTTGTATCTCATACTGTACTTTTCTCTGTATTGAGATTAATGATGAGAAAAAGGGTAAGGCATTTTTGTTACGGTCAATTTATTTCATTTCAGACTGTATTATCATTTGGTGAAAGCCCTATTGATTAGCCTTCATAGCTTTACAGTGCTTTCCTCCTAAGCACTTAAAGTTTGAGTTGTCTCAGTCCCATAGGACTGAAAGAAAGCTGTTGGTACCATGAAATTCTTCTTCTGTGTGTTTCGAACAGCTTGAAGCCTCTTCTTGGAATGCAGAATATTAGCACATTAATGTTATTAACCCCTTTAGTACAAAATGCTTTTGGAAGTAAAATATTTTTGTATCTTCAAAGTCTAGATTGTTTCTTCTATATGAGTATAGTTTCTTAAAGCTGAAAAATGTGTTGCTGTGCAACAAACAGATGCTGCTCTAACAATGCAATACATTATGTACCAAAAATGATCTTGGTTTTAATCATAGATGCTGATTTAATGAGACAAGACTAGCTTACATCAAAAATGGATTTAGGGTGTGATTTTGTTTTCTCTGTGTTTTCTCTACATAATTAATAGGAATATGGTACCTTATATATTCTGTTTTAAATTTGCAAGTGTACTTTGGTTTTATGCCATTTTATACTTCTGGTTTCTAATTCTGCCTTGTACAGTACTCTTTTTTTATTCCTTTTTGTGATATGAACTCAAAGGCATTAGTGAATCTTATATCTTTAATGTATCTCCTGAAAAAGTAGTGCCTTTTGACAGAATTATTCTTTTCATACTTAATCCTTCTATTTTGCCCATACTTAATCCTATTTTTTCATTTATTTTCTGAATGTTTCTTGTCCAGTGTTTTCATCCTGTGTTTACCATGTGCGACAAGAAAGATGTTTGTCTGAAGATGTTTGTCTACAACTAATGTTAGTTTATGGATCAGGAAAACAATGCTAATCAATATCCTCAGACACTATCAGTACGTTGTATCTTGAGAACCTGCCTGACCCCTGGGAGCATTTCATTTTTGATATCTCTTCAGTTCAACTTTCATTTTATTCTGCAGCTGTTTTGTAACTTAACGTTAGTTACTGGCTCTAATCCTTGTACCACTGATATGAATTTTGATTGACAATTTTACTTTAAGATAAAGTCAGATAATACTGTACTTGGGGGGAGGAGGAAGTCCTCATATTGTGTTTTTAATTCCACTGAACCCAGCAGAGTTAAATGTAGTTTGGATGCACAGGGAAGAATTAATGATTGGAAGATACAGAGTCGGTAAATTATTTATTCTGGCCCTGAGGAAGCTGAAAAGCTGAGTGAAAGACTAATAAATCATTTGTGGTAGTGCTGGTTGTCACTTCCAATTATTTTAGACGGTTTTGTGATAAACTGCAGCACCTGCTAGATATCCCTGCACCATCCCTTGATGCTTGCAGTGCAGCTTGTTCAGTCGATTATCAAAGGCAAATTTGTCTAAAGTTTCCTCAGATTGGAAAGTGAATTACTTTTCTCAGTCACTCCTTCCTCTGTTTTTTAAGCTACTTTTTCACTACATGCATGAAATAGATAAAATCAATGATATGTGTAGAATTTTATTGACATAATATACATTCAGGTGTGGTCAGTTGAACTAATAAGGAACAGGATGAGGAGTGATGTGTCTGTGTGATTGTAAACCCACCCTTGAAAGATTGACTTGGTTTCATGTTTCTGAACAGCAGCTGTTTCTAAGGTACAAAAACTAGTACTCTGGTTTTGAGGATTGTGTTGGAGTTAGTGCTGAAGTTACAGAGGAGACCAACTTGAATGTTGGCTTTGTCACTTGTTAAACTTTTCTACTGCTTTAATTCAGAAAGTCCTTGTTTAAAATTACAGTCGCATGTACGGAGGCCCTGTTGATCCTCAACACCTGAAAAAATAGAGCAAGGCAGAGGAAAGTAGTTGGAGAACTGGAGAGAAGATGTAGGAAGAGCAACAGAGTGACTTTCAAGAAGGAAAAGAGGCAGAACTTTAGAAATATTAAGATTATTGTTAGAGAAGGACTGAAAGTAAGGTGAATGGTGAAGGAAGAAAGAGCTAGGATGTGTTAGTGGAAGGCCATTTCTTTATGCCGTCTCACTGAGAATAGTGTTGTTAGACATTGTCTCATTTAGCTTCAGTCTGACCACCATTTTCTCTGAGACAAAAGAACCAGACCTGTCCTGAAAATATTTGCCTTTAAAACTAAAAAAAAGTGGTAAAAATGTAATGCCTTTCTGTTTACATTACTTCCAAGCTTCCAAATTAGTCATCTCAGACAAGAAGAGAGTAGAGAGTTTTAGAAATTTGAACTCAAACTTCACTTTGTGTGTCACCCAAAGGACAGGGTGGAGGGAGCTCCTGGTTCTGCAAGCACTCATGTATTTTATTTCAGTTCATCTTGGTGAGAGGTCTGCAAAAATTGAAAATTCCTTTTATTTAAAAAATTAGAGTACATGAACTAATCCTATTAGAGCTGTTGAGGTTCTCTTTCATGCCTTTGTTACCGGTGAAAGGATGTGTCTTACACACCGTGCTGAAAGACTTGCCAGTAAATGTTGAATGTTATAACTTCATAGGTATACAGTAAGTTTTCATTATCTTTTCGGTTATCTTCCTAACCTATTCCGTCCAAATAACATTGAATTCTAAACATTCTGGGTGAATACAACCTACAGCTCCAATCCTTGGAAGGTGAAAATTAAATATTTTTAATATTTTTTCTCCATCATTTGGGTCCCAGCTTGGAATTTCAAGTGAAATCTTTGTCTTAGGATGTGGTGGTATTTTAACCCAGATAATTAGTTCAAGACAAATCAGAGAAGAGTCCATGCTGACTAAAATCAGAATTAAAAGGGCTTTGTTTTCTTACTCTAAATCCTGTTCAGAGAAAGACTTGGGTTTTTTAATTGCGCTCCTCTAGCTCAGGAAAGAATCAGATACCTTTGCTTCCCCAGATGCTTCAGTAGAGAGATCTGTAGAATTTCAGCTCTAGATTTGTGAACTTTAAGGAAGCTCTATGAGTACATCTGTTCAAGAAAGTAGGTACTAGGTGACAGAAAAACATATTAAGCTTTGTCAAGAGGGTCTTGGTAAGCTGTTTAGGGGGGTGGGGGCAGATTTTTGGCTCAATATCCTGGAAGCTTTTTTTATGGTATCAGTGTCCCTTATTTTCAACCACTGATAACAATGTAGAAAGGACAGGCTCTAGGAGCTAATTTATCTTATTTTAATTTTATTCCTCTCAGCGAGTTATTCTTAAAGCATGGTATTTCTGGTGGTAGCACGAATCAGCAGATTTTTTTCTGCAGCTTGAGTCTGTCATTTATTCGTGATTTGGACATGTAGACAGGTTTTTACTTTCTTAATGTTCCCAAGGTAAGGTCATGTCCATAGTAGATGTTGGTTTTCAAAAAGGTAGTAGTTTTATATTTATTTATTGCTAAGTACAATTGGTGCATTCATGCTTTGCCTTTTTTTAAAGCAATTACAGACCTTACCGTGTACAAAGTTAATAAATTTTATAGTTCTGCATGAAAATGGAAAACAAATTAATTTATTTTTAGGACTTTTAAAATTCATTATTTATATCCAATTCATTGTGATTTCATTTACAGGGTAAGTATACTGGATATGTGTTAAAGGGGAAGAAGAAAAAATGTATTTTGAAATGAAAATTGATATTTTTTATGAGCTGTTGCTTGTAATAAAGTGAACTGTTAACTGCTTGAAAAAAATGGTGAATTTTGTTTTCAGACAATTTTTTTTATTCTTAGATTAAAATAGGAGAATAAGTCTTCCTGCTTCTCCTGTTTTACAACTTGGAAAGTCATTGAACTCCCCCCCATCAAATAACCTGGAAAAATCAGATATGGTATTTTGCACCCATCGGAGAGACTGTCACAGTCTGAGGTGCAGGATAACTCATCGAGTAAGCTATTTCCAGGTTTTTGTCTTCTTTTCTTTATGCCTTTAGCAGTGAAGCTTGTGATAACCACAGTGACTCTGGCCAGACACACTTCTAACCTAGTAACCTAGTCTCTTTTCTCCAGCTTGTCTGAAGAAAGATACTTACGGAGAAGTTTGAGAAGTCTGTGACATTATTTCCCACATATGCTCATTTGCCTTCTGGAGATTTTATCATTATTTAAATTAATTTTCATAAAGAATTTTATGTCCTAGAATGTATTGCCATGATTTCCATGTTAATTTTAAATTTTAGAAGGAACAATAGTTAACTTAAGTATTTAAAAATATGTGCAGCTTTAGCTTGAGGCATTTGGCTTTTGGACTTGGGGATGAGAAAAGATAGGGTCAGTTATCTAGTCCCCTTAAATGGGAAAAGAAAGAAAAGGAAATTTTTCATGGTATTTTGGTTTTTCTTAACAATGTTTTCCACAAAATACTCTGTCAGTTAATTCCACAGCGTATGTAAAACTGTTGTTATTCACTGTTACAAGGCTGCGATTATTTTACGTTTTAAGAAACTTCCTCCTGTAATGGAACAGAAACGAACCTAGTCCATTGTGACTTCCACTGAGCATCTCAGTAGGATTTTAAAGACCTTACATGCATTTCAAAAAAAAAGGTGACGTAGAAGAGCTTTCCTCCAACAAATAGTGATCTGTCTTTGTGTACTGCAGAATGGAATAATGTGGTCAAGATAATTTGGGTGCTGAAGGCAAACTATAAAGTAAAGAACATTATCCTTTTTTTACTTAAAAGAGTGCGAATTCCAAATAGGTGGTCAAGATAGTGTTGATTTGTTGAACTAGACTGCATACAGTGATTAAAATATTGATTTAAAGACAGTTTATCACCTCTATAAATAAGTAGTGCACTTTCTTTTCTGATTAAGTTAATTTTAGGAGCAATTCACAAATATTGAATGCTTTTTTCACTGCTGTTGAAAATAGTGATAAATTATAGAGTTAGTAAGCCTTACATCACTTGTGGGATAATTATTGGACGCTATTTTAAGAGTTGTGGTAGGAGAGTATCTGAAAAAAATCCCAAGGATAGCTAACCGTGATTCAAGCATAGGAGGTCATACGTATCTAATTTACTGGAGTTCTTTTTTATATTTCTGCCATAATAGGTAGGAGGAATGCACTGTATACACTGCGATCAACTTTTCAAAACAGTTTTGGCTAACAAGCTGTGGAACACAGAATAAGACAGAACAGAATAGAAAAAAAATAAGATAAAACCTTTTGTCTTCTACATTAGACCAGATTTTAAATTCGTCTCATCTTTGCTGTTTAAAGCAGGTATCCACAAAGCACAGCAAAGGTATTTGCCAATGAGAAGTGATTAATATGTGAAGAAGATTTTCAGCTTTTTAGAGTTTTCTTCCTTTGGAACAAGAACGTGAAGTGAGTGGTATAAAGAAAGGGGTAATTTCCACTAGTAATAGTAGGGAAGGCGGTAAGGGCATGGCAGCTGTTGGCAGACAAATGTAATACTGAGGTGGCCTGGGGTCTTGCCTCTCTGCTGAGGTGTGGTGCTCTTTTCCCCACAGTGTTGTTGGGCAATGCTTTAACTGTGGAGTAAGTTCTGTGTTCCCTTCCAAGGGAACAAGTGTTACAAAAAGAGAATCTTGCTTTATATTAAGTGTTTTAAAAACATTTTGATGTATAGGTTAGCAAGATTAGAGTTGATGATGGTGATTATTACCTGTTGGGAGTGTTTGTTTTGTGGTCTTCGTGCAACCTCCAAGAAAGTTCTGTCCTTCATGTGAAAGATTTTTGTCTTTCTAATCATAGGAAATTTTCTCCATCATACAATTTTGGGTAGTCCTTTAAACTGAAATAAAGTAAGTGCACAGAAGAGAACTCAAAACCAGCATTTTATGACTTGATCTTGAAATATGCTGCAGCCAAGAGATGATGATGATGATATAAATAATTTAATAACTTTTAGTCATTGCTAGAATGGAGTAGAGTTTTCCAGCTAACAGAAGAGGTGATAAGTGTTTTTTTTCTGCAGATGCTGCCAAGTACCAGGTTAGCGTCAACAAAGAATATGAGTGTTGCTAAGCTACAGAGCAGATTGGTGAGGTGTTGATAAAAAAAAGAAAAATCCTACTAAATTACGTTTTCAATTGTTTTCTTTTGCCATCTCCTATCCAGTCTCTTCACTGGGTTCAACATCAACCAGCTGTTGTCCATGAGGTGGTTTTCTCCAAGTGCTTTAATGTGATGACGTGATCATAGGAGGCAGTTGGAATGGTGTATTGCTATACTGTTATTCCTGTGCCTGTGTCACTTACCAAGTCTCAGAACAGCTGTATGTAGATCTTGAAAAGGAGCAGAAAAAGAAATGGTACTTTAGAAATTTCACAGACAAGGGACTACTGGGAATCATCTGGAGTTTTCTACCAGAATAATTCAAATCACTCTAATTCAATAACCAGGACTTGTGTCACATCTTTTAAAGTGGGTATGAGTTCATAATTAGTCAAAAGCTGCTGAGATTTACAGAATATTGAAAATTAATATTTTTCCACTTCATTGACAAAGAGATTGTTTACAGATGCTGATAAGTTCTTCTTATCCCTTGCTTGGTCTGAAGCTAAATGAACTTGTACTTGGCCTTTGTCAAGTCATTTCATGACTTGTTTAGGGGCAGGTAATGTGATACTGAGGAGTGAGCTACCACAGGTTATGTTTGCCCACTGTGAGATCACTGAATATTGAGGAAGGAAAGATTCTTTAGTTACTGCACTATTTCTGTCCAGAGCTATGCAAGTTGACGACTTGTTGAAATGAGCTAAATAATTCCTTATTGTTGGAAAAGCCTTTTATATGTGTTTGATCTTAATAGTGCTTTTATGTACTCAACATTGAGAAGGATAATTCTTGGAGAAACCTTTTGAGGCCCGTGCTTCACTCTGTAACACAAAATTTCTTTGTCATGAATAATGTTACCACCATGGATATTTTTTTAAGAAGAATTTGATAGTTTCTTGGACACTGTTAGAGAGAGTCCCTAGGCTTGTGGTGTCCCCCCCAACCCAGGCTTTGAGACATATGTTTTAATTATAATACTTCACTTTGTCAATTAACATTTCAATTTTGGGGTGCTATTTTATTTTTTAATCTTTTAGAAAACCCGTGTTAACTAATAGGGAAGCCAGCTGTTTTGATGAGCCTCTGTGTTCATGTAGGGAAATGAAATACAGGGATCATTTCACCATGGTATCATCAGTACTGGAGTTCCTGGATGTCCTTGGCCCTTTCTGGTATAACCAGCAGCCTTGGACACTCTTGTTGACCACTACCTTTAAAAGACAATGCTCTATCAAAGGCAGTGATTGGGTTGCAGTGATCTTAATTTTTGTATCTTGTTTCTCTAGATTTCCCGTAGACTTTCCTATGTGTTTCTTCTAAATGCCTCTGTCCTGCTACATGGTGTTGACAATACATCTCTTGTGGGCTGTTCTCAGAAATAACAAGAGTCAGACTAAGGGTAAAGTCACATTGTTACTCCAGTTTTTCATTTTTTCTCTTTGAAGATTTCGAAGATGAAATGTCAGATATAGAGATAATTGTATAGTATTTGAATGCTAATTAAAGGTATTGAGTATGAAGTTGTAAATGTTCCTGTTCTTTTTGTATGTTGTAATTTACTCATTTGTTGCAGAACAGTATGGGCTGCTAACTGGGCAGTGGCTCTGGTTATCTCTTTCTTCACCTTGCTCTTATCTGGATGTTAACATTTTAGATATTTTCAGACCTAGCAGCTTGCTATTTCATAATAAAATCAGGCTGATTAATGTAACCAGCAACTGGAAAAACATAAATATGCTCTTCAACCGAGTCTTTTCTTGATGAAAATGTGTGTAATGAGATGTAATTTTTTAAAAGTCTATGTTGCTACTTATCCATTGTGGATTTATTTCAAGGGGGAAAGAGATGCAAGATGTGGGCATTTGATTTCTAGCTTCTGCATTTACATATGCTTATTTGTGTGATGCATTACTTATTTAAATGCTAAAATAGTAAATTTAAAGTATGTGACATTTTGATGACCTCTGTCTTGAATGTGTTTGTTACTGCCTATGGGTCAGCACTGTGATTTGGGGAATTGTTTTTTAAAGGATGCTTTCTTTTGGTAAATTTTACTTGAAATTTGGTTTTTGCTTAAAGCTAAGAAAACAGTTACATTGAATATTTGACTGAAAAATTAGGCTTTGACTTTCAACCATTAAGTTTCATAGGTAATTCTGTCCTTATTTTGTCTAACCATGGATCACTTTGGGGTGTAGTTCATCAGCATGGCATGTTGGGAAAATACTTTGTTTCATAAGAAGCAGCCTAGGAATTGGGAAAGCAAAAATGAGGGCAATTGAAAATCAATCTTGAATTTTATTTTATGCAAATAGCTTCTGTGCTTCTCTCAACATGCTCGTATTTTGAGTATCTCAGCTACACAAGTACACATGATTCTTAATGTTACATGCATATAATAGGACAGGTAATAGTCTGGATAGTCTTCGTGATCCACGTGACCATAATAGCCCAAATGAGAGATTTCATCCTAGCTACAGAAGCACAGGTTTGTGACTGCATAGAAAGTTCTGCTTTATAGATGCATGACCTATTTGTTTGATTTCTGGGCTAATAGCTGTATTTTGAAGAGAAGGAGTTTCACGTCGCATCACTTTTGAGTCTGATATTGGTGACTCTGCTAATTGTAATAGAGCTATCGAACTGTTTTGTTCCAGATGGAACTTTAATCTGGCTTCTGATTGAGCTGAGTGTCCTTGTAGAGTCTCGTAGCATCTGCTTTGGAAATGTATATAACATTATTCAAAATTTGTACCAAATTAAACCACTCTAAGGCTATAATTCAAATTTTCTTTATTGAGGAATATATTGTCAACAACTTTATGCCACCCAGCAAAATCTGCACTAAATCTACTATTTTTTAGTGTATTAGCTGTTCATTTAGGTTACTGTGATTGAATTTCCAGGTTCTTCAAGTTTACCTTACCAATTTGAGGTTTACATTAAGGAATTAACAAATATGTTCTTTTTTTTTCCTCCTCTGAAAGCAGATGAGCTTAAATTGATGCTTTCTAGCATGAATAATGAGATTATGTTTTTATTTATAAAATAATAATTTTCATAATTCTAGATAATTTCTGTGGATTAAGTTTGAGATACTTAAACAGGTATTGGATGTGTAAAATGAAAACAAACACATGGAATATATTGAAATACACCATATCCTATTCCTTTAACTTCTGTACCTGTTTTACTTTCTTTTGTAGGTTAATGATTGGGACTTCTTATTTTTTCATTCTCCATAGTCAGCCATATTTAATTATAGATTTTATTTTTAAATGTTCCTCTCGAGCTCAGTATAACTGCTGTTTGGAAACTGAATTCTTTTGTTAAAGATGGACAGTTTAGGGTAGCAAATTGATGTAGTTTTTCTGTTAAGACGTGATTTGTGATAACTTGAGTAGAATGTGCTTCAAGGGACAGCAAGATCAGAGTCTAAAGCTTTGAGTATGTTAATTGTCTCTCAAACCGTTTCTCAGACTTAAAATTCTTGCCTTTGAGTCCTGCCATACCCAAATGTTGAAATGGAGTCACTGAGACTGTTAGCTGAGTGCTGAAAACTTCGGAATATTGTCTATTGTCTTTTACTTGTGACTTTTCTTTTGTTCAGTGATTAATTTTTATCTCTGCTCCCTCTAGATCTATCAAAGAAACTTCAGTAAAACCTAATGATGTAGTCTGACAAATTCTTTGCCTTCAGCATCAGAAATGTACCACTTCTGCTGCTGAGAAACATGAAGTCAGGAGTGTTTCTTTATCAGGTTATGCAAAGCTATCTCAGTTTGTTTGCAGCTTCTGGTAGAGTTAACAGGCAATACATATTTGCTGAAGGGTAGTTTTATTGTATGTGAAATGTCTCTTTCCAAAAAGAATCTATGGGAAATTTTTAAGAGAGAAAGGAAGATCCTGTCCCTGTACAGCTTTTGTGTTGCTTTGGGATGTGTGTTTGGCATGTTCTTTATTCGGACTGATTTAGGATGCAAAATTGTGCTCTGAGTTGGACAGAGTAGTGAGTTAAACCTGGATTTTTTAGTTAAAACTTTTAGTAGCTAAGTTTCGAAGTATGATGCAGCCATGTATGTTGATGGTATAATGTACAATAGATAGTCTTCTTATCTCAATTTCTGGCACGAATAGATTTCAGAAACAGAGTTGTCATGAACTGCAATTGTTTTCATCAAGCTGTCAGTATTTATCACTATGTACCATCTACAAGGGTTATTTTATTTTGTTTACTCTCTTCCTCTTTCGTTGCTGCATGGAAGACCAGTAAATGCTTACCCAAGTTCAAACCCAAAAATAGATAGAACAATGCTTTAAGTCCATTTATAATCCCATTTTCCTAGTGCTACTGTGCAATGCTACAGGAGAGGAAGTAGAACTTCTGAAGTACAAGTGCCCCTTACTGCTTTCAGCAGAATGTGACTTGCTCAACTTTTGAAGAATGTCAAAACCTGCCATCAAGAGTGGAATCTGAGCTTTAAGTCATTGACATCATTCCCACCCCAACTTCATGCAACATTAGATGTCCACATCCTCCTTACTAGATAGTTGTACAAGTTTTTATGCGTTCATTTGGATTTGTGATAGAGAAAAAGCAGCAACTCAGAAGTTACTTATCTTGCATTCCAGATTATTGTGATGGTTGACTTGAAAACAATAAAATTGTTTTCCTACCAATAAAATTGGTAGGAAAACAGAATTACAACCATACAAAATGCCTTAACCATTCACAGTATCACAGTATCATAAGGTTGGAAAGGACCTCTGAGATCATCAAGTCCAACCTATAACCTTACACTAACACCAACACTAACACCAACCATCATCTAAACCATGGCACTCAGTGCCTCATCCAGTCTCCCCTTAAACACCTCCAGGGTCGGTGACTCCACCACCTCCCTGGGCAGCGCATTCCAATGATCAATCACCCTTTCAGTGAAGAAAATTCAACCCCTCTAAAAGGAAGTCTCCACTTTCCTTGCATATCTTTCTTTGGATGTATTAACTGTCTTACTCAAATCTTTCTTTGTGCTCCATCTTCTTATGCCTCGAGAAGTTTAGAACAGGTTTGTGTTTCCAAGCTTTTTTGTTAGTAAATGGAAGAAGAGGGAGTAGTTGCACAGCAGTTGATTCACAGCAGAAACTGATCTTCAGGAGGAAGACAGTGACAGGGACAAAATCATAGAATCATAAGGTTGGAAGAGACCTCTGAGATCATTGAGTCCAGCCGTGCCTGTCTCCCTACTAAACCATATCCCTAAGAAACTCATTTAAACACCTCCAGGACATCTGTTGGGTCCAGTCTCCTCTTAGATCAACATTAACCAGTATCATACAATTCTTAGAGTATACTGAAATTGCAAGGTTTCTGCTGTTTCCATCCAAGCACTTCAAGAAGCCTTGTTTATGTGTTGGCAATAGACAATAGTCTGAAGTGAGAGTGCACATAAGATAGAGAGACAATTGCAAAATCAATCACTCTGGTGCCTTAATGCTGTCAGCTTCTACAGAAGTCTGAAAACACATGCTGAATCACTCATTAATTTCTTGAAAGTAGCTTAAAAGTAAGTACCATTATACAAACTGTCTTCAGCAGCATGACATTGGAAAGACCCCAAAACTAACAAGGCATCAAGCAAACAGATATCTAGGAATGCAGTGACACTAAATATTCCACCTTTAAAATTAAATCTTTCTTTCAAAATTTTGTATTTCAGTACCTCTAGGGAATTTTCATTTGTGAGTAACTTTTTATTTCAAAAGTAAGTAAAAAATAATTAAAGAATACTTCTTCCATTTACTTCCTTGCATTCTTCCACCTGTGACACTTACTAAAACCCATCATTACATTGTAACTTGAGTGTCTACTAGGTGATTTTCAAACTTTCGTTATTTTTTTTTTTACATGCAGAAAATTGTTATAATCTGATAAATGTTACTTTTCACATGTATATATCTAGTTTTGAAAGATGTACATATAAATCAAATCAAGCTTCTAGTCATTACTAAAAAAAAGTATTCTGATTTGTTCTGATCTGATGACATGAAATTGAAAAATAAAGCATGGAGCAAGATGAACCATAAGAAACGTGAGTTGTGGGACCTACCTCCAGAAAGTCACTGTTTCCCTCTTCTGTCTTTATAGGAGGACATTTTTTTTGTAACTGACACATAGTATCAAATACATGGTATGATTCCCTGGAAATTGATGGTTTTACCATCCAGGTTCTCAACTGCAGAGATTAAACTATTTCAACACTTGGGTCATGCCTGCAGGGGTATACCAGTTCAAGTCAGATCAATGCATAATGTATTTAGACTACTGTTTGACAATCTATGTTACTACTTTGTGTATTTTGAGATTTGCAAAGTGTGAAGAACTAATAGGCTGTTTCTAGTGAGTTTTCCGTCACTGATATTAGCAAGTTTATTTTATTCTCTCAAAAAAGAAATTATCTTGCATAAATACATGCCTCTGATAAGTGAAGACATGTTGTGCTTCACTGAAAGTGTTAAAATCAGAAAGAAAAGGGGTTAAAATCAAGTGAAAATATTTAACTCATAGATACTGGAATTTCATTTTGACCTACGTTTGTTAAAGGCAGATATGTTTGTCATCCTGATGAAGATACATTTCTTCATACCTTGCTGTTGACAGAATCTCACCTACTTTTCCCATTTATTATGATAATAGTCTACCAGATGTCATATGTCACAGCCTAGTGAAGTTGTCTCTGCCTATTACTACTTCATATATAACGTGCATTCTTATTTTTCTTGCCTTAATTTAAGAATTGTTATATGCTCTTTGACTTCCCCCTAATTTATTCAGAAAAGAGTAGAGGTAAACTATTTAAAATATTTGAAAGCAATTTTAGGCAGAGTAGGCTGGTTTTTTTTCCATTGTAACTACACCTTCATGTGGATGGATAACTTGAATCTTATAAAAATGGTCAAATGTCTTAAAACTCTAGTAAATGTTGACTTAAAATATCTAGTTGTGTTCGGCCGTGCACCTTTTTCTTACAAAATTGCTGGTTTCAGTGAATAGATACGCAGATAAGTGCTTATAAGAGAGGGTGCAAACACAAAGTATCAGCTGTTATGGATGCCTGTGGTGATAAGAACAAAAGAAGTAACAATTCATAGAATCATAGAATGATTTGGGTTGGAAGGTACCTTGAAGATCATCCAGTTACAAAACCCTTGCCTTGGGGAAGAACATCTTCCACTAGGTCAGGTTGCGCAAAACCTCATCCAGCCTGACCTTGAACACTTCTAGGGATGGGGCATGCACGACTTCCCTGGGCAACCTGTTCCAGTGTCTCACTACCCTCACAGTAAAAAAATACCTTCCCCATATCTAATCTAAATCTCCCCTCTTTCAGCTTAAAACCATTACCCCCTCGTCCTACCACTGCACTCCCTGATAACGAAACCCTCCCCATCTTTCTTGTAGGCCCCCTTTAGGTACTGTAATGCTACTATAAGGTCTCCCTGGAGGCTTCTCTTCTCTAGGTTGAACAAGCCCAGCTCTCAACCTATCCTCATATGAGAGGTGTTCTAACCCTCTGGTCATCTTCGTAGCCCTCCTCTGGACTTGCTCCAAAAGTTCTGTTTCCTGTGTCTTTTCTTACCTAAAACACAAATTTGCAATACTCTTTTTAAAAATGGTTATAATCTAAAAGACAGAACAGTCTCTTCTATATATGTATATATACGTGCACAGTCAAAACAAGTTTTGGCAGAGGTACAGTAGTAAAATCAACAAGCTGTCTTTTGATTCACAGCCTTTGGGCTTTAGCAGGACTGATCTTCAGCACCCATCATTCAAGGTGTGGTATTGTGCATCCCTGTGCATTAAAACCATATTGAATACACACTGCACTTTTGATGATAGGGACATCAAGTTGCAGAAGCGTTTTAAAAATAAGTAGATCTTATTGGAACCATGGCCAGATTTCATTCATTTTTTTGGCAGATGAGGAACTTGCACTTGTCAATTGTATTAGAAAATTTTATTACCATACAAAGCTTTTGTTTTGTTTTGTTCATATCTTGGTAAGCATGCCTTTTCTACAAACGTGAACAGTGTTCATTTTGCATTATGTACTAGCAAGGAAGGTCATTCTGACTTTTTTCTTCTGTTTTGTTTTCATGTTTGTGGGGATTTTGTGTATTAAAGGTAAAAACGTCACTAGATCTATAGATTTGTGTGCTTACATATTAGAATCTACAGAAAAACTCTATATATAAAGACACTTTTTCTTTCAAAATCAATATTAAGAATTTTATAGGCTTTTCTTCGTCTAGAGTGACAGCAAGAACATGCAACTACCAGTAATTTAATGTCGTTTGTTTTCTTATATTTTACTGTGGAGTTGTTTATATATAAGGTTAACTATTCCATGAAAATGCTTTTGTTCTTCTCCAGTAATATTTTAAAGACTGAATTCTTCTCTATACAATCCTGAAGGGATCATTAAAATACTTAAAGCTGCATTATATGATGTAACATAGATGAATATGACAAAAGTCAACATAGGTAGAAACTTGCGCTTGAAGTAAAGGAAATCAATATGAAGCCTGGCTTATTTCTTTTACATTTGCACTCTCTGTGTGACAAGAATTGACCAAGGCTCTGAATATTTGAAGTTAGACAGTCCTCAGAAAATTGTACTTGAATAAAACCTAGGTCAGTTTCTCCTGAATTTTCTCTCAAAATAATTTTGATTTCTCCTTTTAAAAACAATATTTAAATTTAATTTCTGTTTTTCAAAGACTAAATTTTCAAGTGACTGTATTTTACTTAAAAAATGGAAGCAAAGGAAGAATTAAATTGTAAAAATCAATTATCTGTAAAAGTTGAACAAAACTGAAACTTTGTATGTTTGATAGGTGCCCCTCTTTAGTGGAAATGATCCTCCTTCAAACATGCATCTTTGTATAATGGAAATTAGAGAAGAGAAATTCATATAAAATAGCTGAATTCTTAAGGTTTTTTTTTCCCTCCCCCCCTCCTCAAATGAAATTATAGCAAAAATCAGGCCTGTTACAGTCCTGTAACACTGAGCAAAAGCCAGGCTTAATGTACGAAAGGGAACCTTTTCTTCAGTGTTACTTTGAGAATATTTTCCCAAGTGAGCAAAGCCCATGACACTTAGAAAATATTTCTACCTTTCTGTAGGAAGGGCAGCTGTAGTATTTAAGCTGATTATAATAATGAGGCGACAAACAAGAATATCTTTAGGCTGATGGAGCAAATACAGAATCGTTGATCTGCTGCCTTTAGTTGTGATTTCAACACTTAGACGTTATTTGAGGATTTAACCAGTTTCTTTAATCTTCACCTTTTCAAAATGGATGCAGTAGTTCATTTAATTAAAGGTGAATTAACCTTCAGTTTATTCTTCTTACAGTCCATAATGCCAAATAGACATATATACTTAAATTACTTATGGAACTGTAAATTTGAAATAAAAGAAACAGCTGTCATAGCATTTAGAAATAAATCTACTATGAAGTTTTTGTTTAGGCTTGTAGTCTCTGCTCTTCTAGAGCAATGATAATATGACAACATCATTTTGAATTCTGCCAATATTCCAAATATGATTAAATTTATGACTATATTATGATTCTTGCTCAGTTCTTTTTCCAGATGTTTTTAAATAAACACTAGTAATACTTACGGTTGGTGATTTCCAGCATGCTCAGCACTTAATTTGCTAATATTTGAATTAGCAGTATATACTTTTTTAAAGTAGACTTGTTAACTTTGTCTCAAAAAGAGCGGGTTTTTTCAATTTTTTATCCTGCCTTTTTTAAATATGGGTTTATCATATTTAATACTTACTGGTTTGTCTGCAGATTACCACTTTGGGTAAGTGTTTGCAGTTTACTGTTTGTTTCTCATTGGGAATATAAATTCAGCTTTAAATCCCAGGAAGAAACGGATATAGAGATTTAATGTTTTAGAATCTTGCATTCTGTCTACATTTCACTCATTCATTTTCATTTGATTGGGCCAGATAAACCAAGGTGAGAACTATGAGTTTGTATGCAAACTGATACTAACCTGTAGATGAGATTAATTTGATTATGAATTAATATCTTAGAAAAACACATGAATTTTAACTGTTATTAAATATAATATGCAATTCACAAAATACTAGCATTGTTACTCATTCAAAAATATCTGTAATAATAGTATCAAAACTGGCAGATTTAGATTTCATTTTCTTTAAAATAATGCCCAGTTTCTGGGCACTTTTTACCAAGAATAGGTATCATTTCACGTATTGTATAATTTTACTAATTTTAGCTGAAGTCATTCCTTCGCCTTATCAAAGTCGGCTCAGCTACAGGGAGATGTGCTTAGCTGCAGTAGTTGTTGCCTCCTGAGCAGAACTAGAGCGTTACCAGTTCCTGACAGCTGCAAGCCAGCCTCTGGGCATCTTGCTAAATTTTCAAATGTAATTATACAGTAGACTTCCTTTAACAAATTCTGTGTTCCCAGCTATAATTATAACAGCTCTTCTTGCCTCTAGCCTATTCCTTATCTTACAGCCCACCTCCGTATCTCCCACTGCTGGCTAGTGTTATCCAGTAGAGCTGATGGATCTAGAAAAGCAGAGTGTATTCTCTCTGTCCTCACACAGATGTTTTCATCAGTACAGAAGATCCATTTCTTCTGATCCTCTGTACTGAAATGACATCTTTCATAAAGCTGAAGATTGTTCTCTAATTCGCAGAATTAGGTGCCACTTTCATTTTGAAAACTATTTTCAATTGTTATTACTGGACGTAAGGTAAGGAATTACTAAGAGCTACCCATGAAGAAGCTGTGGTAGCGAGCGCAAGGAAAGGAGGCCCTCTAAAAACATTTCTTCATGTTGTGCAAGTCACAATATACTTTAACTGTATTATTCGCGCATTAGGTTTTCGTATACAAAGCTATTCATGCTCAGTTTGAAGGCACACATGTAACGTGAAAATAAAAATAATCAGTGATGCATTTTTTCTTACATGAAATGCTAGGTAATTTTAGCCAGAGAACAATGCAACAAGAGAAGTTACCAACAGATGTGATCAGTGTTGTATTGGTTTATGCCAAAGAAGTTTAAAAGCAACTCCTAAAGTAACACTCCACCTGACTTTTCGTAGTTTGCCTACACCTTTGTAAGAATTCCAGTGTCCAAAACTGTAGGCAGCACAATGAGAGATGGAAAAAAGTAATTATCAGCCCTTCATGTGCATATGCATGCATGCTCACACACGCCCAACCACACACATCACATGCTTGCCAGCCTATTGCAGTGAGATGGGGTTTTGAAAGATACCACAGAATTTACTCTTTTGATTTGTATTCTCTATCTGTAGACTCCCTGTGTAATGTTTTATTGCTGGTCCATTTTTGCATTCATATCTATGATCCATCTTTTCTAAATGTAACTCTTCAGATTTGTACTTATTGAATTGCTTTGTTTATTTGTGACCTTCCCCAATTTTTGAAAGATCCAATGCTGTGAGGTGCTACTGGTTTCTCCCAACATTGTGTTATCTGCTGATTTGATAACTGCCTTCAACTCACTAGCATTGTTATGAAGATATCAGGTAGAAACAGATATAAACAGATGTCACAGATCCTTTTGAAACATATACCCGGTTTGACAGAGCTGTTGAAAATTTGTTTTCAGGAACAACTGCTCTCTAATTTCAGTCATTTTTGTGTCCAGCTTGTGGTGATTCTGTCCAGACAGTATTTCATTATGTTGAAAATGACAACATGGGACATGTTTCAAATCTCTATAATCTCTAGCTGCTATAACACCTATTGTTAACCTCTCATCAATGAAACCACTTCACACCTTTTCAGTGAAGAAATTCAGTTGAGTTTGAAGAGATCTTTTTTTTTTTTTTTTTTAATTTATCTTCTAGAAATTTGGTTGTTCAATAATTCATGCTAAAATCTTTTCAGGTTTTAGTGGTAGACTGGAACATGCAGGTGGGATTTATCCCTCCTGGAGGGACAAAAGAAGACTTGTTCTCTCTTAAAGTTGGGTGTTTTTTTTCTTTTTACCTCTCTTGATTTTGTTTTTCCTATTCTCTTCTCTTGGAAATAATGTGACCACAGATACTACTCTTTTACATCTGTCTTCCTCCATAATTTTCAGTATGACTGTGTTCACGGGTTTTTTTCACTCTTTTTGTTACATTATTTCCTCTCCTTCTTGTTTGTAGCAGCAGTGTGTGTGTCTTATATCACCGTAGTTCTCATTGGTGACTGATGCAGGGCATGGATGAAAACTGTCTTCTAGTGAGACAAGCTAACAGCATGTGCAGAAGAAATTTTCTTTAGTTTTGCTTGATTTTTAACTTCAGAAAGGCACATTTGTGCTTATAGCATTAAGATTTCACATATTACCATGAAAAAGTGTGGTTTTTAAATCACATCTTATGTACTAGGTGAAACAGGAGTAAAGAGGTCAGTTCCACAGGGAAATGAAATCCAAAATTTTGCTTATATGAAGTGTAAAAATGGAGGTGATATACTGAAATCATCATTCTAGCTCTGTGAACTGCAGGTCATTGAAATGGGTTGGGGGAAAGATCAAATTAGGACAAGGGGGACTCCATCCTTCTGTACTGAATGACTATGACTTCAGTATTTGGTATGATGGCCTATGGGTGGTCTTTGTTTTTAATCAATTTGTGCATAGCCACTCATTCATGTTCTTATATATTGCAAGATGGAGAATTGTACCCTAAAATAGAACTATACAATGAGGAGCAGTGAAAGCAGGATGGATATTCTTCAGGTCTGTCATGTGAACTAAGCCCTCTTGCCCATCAATAGAGAATGAGGACAGCAGCCAGATGTTTATACCAATTTATATTGTCTCTTTGAAATTTTATTTTTTTATCTTTTACCTTTCAGTTTGCCTTATAAGTCACTTAATTTTTTGCTACTTTTCTTTAGCATGAGCTAAGAACAGGATACTGCTGAATGTTAAATAGATGTATATTTTTTAAGTCTGGCATTTAAGCAGACGAAGAATCATGCTTAATGCTGCTGTGATAATAAATAGTTCTGTAATTGATTGTTGATAGAAACCCTCAAAATGCATTTTTATGGTTGAAATGTACTTTGGGTAAACAGTGTTCAGTTTGCCTATTAAAATAATTCACTGTATGCCATGGTTTCTTGGAGTATTAAGGAAGTTTTCCAACAACAGTAATTGGTTGACACTGCTTGACCTTAATGCAAAGCTACAGTATTTAATGAACAAACGGAGGGAATAAAGTTTTGATAAATAAGGCAATTTTCATGAAACCTTTAGAAATATGCTTGAAGTCTTTTAGAGTTAGATTGACGGTTTCTCCTTTTGTGAAAAGAATAAGTGAATAATTTAAGGCTATATTTCATGTTTTCAGATCTTCATTCTGTCATATAAATAATAGACTGTGAAATGCAGCAGCTCCTGTATTCAGAGATTTAATAGACCTATACAAGGGAGTATCTTACTCATCTTAAAATGCTGTTTTCTGTATATATATACCTGAGCAGCAATGCAGAAGTGGGACATTCCTACACTCTCTTTAGTAATCAAATTCTGTACTTGTAAGTCCATACTCTTTTTAAACAAAGTATTCTTCTTAAAATGCTTCCAGTACAGCTTGGTGCCAGTTTTAGTACTTTAGGTTTTAATTCTGGTACAGTATTATGATGGACAGATGTCAAAAAAGTATTATGTGATTACTCAAAATGAAAGGGTAATCCAAAGTGTGCTTAAATTGAAATAATGTGAGAAGCATTCATGTTTAGATCTAGCATAGATCTTTGAAACACCGTTGAGTCTTGATGAGAATCACTTGTATTTACTAAAATAGTTAAATATCAGGATAATTTATATGATTTGCTCCATTTATTCTCAGTTATGCAATTTCTCTTTGAGGGAAACAATATTGAGGGAGCAGGAACAGAGAAAAGCAAAATGTATATAGTTGCTTTTCTTTGCTACCCCTCTACCCCCCCGCCCCCAGCCCCTTAAGTGGTTTTAGATTTATATATTTTTAAAGGATAGTGAAATAAGACTTACTGAGAACAAGTGGCAAAGCAATGTGATTTTTTTATGTTCTCTAATCTTCCAAGAAGGAGCATAGTTTTAGCACTAGTGGATCATGGGAAATATAAAGACTGCTTTGGAAAGTACGTACTATATTTTGTTAACTGTAAAATGTAGTTTTCTTAAATACTGCCATTTAGAAGCTTAAGTTAAAATTGTTGTCTGCGTTTTCTACCTGATTCCTACTTCTTTCAATGTTAGAGTAACTCTAGTTATTAGGAACCTTCTGCTAGCATATGATTTGATAATGAACTCTTGCCTTCCTGCGTCTTATCTGGGTATGCATGTATCTACACAATTGAGGAAAGCTCTTAATTTCAAGTTTCTAAGACTATTTTATGTAAATAATATTCAGGAAGTCTGGCAGGTGGTCTGGCTTTGTCATTGTGTTGATTTTTTTAGTTCCCAAAGGAAGGAAACAGAAAAGCAGAACAGCAAGGAAAAGCAGTAATGATACTTTGCTGATGACTCTATATAAATGATGCTGATACTTGCTTTTGAATTCTGGTTTGGCTACTGATCTTTATTTAGTCAGTGCCACTTTTTTTGCTTAATTTGTTAAGACCTATGGAAATTAGAAAGAGCAGTAGTTATGACAAATGGACTATGTAATCTTAAAATTGTATTTTGTCACATGTTTTAGTCACAAAACCTAGTTGAAATCAATTGGCCGAACATTCACTTAACATATTAATAAGTAATACAGGAATACTCTAAGCCCTCTTGAATTAGATATATTACATCTTGTTACAAAATTTAGTGCCAGGCCTAATAACTCAAAGTATGCTCTAGAATAAAACTGTATTTATATACTAGTGTATTTCAACTAGGATGCTAATCCAAATTTAAAAAACTCCACTATTTAGTTGGAACAATTTAATAGATTCCTATATAGACAATTGTATTGAATTTAATTTTTTAGAAAGAAATCCCAAAATTGGATTCCTTCAAAGTGAGTATATTTTTCATCCTTTATTTCTAATTGCAATTTAATTTGTGGTCAGATTACAGGAGCTATTTGGGTACTTACCTGAAAAATCACTGTTTTCTAGGACTTTTTAAAAAAACGTGTCTAGATAGTTGTGTTCTCAGTAGAAACACTGCAGAAACAGAGTAAAGTACCAGCTTTTCAAAAAGAAAAGATAGCGTTTCCAACTAAACACTATTAGCTTTGCATATATTTAATAGGAAAAATTATTTTAAAATAGCGGTGTATCCCATAGTTATCTGAATAGAGTTTAATTATGTCACAGTAGTTCAAAAATTCTGCATAAACATGTTTTCAAGAGTGATTTTTTGCCATCATTTCAGTTTTTCTTCTTGCTTTACAAGTGCCTTTTCAGGCAATTAAAAGGGAGATAATAAAAGATGTCTGATCAGTTGCTGGAATTTGATTTGCTACATTTTTCTTAGAACCAGAGCCTTTAACATTTTCAGTGTGTTTATAACCAGCTGTAGTGTGGTATTGAACCTTGTACATTTTTTTCTATTAACAATGAATTAACCACTGTCTAGAAAATAGATCTAACAACGTCAAGTTACTGAAATTTGTAAAGTCTATATTTTTAAGGAGTTCAATCACAGGGGGAGGAATTGAAAATAATGCTGAGAAATATCAAAGAATTGCAGGTTAGTGTAAGTTTCGGGATGAATACTGAAAAAGTCTTGGTAATACTCAGGTTGTTAAACTTTCGAATTGTTTTCCAGATAGTTGAACATCAGCACTTAGGTCTTTTAAGTCTACATAGCACTCTCTCTAGCATTACTGACTTCTTAAAAAGAAATACATTGAACCATGTGGAATTATCTTACTTGCTGTTTCCATCTCTCCTGTTATGATTACATAAAATATTTATTTGACTTAAAAGAAAATAATAATCTCATTCACTTGACTTTTTGTTATATGGAAATTTCCATAAGAAAACCAATGCCTAAGGTCACTGAATTCCTTTAGGTCAAAGCAAAAACTGAAAATGTTTTTAGCATCTTTTCATCAAGCATCTTTATTCTCCATTCAAAGGTCAGTTCTAGAAGTCTAAAACCAGGACTGCTTCTTCAGCTTCCTTGTTGCTGCCAGTGGCTGGGCCTCTTCCCAGTGCCACTTAAGTGTTGAATGTGTGGAGAAGATCGTTGTAAGGACAACTGTCTCCTTTTTTTTTGAACCCACTATTGAGTTAATATGGTTTTAAAAAAACACGAAAACGTGCATCACGTTTGTTAATGTAATAGTTACGCTTTTAGCATTTATAAAAATGTTTATGATGCATTTCCTGTAGTTCTCAAAAAATATTTTAAATATACTTTCTGTAAAATAACAATTTTATTTTACAAATGTAGGTGCTTTTCTCCCCACTTTACCGCATTAAATTTTGAAAGACAAGTCAAAATATTGACAATAGTATTTAGTTTTAAAAGTGACGGATAACTGTATTGAAGTCTGCTTTCCACAGAACTGGTGAAACAGTCAGTGGGAGTTTATCTTTGCTTTCTCCCATAATATGCCCTAAGTCCCGACCTGGAGGGGCAATTTACTATCTAGTTCAAACCTCTCCTTACATTAACAACATGGCAGTGTTTAGTAATGATACAGTGTTTGCTGCTAAAGACTTGCCAGTTTTCCCTTAAATAACTAGATTATATTACCTTAATTTGCCATATTCCCTCTGTTTAGTTTGGAATTACCTTTCAAATATTTGGATACTATTGAATTGTATAAAGGAATTAGAAAGTTGAAATCCTAGCAATGTAGATTTAAAATAGTAGTATTCATCTAGAGGAAAACACTTCAACCTTCTAACAGTTAAAGGTCAGGAAACTCATTTTAGTAGAAACAATTTTTTGCTTTTACTACCTTCCATCAATCACTTTAAATAGTTATTTTTCCTTCATACTGCTGTGGATAATTTAAAACCCTTCCTAAAATGATTTTGTAAGACATACATGTTCTTGTGGGTTTGTATGTGTAGTTTCTATACCTTTTAAGTGTAGTTAGTTTTTTCCAGTGTTACAATGAGGTACAGAACACTATGAAGTACGTTAGAGCCTATGCATCAGAACAATTTTCATGCCTCACTCAATTCTTAATGTAAATTAGTAGGAACATTGGTTATCCATTTGAGAAATTGAGTTGGTATAAAAATAAAAATGCACTTATGGTGTGTGGTGCTTTGTGTATCATCTTGGGAGTGTTTTGCTGTTTATCTGTCACTTGCATTAGAAAAAGCAGTCACTGGCTGCAGGTGACATTAAAAATTAAAGGTTAACCTCAATTTCTTTACTGACCAGACATGGGGCAGAAAGTTCTTCTGGATGTGTGCCTGAATTTTGGAACTGTCAAGAAGAGCTGAGAAGTAAAGACTTGTGCTTTTGGTGGCTTACTCCTTTTGTGTGTACATGGGCGGTTAAATGATTTCATTTCAAGTGTTTAGACCTCTTGTTACAGTGGTCAAACTTTGAAATTAAAAAAATGGCATGCTAATGGTACAGTAAATAATTCTAATGAACTCATTGTACTACTATACAAAATTTTGGGAATTTCTTTATTTTGTTTCTCAGAAAGCCTAATAAAAATAACTGGTTTTCCTATTAATAGGAAATACATGTCTTTTAAAAACAAGTTAAAATTATTGTTGAAAAAGACTATAGCAGCTATGGAATGTTCTGGTTAGCTTAAAATGCATTTAATATAAGACAAGATCTGTACACTCAGGAACAAGCCTGGGAGATCTTTAAGTGTTAAGGCTTTTGACGAAGTTGGCTTCTACCCATGGTGAATTCAGATTGAGCCAAATTCAGTAGTGTAACGCTTCCCTCGTCTCTCACTCCCAAGTGTTGGAGGCAACATTCAGACCAGTGAAGAAGACTAGCTTCAGGCAGCAGAGGTTTCCGTGTAACCTGCCAGATATCTTTCACTTGAAAGTAGGTATTATGCTTGTTCAGTGGTAGACCTGGCTACAGGCAAGTCTTGATACTTCAGATGCAAACGCAAAGCTATGGCTGCTGCTCTTACCTTGCATTTCATCCCTTGATTTTACTCATCCATGCTGTAACATGGGAGGCATATGATCAATAGATCTGCTGCTTCTTGTTGGCTGCCGAGTGAAAATGAGAAGAAAGAAAAATGAAATTGTCTGCTCTGTCTTCATAATTAAAGTATGCTGCCAAAATGCACTTGTTTTCTTCTCCCATCCCCCATTTGAATCTCTTCTGTCCTTGGCTGTTTTGTCTTTTCCAGCTTTTTTTAGGAAAACAAGAATATAGGAATTTCGTTAGAGAAAGCAGTGAATATTGCTTTAGAGAAGAACATTGCAACTGACGTTTTTTTAGGAACCCTAGTATTTCAGATGTGTGTAATTGTTTCAAAATTATATATCCATGTGCTTCCTTCATAGTAGGCTTGAGAAAGTTTCAGAATTGGTATGCAGTATATTTTTCAGACTTTGAATGAACTCATGTTAAGAATTCTTTGTCTGGAAAGTGATAATGCACATTTCATGTGTTTTACTTATTCCTAATTTGTTAAACCTATATTCAAGACCAATAATTTCTCTTTACATTCCTGTACTCCCCACTGCTTGAAATTATTCCGAATTTCTCTTTACATTCCTGTACTCCCCACTGCTTGAAATTATTCCGGTCTTCTCCAGGATTGGAATTTCACTTGACACTTCCTGATTTCTTGCTTTTCAGGGTTTTTTTTGTTGACATGATAATGAAACTGATCAAAGAAGTAATTTTTAAGGAAAGCAAAGTACTATCTAGCTTTAAACATAGTTCCTTTGACTTAAGGAGTAATTAAATCCCATATAATAGTTGATAGTTGTTGGCTTATAGCCTGGTTCTGAAGTCATCATTTTATAAACTGGCTTATGAAACGTCAGGAAACATGAACTCTGTTTTTCGGAGGAAATATCTCAGATAATTAAATACTGCAGAAAGTGGTTATAATTTTCTAAAAAGGAATCTTTGAATGATTTTTTGTATTTTTGTACAGGCTATAGAATAGGTGGCATTTTCTAACTTGTCAGTTAAGTTCAAATAAACTTCTGTGTCTGTCTAAAAAGCAGTATCTGGTGACTTGTGATCATGTTACAGAGGGCATCTTTTCTTAAATGCTACAATAATCTGTCATTTGTGGAGCAACTAAATTACCCATTTGTTACACTTCTGTGCAGCTCATAGAGGTCATCACACATCTGTATGGAGTGGAACATTTGAAGTCTTTAAAAAAAACAAAGTCAGTTTCATGCAGTGTTTCTCTTGTTGCTCTTCCTACAGTGTGGGTGGTCTATTTGCCTATGTTTAATTTGTGGCTGTATTGCAGAGATCAGCTATAGAGAGAGATATTCGTAAGTGAAGGATTTTTTTCTCAGATGTAGCAAAACTTGCAGGACATGCAGCTTCAAAGGATGGAAGAACAAGCCCAGGATCAAGAGTTATTTTGCAAAGCACTAAACTAAAGTTATATCAGTTCCCGACAAGGGTATATGATATCACCTCAGGACTAGTAATTCCCATAGCTTTATTTTCAGTAACTGTTTGATTGCCATGGTGAAGAGTAGCACTACTGTGTGTTATTAGCCCATTCTCTTCAGACATCCTTTCTTCTTTCTTGGTACCGTGTCAGGATTTATCCACTTTATGTAGCTGGTCCTCACTCGAGCAAAATTGGTCCTACTTAACATCCTACTTAGTTGAAGTTGTTTCTGACAGTGATTTTTGTCTGCTGCATCTCCCGATGTCCTTGCTCCCTGGCTGGCTGCCCTGTTTGCATCCTCAGCCTCATTTTGGGCAGCACAGCTCTGCAGCCTGAGCTGGCCTTGAACAGAGCCCAACTGGGTCTGGTAGAGCTTTTTACATTGTAGTTGGTGCCTGCTTTATAGTTAGTTTTCATTTTAACCGGAGAACGAACCTCACAAGTTGGAAATCCCAGCAATAAGGTTGACCTTACCACCACCTTTCAATACTTAATGGGGGCATAAAAGAATGCTGGAGAGAGACGTTTTATCAGGGCCTGTAGGGATTGGACAAAGGGTAATGGTTTTAAACTGCAAGAATATAGATTTAGATGATACATAAGGAAGAAATTTCTTTCAATAAGGGTGGGGCGGCATTGGAACAAGTTGCCCAGGGAAGTTGTGGATGCCCATCCCTGGAAGTGTTCAATGCCAGATTGAATGGGTCTTTGAGCAACTGTTCGAGTGGAAGATATCCCCCCTGTCCATGGCAGAGATGTTGGACTAGATCATATTTAGAGGTCCTTTCTAACCCAAATAAGTCTGTGATTCTACTTGAAGATAACAACTTCTTGCCTTTGTTACCTGCTTCTATTAGGTATTTCTTTTAGACAGTTCCATTATATGCCATATCTTCTGAATTTTGTTCAGTCTTTTTTAGAAGCATTGCATTGGTGACAAGTGGTATTGCTTGAACCTGGTCAGAGAACTTTTATTTGTGGGTTTGTTTCAGTAAGAGATGACTGCTAAATTAGATTAACTTAAAGGCTGATCAGAATTTGTTTAATAAGAATTTGTTAAAGTTGTTCCTAAAGGATTATTAAGTAGCAGCCTTAAGTGTTCCTGCATGAAGAAAACTATGGAGGGGAGAAACTGTTGGGTTGCCAGTGGTGTGTATTTAAACACAAGATTTGAGTGATATTTTGGTGGTTTGAAGTGACCCTCTTACCATAGATGTAATTATGACAGACAGTTGTCTCTGATGTGGAAGAATATTCTTGACTGTGAGGGTGTGAGGCGCTGGCACAGGATGCCCAGGAAGGTTGTGGATGCCCCCTCCCTGAAAACGTTCAAGGCCAGGTTGGATGGGGCCTTGAGCAGCCTGGTCTGGCAGGCGGTGTCCCTGGCAGGGGGGTTGGAACTGGGTGATCATTAAGGTCCCTTCCAACCCAGACCATTCTGTGATTCTGTGTGTTCAGAGCTGAGGAAGTGTCCAGTGAGGCTAAAGGAAAAAAAGAATTTTAAAAAAAATTGGTTGCAACTTCACTTGAAGGGGAAGGGACACTTTCATGCCTATCCTTCTCTTTACTCTCTCCTCCTTTCCAAGAAATATTGTGGGTCTTAAAGAATGCTTTGCTTCTAGGAAAAATTCTCAATGAAGTTCACAGGATTTTAGTGCTTTTTACTCTCATATTATACTGATTTGAAAGTCTGGACATGTACTGAATGATGCTGACAGGTACCAATGTGCAGTTGGAGTCCAGTGTTAGGCACTGTATCTCCAGTGCAAGTAGCAACATTGCTCATTGTGGTTGTGACAGGCCAGCATTTGTAATTAGATGGAAAATAGATGAAGAAAGCCAAATTAAAGTGACAGTGATGACCAACTGCCTACTAATTTAAGACCTTTTGAGTGCTGTTTATTCAATAAACTCATATATTAAATATATGACTTCAGATATTTCATTAGGATAATAAGAGCCACAATGGTCAGAAGTTTTCTTCATTGTGGTACCTTCTAGAACTTTTTGAGCAACTTACGGTGGTTTAACTAATGGTTGCACTGAGTGATGTACAGTACATGACTTCATAGTAAAAACTTTCTTTGAGAACATAAAGTTTCTCCAGATTTACAGTTTTTAAAGGAGAATTAAAATCTTTTGCAGTATATTTCTCAATGTTATGTCTGATGCTGTAAAATATTTTCTAATAAACATTAATTTAGTAAGCACCGATTCTCGTACAAATGGTTAAACTAGATTTGAGAGAAATGGATGAATCTTGTTTTATTATTGTTCAGGGTATGCATGACTTTGCAGTATTGAGGTCCTATAAAAGCACCATCAGAAGGTTTCTTTTATCTTGAATCTTGCCTTATTTCCTTTCTTTTGCAGGAAAGTTGTAGATCAGTTGCAAGAATTTCTCTATATTATAAATGTTCAAACTTTGGTTTGGAACGTTAATATTTTAAAAATTATTATTATATATACTCTAGTGGGATCCAAGATGGAGCCAAGAAAAAGCTGTCATTCTCACGTAAATATGTTTGGTGGAGAGAACAGGGGAGGTCGAGGGGTCAAAAGGAAGAAAATGCTCATCTTTTTAGGTGAAGGTATCCTTCCCATAAAATGTAACAACAAAAAATAGATAAGATACTGTTGCTCAGAGGCACGCTATCTCTCAGAAAGTGATTTTAGTGAATTTAAAATCCAGAAGCAACAACGTTTCTTCACTGAGTAGATGGTAGGGAGACCTTAATTACACATTGCTCTTGAAAGCACAGATTGTGCTGTTTCTTTTTTTTGGTCACTTAGAGTCAGACTTTGGAAGGTATTTAACAAAAGTACTTCTCTGAATTTTCATACTTTTTACTGCATTTTCTCAGTATGAATACAAATACTTGAAATAAAAAAGAATTTAGTGGAGAGTTTGTTTGTTTGGTTTTTTTTTGAAACAAGCAGAAAATTCATACAGTATCTTCTATTGGATTTTCGCTTAAAAACTTTTTAAAAGGCGTCTGCTTTGTAAGTTTAGACAAATGCTAGGGAAATCAATAAAATATTTAGGTTGCAAATCAGTATCTCTTACAGTTATTTGTAATCAAGATTTTAGCTGCAGTTCAGGATATTTTATGAAAATTTACTCCAGATGAATAGTGACCAACTAATTACCTGTATTCATTTCACATAATAAGTGTTTTTTGATTAATAAAATGTAAATGTTAAATGAATTTGTTATTATTTTCTGTACAAAAACTAGATGTGAAAGTTGCGTGGATTTGTAGTATTTTGAGGGGAAACAATCATGTTTTCATTCTACTTTGGTGTTTAGTTTTTAGCAAAGAAATGTAACAGACTAGCATAAATATAACAACATTCCAAAAGAGAATATATTCTAATACATCATTAACAGCATGGACTATTTCACATAAAAAAAAATTACTAATTTTCAGCACGTTTCCTAATTCATGACATGAGATTGCTTTTAATAACTAAACAAGGATCTCTTATCAATACACAAACCCCCCGTTCTTTATTTAGAAATAAATCTGAATATTTTGACCAATTTCATTTGACAGTTTTTCATTCTTCATTCATTTTAATCGGATTCGTATGTTAAGAGAGTGAAGGAAACACTTAAATGACCATCACGGAAAAATTCCGACAAAGTGTACATAGACATACACAGGTTTTATGTGTAAGTGTACATGTGTTACAGTAGGTATAAGAGGTGAATATTCTTCTTAACTGAAAAATTCATTTTGTTGTCTGGGGGTCTTTAAAAATCATTCTATCCATTTGGTGGAGCAATAGCTTACTTAATGAAAATTGATATTTTGGAGCTTTTCATTCCTGTTTAACATCTGTAAATATGTTCCCAAACTCTGCATGCAGTTCTGTAATTAATATGGTGTTTCCATGGTATTTTGTCAATGAATAGAAAAAATATTATTTATACAGATGGGGGGAAATTTTCATTTTCATCAGCAGTACACTTGTTTAATTTTGGTGGGGTTAAAATACAAGCTATCAGTGTGAAATTTGATTTTCATTGCTTTCTTGCAAAACTCTGTAGGTTATACATACCATGAATAAGTAGTGAGTAGTCCAGCACCCTGTCTATACAGGGGTAAGATCAATTTACAAACTAAGCATGTTTTCCTTTTACAGAAGACTTGTACCTCTGTGATCACGCACTTAGTTTCTTTATTTTTCATTGGTGTTTTCTCTCCATGTAATACACATAGGAGCGTAATGATGAAAGAGTAGTAAAGTATTCATTGAAACTGAGAATTATAGTATTTGCAAATGTAAAATCATAATTTACATAAATGTTATATTCTCAGTCTTTTAAAGCCATCCGTTGTCCAGTGGGAGATGAAGACTGATGTTGAGACTGCTGTTTAACCTATTACAGCAGCCTAAAAAATTTAAATAACCTTGATGTAAATATGAGTTGGGAAAAGGGTATTCATCTCCATTAAGTGACATTAAAAAAACCAGTAAGAATAACGGGCAAGTGAGTGTGCATTAAGCAGCGAAATCCCTGAATTCGGACTCTAATTATAAGTACAAGGACAATTGCTTCCCACGTACTTAAACTGGTATGGGTTTTTCAGACAGAAGATATGCCTGATGGTTCTTTGGGCACCAAATATGGATTTTCTTTTGCATTTTTTTTCATCTGATACATGATTCCTTCTACCTTGCTACTAAATTAGATCATAATACTAAAAAGTTGAGTGTGTTATGTTATCCTTGGTAAGATTAGATCTTTAGGCATTTTTCTAGATCTCATAACTATGCTGAGGAAGTCCTACCCATTTTATGGTGCCATAAGCAGGTGTTGCACGATTATATTCAGCTTCATATTAATGTTATGTAGACCTGTGGATGACCGGTGATTGATTAACTTATTGCACCACATAGGTCACACTTTCTTTGTTTCTTGATAATGGATATTTTTTTTTCATAGATAATATACTTGCAGCCTTTCCTAAAATCATTTTATACAATGTTTTTTTCATGTTGAGTAATAGAAAAGTATGACCCATGGGATGATAAATGAACACAGAGTTGGTCTGTAAAACTGTCTTTTAAAGTTAATTGCATGTTGCAGTTTCTTTAATATTAAACCGCTTTCAGTGCAGGAGAGGTTGTTTTTATTATTTCGCCATTACATCTTTAATGTAATACAAGGTAAAGATTTAATTCTTTTTTAAAAATCAAAATCATTACTTTAAGTGTAGCTTGATATTTAAGATACAAAAAGAGATCCATTATGTCTTAGCTAACCTGATTTAATAATTAAGATGATGTATTTCTGGACTGCGTTTTCTGTTTTTGTTTTTCAATAATTGTGTCTTACTATCCTTTTCTATGATTAGAGAGTTACTGACCATTGCATCTTTTTCACATGTAGTAAGTTGTAGATCTCAATCAAGTTACCTCTAATATTATAAATAAACTGAATATACTGATCTCTCTCACACACACACATAATCCCAAGAAAGTTTTTGTGATTGTAATTCTTTCATCTGCTTTTTGGGCCTTTTTAATTTCAACTTTCTTTTAAATCAAAAATACTAGGCCTGTTTATGGCATTCCAGTGATACCATATGTGCAGATAATTTCAGGTCCTTAGTACTACCATATATTTCCCAGTAATGTACCCAGAGATTATTTTTAGCTTCTTAGCTACAGCAATATAGTAAGACCAAAAAAAATCGTTTGGTAATTTACTATGAAAATAATGTAATTTCTACTCTGAGATTTCCTTAATTTATGCAGTTTGTTGGAAGGATTTTTAATTATTTTGGTCGTCATAGAGCTTCAGCTTTTCCCATAACAGTGAAGAGTCAGTCACCAGGTTTTATGTGTGTTTTGTGTGATTGATAGTTTAGAAAAGAGAATAAAGGGGACTTCACAAAGCATTAGAGCATTAATACAGCACAAAGAAGGCTTATAATGTGTTTAGCTTTTGCTGATACGTAATGATACAGCAAAAAAGCACTCTTCTACAAGGCTGCTTTTAAGATCCAAGGGAACCAGAAGAACTGTTAAGAATAATAGATAGCGTATCTTGGATTAATTTTTTTAAATTTGTTTTTAGAAGACAGAAATCCTGTCTTAATCTTTCTCTTTCTTTTAGGTATGCTACTTATTTAGCTTTTAGTAACTTGTAATTTAAGATCACAGTTATTAGGTGTATTTCTGCATTTTATATATCGCTCCCAGATGCTACAGTATTAGTTTTTATCACTGCATATTTTATGAAATGTCAGCCTTCTGTTGGCTGTTCACGCAGCATTGTTAGTGATCAAAGCCACAACATAAAGGAGAGGAATCTAAACAGTTGGCTTATCTTTGTCCTTCATTGTGACACAATACCATAAAATTACTTCACTATATAAAAGGCAAGCAAAGCTTAATGTAGCACACTCTGAAAAGGTGAACTCTGTTAGATTCAACAAAATAGATAAACTCTTATCGGTGATATTTTGTATAAAGAAGGTAAAGTTAGCAATGGTTTTGTAAAAAGTTTTCATCTTTTGCTGCCTTTTTAAAGCACAATAGTTTTTCTTATATTAAAATACTGTTACAAATCAATCCACTAAAACTTTTTGAAATGAAAGAACTGTTGCGCCCTTTAGAGTAATCCGTGCCGTGTGTCTTGGAACTTCTCTCGAATACAGTTATTTAAGGCATGTGCTGTCATTTGCATAGTGATAATTGGGAGGACAATAGTCTTTACATTATGAAACTGACAATTTTCAAGGACATTTGGCTTTTATTTTGTTTTTTCATGTATGATGTTATTTTGAGTTTATCTAAATTTCTGGTTAAAAGTATCAGAACAAATATTAGTCAGCCTCCATTTTTCTGCTTGCCTAAGTGAGTTCTGTTTCAGAACTGAAGTAATAAAGTAGGGTAAACTCTACAAGCGCTGGAGATATTCTATAGGAATAAAAATCTTGAATGATTTTGATCAGCTGTTGCTTATGCCCTGCACAGCAGTTGGTTCAATCAATTTTATGTTTTGGGATGTTTTATTAAAACGAGCTGCTGCTTTCAGTAAATCATTGTAAAGATGCTAGCTTTGTATATGCTTTTGGGGGGCCTGAAGCTTACCAATTCAGTTGTTGAAAATAAGCATAATTAAGCCTCCTCACCAAGAGGCTGGGTTGAATTAATGACCCCCTTACAATGTGGAGTATTTGACAGAACAGAAAATGAAAAAACAAGTATAGTCTCATATTAAGATAATAATGGAGAAAGTAGAAGAGCGAAAGTTATTTTGTTGTGTTGTGGAGGTCAAGGGCAGACATGATAGCCCTGGACAGTATCTCTTAAAACAAATGATGATGCACACAGCTTGGTAGAAAATGTTTATTTTTGTCTTTACAACTGCTGATATTGTCATGCTTTTCATTAACTTATATACACATATTCTCTATCAGAGTTGTGACCATATTTTGATAGATGCTTTATAGTTTCTGCACAAACAGTGGTATTTTTTGCATGGGGTTGTGATTAAGAAGGCCACATTCTCTTTAGTCTTTCTTCCAGCATCAAGTTTATGATCCTTCTCCTACCCCTCACAACTGAAAGGGCTGAACATTCAAAGCTACAGACCTATTCCCCATCCTTCTCAGACAAGGCCTTTTTTATAATCTGTTTCTGTTCTGATTTATTGAAGAAGTGGGTGCTCCTATTGTATGTTTTTATCCACTGGTTACCTGAGAAGGTGAATTTTACATGTCTTTCATCCAATGGGGTTCTGGTTTGCTGAGGAAGGCATGAAAATCTGCAACCTGACCTGGCTGCGACAAAGGATTTGGAGACATCAGGAAGACCATGATGCTTATTGTCCACAGCAGGAAGAGCTATGGTCCTAAGAGAAGATGTATGAGTTTTTATAAGCAGTCCTTGAGGTGCCTGAGAATCAGGAGGTCAAGTATTTTGTCACTTTTCTTTGTAAGTCCATAAGAAATACAAGTGAACATGGAGAGGAGGCAGAAAAGAAGGAAGACAATCTTTAAAGAGGGTGAAGTAATTTTTCCTCCGCTGATCTTAGTAACATTATCAAAGGTTTCAAAAGTCTGTACTCAGAGAGTAAACACTTTGTTCAGGGCTCCTTTTTATTTGTACATCTAAGACTGCTTCAAACACATGGGTAAGATAAGCAGTTGCTAAAGACACTTTAAGAGCTGGAAACACACAAAGCTTAGCAAATATTCTTGTATCTTTACACTGGTGAGTCTCTTTGATTACCTGACATGCACTCGATATTAAATGCACAGCTGATATACAACAATTGCACAGTGACCAAAAGTCAAGTCTTGAAGCGTAATACATAGTTTGAAAGACGTGATATAAGTTTCTGTAATTGGTGCTCTGTGATGCACAACTTCAACTATTGCATGAAGAGGTAGTAAAAAGATGGGACAATAGCTGTTTGTTAGTATACTGGATATAATCAAGGCAACTTGGTGCCTTTTAACCTGATATTCTTGAATCTTTATACAAGCACTACTGATATGCTTTGGAAACTTACTTTCACTTTACAGATATTTTGTTTGTGCATGTGCTTAAAATATTCTGTAGATTGATCAAAAATTTGTAAGCACTTAACCTTATTTCCCTAGAAAAAACTCTTTTGATGGTTTAGACCACCTTCACAGTTGATTGCAAGGCATTCTTTACTAGGTAGGTTAATGCAGCAGTTTGTTGATCTTGCAGACAGCACTAGCACCAGCAAAGCCAAAGGCTTTTCAACCCACTGTTTATGCGCAGTTATCCTTCAGTCTGTAACCTGAGGGTTATAAATGTAACTGACAGATAAAATCGAGTCAAATACACAGTCAGAAATTTCTTAATAAGATATAAATTGTTAGTTTGGGTTGATTGCCTACTGATGAAGATTGTGTTTCTGAAATGTAGCTCTGTTAGTTTATGCAAGGGATACCACAATGCTTTTACCTAAGTGGATTGTACTGAGTTTGCATGACAAGGTTTTGGTAATGGGGGTGTAAAGAGTGGCTTCTATGAGAAGCTGGTAGGGGCTTCTCCTGTGTCTGACAGAGCCAATGCAAGCTGACTCCAATACAGACCTGCCACTGACCACAGATGAGCCCATCAGTGACTGTAGTAGCACCTCTGTGATATATTTAAGAAGTGGTGGCAGGGGGAATCCTTTGCAGCTGCAGCTGGAAGAGAAAAGTGAGAGTACCTAAGAGAAACAACTCTGCAGACACCAAGATCAGTGAAGAGAGAGGAGGTGCTCCAGGTGCTGGAGCAGTTATTCCCCTGCAGCCCGTGGAGGTCCACGGTGGAGCAGATATCCACTTGCAGCCTGTGCAGGACCCCACACCAAAGCAGGTGGATGCCTGAAGGAGGCTGTGACACTGTGGGAAGCTCACACTGGAGCAGGCTTCTGGCAAGACCTGTGGACCCATGGAGAGAAGAGCCCATGGTGTAGCAGGTTTACTGTCAGGACTTGTGACCCCATAGGGACAGATGCTTTACCAGGCTGTTCCTGAAGGACTGCACCCTGTGGAAAGGACCCATGTTGGAGCAGTTCATGAGGAACTGTAGCCCATGGGACGCATATAGAAGTTAATGAAGTGTCTCCCGTAGGAGGGACTCCATCCTGGAGCAGGGGAAGAGTGTGAGGAATCCTCTCTCTGAGGAAGAAGGTGACAAAGACCACATGCAGTCACTTCATCACAACTCCCATTCCCTGTCCTCCTGTTCTACTGGAGGGGAGGGCATAAAGAAAACGAGGAGCGAGGTTAAGCCTGGGAAGAAGGGAAGAATGGGGAGGAGGAGTTTTTATTTCTTATTATTCTATACTAATTTGATTGGTAATAAATTAAACTAATTTCCTCAAGTCAAATCTGGTTTTGCCCATGACAGTAATTGGTGAATAATCTCTCCTTGAATTTATCTCGACCCATGAGTTCTTTGCTAGATTTTCTTTCACCTGCCAAGCTGAGGAGGAGGAGTGATAGAGTGGTGTTGGTGGACACCTGGTGTCCAGTCAGGGTCAGCTCACCACAGAGATGTGGCAGTCAGATTGCTGTTCTGTGCTGCAGAGAGCTCAGCAAAGCTGAGAAGTGCATATAAAAAATATTGGATATAAGAGATGTTATACTGCAGCCACATATTTAGGGACTTCATGTTTCGTTGAAGTCCACTCCAACTGCAGTAACTATGGTCATTAGATTGCAATATTTATATATTCATTAGGTACACTTTGTTTTAGTTGTGATATTAAATGTGGCAAGTTGCTATTCAGTTATTAATGGAAAGTTCATATTCCTATTTTTACTGTATTCTGAGAGGATTCCTGTTATAACTCAGGGTTGAATATTGTTTAAATGTGTTCAAAAAAATTTAACATGTCCAGATTCTGATTTGGGGACCACAAAGAGAGATCATACTCTTCCATAGCAATTGAGAAGGTTATTATTTTAAAATATATACATGTCTGAGGTTGGAAAGGGGCTAAAGAGAAGATAAATGCTTTCTGCATTTAACTGATGTCATTCACATCAAATTGAAGAAAAGGTTGCTTAAAGGTGGGAGATGCAACACCTTTCAGGGCTCCTTGTTGGATGTTGACCTGCCAGTCAATGGTGTAATGTGACTGTATGGGGAGTGTGATTGTGTTTCTAACTTTGCATCTCATAAAACCTGTAGGGAGAAGGTGCTGAGAGAAGATAGTTGAAGCTAAAAGTGATAGGCATTGATCATGTCTCTGCTTACTGGTGAGCTGGCAAATGAGAAATATGTCATAGAAGCTGAAACAGAATGAGCTCAGGAGTAGTTGAGCTTTAGGCATGAGAAACTTTCAGACTTGTTTGTAATACAAGATGGTAGAAGAAAGATGGACTAAAACATATTCACAGTTCTAAGGCTCGCTAAGGAAGTGGGCTATTTCCCCCTAGTTCTCTAAAGCGATAAATTCTTTCCACTCCCATGACCTTAACATTTTAGATTCTTAACTTCTTTGACATTTGAATACTGTGTGAAGAACACAATGTAACAGCACATTTACTGTAGTTTTAGATCTGTTTCTGATATAGTTGACTTGCAGTGCTTTGTGGCATCTAGTATCAAGTGAGTATTTTCAGCATTGGTAATGCAAAGTAAAAAACCCAGAGCTGTGGCATCTTACACCACTGAAATCTGGTCTGTACCAGCTCAGAATTTTACTCCCTACTTTTCTATACTGAAAACTGAAAGTAGAGATGCTGAAAGTTTGGATGATAAATTGGTACTTAGTATCTTGGGTGGGGTGGGATGTCAATCCTGTTCCACTCCTGATGCGTAAATGGAAGACTGTTGCTTTGAGAAGTCTCTTTATTTGTATATTGTAGCCCATTGTAGCAGATTTTTTAGATTATTTTCTTAGCATGCTTATTTCTTTTGGATGGTCTGAAATATTTTGTTAACTATTCACCCACTATTCCTCCAACGAAATTTAATCCTTCATCTATTCTGAGTACCCCACAGGAACTCATGACTTAGGGAGGGGACAAAAGCAACACAAAAAAATAGGTGGTCTGAGCATTTATGCGTTAAATATGCATGTTAATTAGAAAAAAATTAGAAAAAATATGAAAACAGATGTTACATAAATTATTTCAGTCTCAGGATAGTAGTAACTTATACACTGACAATAACTTTTATACGTGCATATGTATGTGTATGGCTATTTCTGTATTTTGGAACATTTATGCAATTCTTATGTGGGTAGCACTGGAAAAATAACTTCTAGTTTACGTAGAGCCTCTGAACTCTGCCTGTACTTGTGGGTGTTTTTCTCCCGTGTTACGTTATCCATTGAGCTCCTGAAAGAAAGTTCTTGAAAGAGGCATTGTCAACAGAATAGGTCGAATCTTAAGACTCACGGAAGGTATTTCAAGTAATTGACTTTAAATATATAGAAGACATTTTTTCTGCCTATTGATATTGTTCTAGGCAGCTGAGATTTTAAAATGTAGTTGCAGTCAAGTCCTTTATTGTCTCACATACCCCATTCTTTACTCTGGTCTCTTAGTTCTCTTACCTCCTCTGTGATGAAAAAAAAAAATTCCTAAGGCTTACCAATAGAAGGCAGCCCAGCAAAGAAAACTAAAATATCAAGAATATGTTAACCAAAGAAAGAATTTTGTAAGGGGGTATTCATGCTAGAATTCATCTGCTCTTAGTGTAGTCATTTTGTCATTTTTATAAAGAAGGCACTTCTGACTGACAACCAATTTTCTGAATATGAATTCTGATATAATTTGAATAATTACATAATTTCTGTCCACGTTAGAAAAGCAAACATATGTGCAGTTCGTATTCTAATTATCACCACCAGAGACTGAAAAGTTAACTTCTCAGAAAATGAAGGCAATATAACATGCAGTAAGGGGAAATGTTGAAATATAAAGACCTATAGCCTTCTGTAAATTTTCAGATAATTATTTCAGTATAACATTCTCTTTTCTAACTTGATAGCTTTCATATTCTTTGAAATCTTGTACGTTTCTGGTTTGTGAGTTGTTGATTTTTTTTTCCTGTAAAATCCAGCATATACAGTAGGAAGATAAAAGGCTGCAAGAAGCAGGCACTGAATTGTGGAAGAAGAGGGATAACAATATTTCTAGCAGATTGTTAGTATTGAAGAGTTTTTAAAATAGTGTTCAGGGTATGCAATTGCTATTCTAGGAGATGCATAATGCTACTAAATGTATGAGAATGTGGTACTGTGTGAAAATGAATTACAGAAAACTATTAAGAAATCTTATTTATGTCTTGAAGAGGCAATATATTACCATAAATCCTACTTTATACCGATAAATTGTGTTGCCTACACAGAATTATTTAAACAGGGAAAAAAATAAGTGATGTGTTAATCCTTCACTGCACACGTATTTGTTCCCATTGTAAGACTCAGATTGCATGGGAGAAAAAGAAATTGTATAAAAAGGGAGTAAGATTGTTCCAGCTGTGCATCTTGAATTTTCAGGAAAAAAACTACTTTGGAAACTTAGATTTTCAGTATCAAAGCCATCAAGTAACTCATCTGTGCACTGATACGGGTTCTAGCTTTGGTAGCTGTATCCAAGTTTTTCTCCATCATCAACTTGAACTGGTCTAAGCTTTTGGTTGTTGTACCTTGGTGGAGTATGTCCACATTCAACCAGCCTTTTGGTTTAGGGGTGTATCTATGCAATTCAATTGCATTTCCACAAGAATTATGAATCCCTATGATTTTGCTTCAGGAAAAGGTACGGCTACTGAATTTTTTTTCACCCATAAATCATAGTGAAATTCCTTTCCTGCTAGAAAGCAGTGTTTTTTTCAAGTAGCATTCCCCGTTATTAGTTGCTCTGGTGACCTTCCTTCCAAATTCAAGTAGGACAGTTCTGAAAGAAATTTGGAGAGGGCAGCTGCTTTGCTTTTGAAAACGACAATCCTTACACAATCAGAACCAGACTTTCCAAGGAACTCACCATTTAGGCATCAATAAATACTAAGTAAAAAGAATTGGGAAAGTGTTTGAAATAAATGACATGTCACTTTGTTTATAAATTAACAAAGTTAATATTGTTATATATTAACCCTGTGGGCCACAGAAGTGCCATTGATTTTATTCTGTGTTGATTACTGTGTTGATTGTCCAAGTCTGGTTAGAATTGGGCATTTATGTTCTGATGTAGCCATCTAGTTCTCTGGATCTGTGATGAAACTTATGGATCATTACTGATGCAGAAGTTTGCAGTCAATTTCCTCTGGGTCCCTGCTTTTCTGTGTTAAAATGTGGGATCAAAGAACTTTTATAAGATAAAGATGAAGTATAATAGATGGAAATGATAAAGCCTTCTGAGTCAAAAGGTATGAGAAATAATGCTCTTAAGGTATTTTGGCTTTGAAACATTTCTACAATCATGTTTTTGTTGTAAGTTATGGAATGAACAAATCATAGAAGTTTGTGTTCTGTGAAAACTTTAGTAATTAAATTTATAATTCTTTGAATAGCTGAAAAGCTATAAAATGTTGCAGTCTTCATCACTTCTCTTTCTTTCTTTATGCCCTGAAAAAAAGTGCAAAAAGTCCATGCCCCTGAGATTCAAACTGCCTTTGCCCAAGTGATGTACATTTCAGAGTTTTCTCATTATTAAATGAAATTATGATCACTAGCACTTTACGCACATTAAAAAAAATGTTGTCTCTGACTAAAAACCCAAAATATAGGTATACACACACACGTATATATACGAATGCTTCTTTTTCACAAATGCAATTGTAGTAGTAAACATATTGTTTGTAATACAGTAAGCATTTGTATTTCAGAGGGTTCTTTTCTACAGATTTTTGTCCTACCCTCATTAAATCTCAAGGTACTTTCCACTCCAGCAGTATGTATTAGTATGACTGTTTTTAATAATATTTCCTTATATATTCATATTTATTAATGTAACTAGCATTTTTATGTGGGGCAGTTCTCTCTCATTCACTTCTTTGTGAAGAGTATGATTTTTGTAGGTATGTGCTTCCATCTGTCAATGCTAGATGATGCCGAATTAAAGGAATGTTCCTTGTGTTTGAAACAGAAGGCAGTGAGGCTTTTGGCTATAACTTAGTTTTTGTTGTGAATTTGTTTCATGATTTCTGATTGGCTTTTGAGAGATCTCTGTCTGGTGTACGAAAAAAACATCTTGTCATAGAAAACTCTGCTTTGGTTGACAATATGTGTGGGAGAGAAGAAGTATCGTTCAGTAGCTTTAGGTTGTAGTATGTATTGTATTCAATGGAGATAAACACTGCTTTTGATTCCTGTTGAAGAAGGTGATACTGTGGTCTGTGTTGCTGAAAGGTGCTCTAAAGCATTCAGTACTAGTTGACACTTGCAAAGAGCTAGGAGTGTTTCCCAAAGGGTGTTGTCACACAGCAGTGGTCCCTGGGAAAGGTGATGAGTGCCATACAACCTCATGTAAGAGGTCTGAGTGTGAGACTGAATCCCAGAGATATGTGGGGATGGTAGAAGGTACTGCTTAAGGAGTTAATATGTAAGCTGCTGTTTCTGTATTGTATCCTACAAGAAGCCTTTTGCCAAGCATTCTTCCATTAATAATTTTTAATGGTTTTGCTTTCTTATCATTTCTTCGGGAAGTAGAAATATCTGTGTTGTGGTACCTTAGTGTCTCTTTTATGTGCATGTGTGTCTGTATGCAAGTTATGTGTAGTAGGGCAAGGAGGTGCAAATAAGTGATAGGCAAAGTGATGAAACTTGTTGTTTGAAATTATTTCCCATGGAAGATGATTCTGTATTCTGGGAGTTGTCCAGAAGGGAAATATGGAGGAACATTGTTGTTACTGTGGGAAGTTCCTTCATGTCCAAGAGAAAGGATCATGAGGAATGGTTTCATCCTGAAATTTTCCGAATTCCTGAGACTTACTCTGTCTATATACAGGGCTGAGAAACGAGAGACTGGAAAATTCATTGAATTATGGGAAATAAATGCAGGAAAGTTCAGAATGGCATCATTGTCTTAGCAGTAGTTAGTAGTATTACTAGGGAGAAATTGCACAGCATTTTTTCACAAGGTATGTTGTAAGGAGTGAAGGCTGTACACCCAGGTACAATGTCTTTGGAAGTCCAGCTGCAGTAAGGATTAGTGGAGACTGTCTGCATTCCTCAGGACAGTTTTTCTTAGTTGAATGAAAATGGTAGGAAAAAAAGTGTGCTGTTACTGCGACCTGAATGTTTTGTGGGAGCAACACTGATGAGTACTCTTAAAACAGGAATTAAAGTGAACATGTAGGATTGTAGCAGCTATGATGAGCATCTTTCGACATCAGTGCATACATTTTTTTCTTGATGGCTGCAAAAATGTTTGGAGAAATTTTCAAGTAACATGTTTCCAAAACAGTTTTGTGATTTTATATATTCCTTGTTTCTTTGAACCTTTAATATTTTCCTGAGTAGTCAAACAGGAGGCAAAGTTATTATAGTAGATATAGCCAGAAAAAGATTGTCGAAGGTAGTTGAGAATGGTTCTATTGCTATGAACAACATACAGTAAGCGTTACATAAGCAGGTGCATCAGGCACTGTGTTTTAAAGACTTTCATTAATATTTAATCTGATTTGCCATACATGCTTGTAACTTACAGTATGGAATTTGGCAGAAATACACTGTACCTCTAGTAAAAAGTGTATAAGTTAAATCTAACCACGTAAGATCTGTTGTTCTATTGCATCTTAGCCATCTGCAAAGCAAAATCTTATTTAATATTTTAAATTACTCTGGTAGCATCAGGTTCCATAACTCTTCAGTAACCTCCTTTTTAGGTATTTCTTCCCTCTCACTCATGTCACAAGTTAATAAAGAGGACAACACATATTACAGTGTTTACATTCCAGTGCCCAGTGAAACATATTTAAAGAAAACCTAAAACTAATAAGTTATGAGTTACAAACATTGCAATAATTGTAATGTACCACTCCTCCTAATTAGATGCTGGAAGTTACATATCTGGAGAGAAGGTGAAAGCATAGTTTTCTATACCAGTTGGTTAAAGAAGGTTAAAATATGTAGTTAAAATCACTTCTATGAGCAGTTTACCTCAGTATATATGAATTTGTAAAGACTTCTCTTTAGTGACCACATTAACAGTGAATTATTTTCTTGCTGTAGGCAAGAGATGCATTGCACAGTTGATTTTTGTCTTTCAAGCAGCGTGCCTCACCTCAGAAAGCAGTTAATACTGGATGAAAGTAGAATGATATTTGTCAGATTGCTTCTTGGAACAGGCGGAACTATGTATTGGTCTGCTTAAATGTGAAAATCCTAGTAAACATAAGGCTAATTAATATTTGTAGTTAGAAATCTTGAAGTGATAAACGGGAGTGAATATTGGTTATGCTGTGGGATTTAATTGAGGACATTGCTTCTCGCTAGGAATTGATCTGAAAAAGTAGCTGAAATGCCAGTTAAGCATTTCCTTTCGTGTCCAAACCAGCTTTATATGTTTACAAACTTAAGTTTCAGTTGTTTCTGAGAGGGAGAGAAGCTTGTAAAACACCTTCACTGACCTGGGTCTGAATCAAGAAACTAAGAGAAATGTCAGAAAATTCAAAATGATGCTGCAAGCGGAAGGGTAATCCAGAGGAACATTTATTTCCTGTGTACTTAGCCAGTTCATTAACCAGTGAAAAGTATTAATTCACAGTTTTCTGCATAAAACTCAAGTTTCCTCGTTTTTAGTTATCCTTGCATTGAAGCTAACTTGACCTGGAGAAGGATTGTCCCTTCCTGGTGACCTCTGTTCACTGTCATGTTTATACAGATAACATTAACAAAGTCATTCCTTACATATTGTGGATTTTCTGTACTGTAAGAATATAATATTTGAATTATAGTACCCCCATTTCCATGGCTAAGCTTGCCAGTTTGGTGAAGTGTAGTAACATGAAGTGATGGCACTCGTCACCAGCACAGTGTAGACTCGGCCGCAGCAATCTATGTGTTACTGATACCATGTGCTTGACGGGCGAAAAATTTATTGCTTTCCTCATTTTACAATCATTTAAATGTAGGTTGTTTTTTTCTGAGAGGATCTGAGTAATTGTTTGACATTAGTTATTCTTGTGTCCCTTTCAAGGCATAAAAAAAATGTATTACAATTTTTAAACTGGATCTTTTGAGAAAAGGCTGTTGCTTCTCAGGTATTGTCTTCTGCAAACAGAGACTGTGCAACACTGTGTATTGTTTCCCTGATAATATTTTGCTTTTTTGTGACTGCCTTCTATAAATGGTGGAAGTTTTTTAAAGGCAGTTTTTGCCGTTCTCATATGATCATGCAATCTGTTTACATAGTGAGCTATTTATTAAAGAAAGGGATTTTTAGTAAATATTGGTTATAAAGTTGTTAGACTAATGTAAGGCACTGTTATCAGTACATTCCTGTCTCAAAAAGTAAAGATATTTAAACAAATTCTGATATATTTAAACAAATTATTTATATACATAAGTGGGATTTGTTGTAAACAAATGGAAATCAGTGCAATTTTAACTGAGTTGTTTGGGTTTTTGTTGTTTGCCAAGCATTAATATCAATAGAAGCTTTCCTGTTTAAAGAGGCTGCTTCTCTTATGCTGGATTAATGCAAGTGGCTTTATTATCAGGATGCTTTACTTCTGATACTGGGGGATGTGTTTGCATATACAAATACATATATTTTTCTCAAATCTGATTTGATAATCCAATTCCCATTGTTAGGTGCAGATTAGAAGAATTTTGCATTGGTAGGGGGATCTAAAGCCCTGACATCGTTTTAATCTGATAACAAATGGCTTTAAGTTCATGTTCTTTCAGTTGCTGGCAACAAATCTGAACCTGTGTTTTTTGGATTTATGAGGATAAGTCCTGCTTTGGCAATCTTGTAGATCCTCAAGAGAATAGTTAAACAGTGATTAATCATTGTTTCTTCACTGAGTGTGCAGAAAAGAATGGAAAAGCTGCATTTCACACTTCTGAAGCAATTAATCCCCATGATCTTAGCCAGGTTTGTCTTGTAGATAAGTCAGGATACAAAACTGTACCTAATTTATCAATGTATGCATGCCATAAAGTATAAAACAGACAATTTATTTCATATCATTTATAGTCAAATGTAAAAAAAGAGTGACTTTGCCATATCCAAGAGTGTTTCTTACATTACCTTCATATAAACTAAGTACCAGAGATTACAATGGGATTCCTGTTTATTGTGCACATCTGGTGCAGTCACTATGCATTTTCTCATTCACTTGCTGGCATTTTTAGTGATTGTGGCATAAATCACCTTGCTAATCAGAAACATAAGTGACGGGAAGTCATCTCCTTTTTTTGAACAATGGGAAAAAACATATGGCTTCTTAGACAGGACTTGGCTGTTATACTATTTATGTGGCATTATATTCTGTATTTAGAATTTCATATTAATTGTTGTGGTTTGATTGAAGGCACAGAATGCCCTGTGGTTTTGGTCAAAGTGTTTGTTTTGTGATCTACTTATGATGCCTTCCACGCTTAATATCTGTTGTATTTGTGGATATCAAAAACTGCGCTAAACATGTAGGTTGTATTTTAAAATGTGATAAAATGTTTTTTCAACACTTTTTAGACAATGTGAAGTGGGTACTGTATGTTCCAAGTGACACCATATAATAGACAGTTGTTATAAATTATGTGGCATAGTAAACAAGAGAAACATACATGTTCCTTATCGGGAACATGAATACTCTAAACTTACGGTCCTGCACAGTATCTGTCACTGGATTTACTGCAGCCAATATAAAACCAGTTGCTGGATTGTATGAAATCAGCTGTGGAAGTGAGACTGGTAGCTTTGAGGAGAAAGTTTATTGATAATTATGGTTCTGAATTAAAATTCCCTGCGGGATAAAACATATAATAAGATGCCAAGATTATATTAACATGTGGGGAAGATAATTGCACCCAAAAAGCTATTCGTGTACAGGATCAGTTTTGTGCATCTAGTTTTTCCTCCTACGAGAATATTTTCCACTTAATTTTGGTGTCACTTATTTTGTGATCCATGACAGTGATTACTCCTTTACCCAAATAGCTTATTATTAGTAATAATTACTATGAGAAATTTTTAGTAGTCTTTTGAAAGAACATGTTTATTCGTAGCCAATGGCTCACAATTCTATCTACTATTATATTAGTTATTTTAAATAATTAAACATGCAACCTAATTCAGTCGTGTTATTGACCAAGTGTCTCTGTTCATGGTTAAGTTTGAGATTATTGTGTAGTATTGGAATATACTGATTTCTGAATTGTAAGGACTCTGGTTTTATGTCTAAAAGATCTTTATTCTGTCTCAGATAACTCCTAAGTAATTATAACAAATATTGAACTGAATAACACAAATAAGACTTGTCTATCACACTCTTGAAGTTAGGGAAGGTGAACAGGTTGTAAAAAGAGACCATCCTAAGTGAGCGGTTGTTCCTGATAACACCTCTCTGTCAGTGTAAATCATACCTCAGTGGTAGTAAAGAAAAATATCTAACGGGAGAACACAGAGTAACACTGAGAAGCACTTGTTAAGCCTTATAGGAAAAATCTCCCTCTTCTAGGTTCAGGTATGAGTCTAACTGCAAAACGTAGAGATACTGCTTTTGAAACCTCTGTCAGAAACTGTGTTTTTTGCCCAAGTGTTTGACCTATACTGGAAATTATGCAAAATCACGCAGAGGTAACATAAAACTTCTGAAATCAAATGACAGCACACCACCTTAATTTTTTTTTACTGGTTGATCAGTGTAACTTTTCTGCTGTTCCTTTCTCATATTTCATTGCAAAATTTCAAATTTGGTGTATTAGTTTAATAGGCTGGATTTTTCAGTGTTACTCTACAATAATGCTGTTAACCCTAATAAGTGCCTTTAGGCACCAAAAACAAAAGGTCTCATCTCTATCACACATCTCATTGAATCTGATTTCTTAAATCTGATCTCTTTTTTGTTAATTTTGACTCACAGAAAAAAAAAAATCCAACCTAAAACACATGGACGTAGTCTTCCTGACTAGCTTAGCATTACTGTAGCATTTTGACAACTCTTGCAATGTCAGGAGTGGTGGATTAGTAAATGGCACTAGATAGGCTTAAAAAACCTTCACATCTTTTATGGTCTGACATCTCATTGAATGGTCATTAACCTCTCTTCATGGACCTTCCATGTGTTCACCCTGCTGCCTACTGGAAGTAAAGATGAAGGTAGAGTAGCAATATTTTAAAATGTTGGTCTTTGCAAAGCAGCATTATACATGAGAAACTTGACCTAACTTGGTATTTATCCTTCTTTCTACGTGCAGGCTCCCCAAAAATGTTTTAGTGGACCCTTATGTGTACTCTTAAGTAACCGGTTTTAATTGAAAGCAGATTTGATTTTCCTGCTGGTCTTAGGTTAGCATTTTATTTGGAACAGGATTGTATCTTTGAAGCAGATTGTCCCCACTGTGCTTGTGTTCATACTGCAGAGTAGTGCCAGCATTGGGAAAATTGATTTCTTTTGGATTAAGCTAAATCAGAAGTTGCTCACCAGCAGTATATAAATGGCATTGTTTTACAACAGCTGCTGGTGGGCTTTTGGTCCTGAGCATGACCAGTCCAAATTAAAACTCCTTAAAAGATGTACTGCATGAATGTTGGTCTTCAGCGTTGATTGATTCATTTTACCAGTCCCTCATATTGAACAGTTACCAGTTGCTGTCATAGATAAACCTTTTGTAAATCTCTTAGAAGTACCCAAAGAACTCAAACTGCTTTGTGCAGGACTCATACTGATCATCAGACTTGGATAAGTAACGCATTTACTAATGTGTATTTTTTAATTATCCAAATGGAGTGAATGACATGAAGTTTAGTTAACATATTTCAATATTGAGGGAGCTGCAAAATGATCTGTTCTCCTGTGATGTTGTCCATCAGTGAAACTCAGGAGTCAGCATAATGTGCAATGATGGAGGGCTAAGAAGGAAAAGACAAAAGAGTTGCTCTTGAAATTGGGAGATGGAAATTAATGAAGCTCTTGTAGCATTAATATAATTCACTATTTTTCAAAGGCAGAAGTCTTCTAGAGCTGTAGTCTGTAGGGGAAAACTGTTTAACTTGCTTGCATGAGACAGAGTTTTTGACTTTATGCTTTTGTGTCTGACAATTTAGAAATTTTCTCTTGAAAAGAATTAGTTGGGATATAAATTGTAGACTTGCAGTTTAAGGCTTTTTTCAAAATGGGTAGTTGTAGAATTCCCTCCTTTGCCCTAAAACCAAGCTTACTTTTGCCCAACACAATGTAAAAAATATTTTGCATATCAGACACATTTTAGTGAGGCACATTTTAAAATTCCAGTCAAGGAGTTGCAAATTCATCAGCAGAAATAATTTAGGAAGTTCACTTTCTCTGATAAATACTCACAAACAACTCAGGAGAGGGTTAAAGATAAATTAATTCTCCTTGTAATGAGAAGGGTGGATAAAATAATTTACTTCATTTTAATACAGTTATTTAAAACTTGAATTTTGAGTTTACAACCATCTGTCTCAAGGGCTAAGCTCACTATAAACTATTATAATCATTTAAATAAATAGAGGAAAAAACAATCCGTTCAATATGTTGAATCAATATGTCATGCTTTGAATATCTATATAATTTCCCTCACATTAAGATCCATGGCACATGCACAGTACAATATGGTCTATAAATAGGCCTGGAAGGAATACGGCTGTATCTTGGACTGCAGAGGGAATGGTAGCACTCCCCAGAACTTGGTACTTCGTTTTGCCTAGCAGCCATCTCTGCCTGTAATTGGAGTGTGATTCAAAAGCTAACCAACTGTAATTAAAAGAAGATAGATTTTAATGGCTGCGAGGTAGTGGAGCGTATTTGTCACATCTTGTGTCCACCACAAGAAGAATCTTCATTTGGTGTCTAGTCTTCATTCCCTGCTTGGGCTTGGGAGAAAACCTTTTTTCTGCTCTCACTTACACTGTTGGTTGTTCCACTTTGAAACAGTGCAGTTGTGCTGTGTTCCTGTCCAGTTAGCTTGGCCATATGAATTAAGCATACATGGCTAGAGGAGTGTGTGCTTATTTTCAGAACCTAACACAACAGTGTGTGTGTGTGTGTGAGTGTGTTATACAGAGTACCTGCTCTCATCACGTGGAAAATATGGATTGGAATATAAGCCATGGGCCTTCTTAAAGCTAAGTAGCTCAGGAATGCTGATATTAAAAAAAAAAAAGCAAAGAGAAAATGATAGATGGACAGACATGGGTTAAATTCGTGTAAGTACAGCTCTAGAAAATATATATAGTACCCAAGTTCTAAGTCAGCTTTGTCTAGAGAGAAAGGTTTCATTCTTTCAACTGCTAAGAAATTATTTCATCATTTTTAAGTAGCTGTATTATGAAAGTATGGTGAAGACATGGCTATTGTTAAAATAAGTGACTTGTAATATTCAAGAACGCCAGTAAACTTAAAATGTGAATTTTGCTTACATAGTAGAAATACAGTCTAAAGCTCTGTATAAAGAACTGTATGAGTCTGTGTAACTGAAAATACCAGTTTGATTATTGTAAACTGCCCTTGTACTTTTATCATATAAAAAAAGTATAATAATAATTGTATTGTAGGAATGGGACAAAGGACAGCAGTGAGGGAGCAGTAGAAGCAGAGCACATCCTAAAGCATATGCTGGGACTCCAGCCTGTTAATTGCGTAAACTGCAAAGGTGCCATGTTCTTCTGAAATCCTTTGAGGCTTTTGTGATGATATCACAAACTATTAGAGGTTGGTTTTGAGGTCACTAGAATCCCTTGGTGAAGTCACGGACCAGTAATTCAACTGTCATCTGTATCTATGCTGCAAAAATCAAATTATTAAGGTTCGATGGGTGGATGAAATATCTTTGTGTTCTGTTCCTTACTGTATAAGTAGCATAACATCTCAACAGTACTTAAAAATTCACCAGTTCTCTTAACATTGTGTCCTGTTGTTCTGTAGTTGAATCTAAATTAAAGCAAAATGTAACTGTTGTGTGCAAGGAGAATATTAGGATTTGAAGAGAATATTGTAGATCAAGAAATCTGGGTGCTTGTTTCACACATATTACTTGTTCAGGGCACATGAGTCTGTGAGAGCCAACTCTTGACTGAAACTGTACTGAAACATTTGTGTGCCCTCACTTTAAAAATGTTCCACGAGAACATAGGAGTATACATGGAGTATTTTACGCCATTGAAGCCTTGACGTATGTTTATGGCTGTCACCTAGCATCCCTGTGCTTCACTTTCTGTATCCGTAAGAGAAGGGAAATGCTTTGCAAGATAGTTCAACTCAGCAATATTTGGAAAGCATTGTGGTTTGCATAAAGAGCAGACTATTTATTTTTTTCTAAAATTATGAAATCTGTTGTTGAGTGGGTGGGCATTGTTAAACACCTAAAATCCAAGTACCGGTCAGAATGCAAATATTCCAAAGTGCCATTTTACTGTACTTTTTAGATTCTTAATTCAATAGCCTACTGTGCTGCATTAATTTTAGATAAATTTTAGCCACTTGCATACTTGGAACCATTTTAGCGATGTTTTGTATAATGCCATTCTCCATTTTATTCATGTTTCTGCCCTTTTGGTGTTAGTCTTAAAGAAAATCTGAACATCATATTAAGTTAGATGAAATGCCTGCTTTTTTCACCATTTTCTTTTGCTAGATGACTGAGGCAAATTGCATGTTTTTACTCTTAAGTTCAAAAGTACACAAGTAAGTAGAATTCAAAAATAACTTTTCTAGACATTCTTTAGTTTCTTCGGCAGCGGAAATACGCATTTGTTTATCTAGGTTTATTCAGACTTATGCATGCTAAGACCTATTGGAAGCTGAAGTCTCTATGTAATTTATTTTCAGTGTGTAGTGTAAACTGCTGTGCTGTATATACATTTTATATTTATGTCAGAAAAGGGTTGCAGAGGGGTACTTTAAAACCACCTTTTCGGCTCTAAATAGCTATTGTGTACATATGGTAAGGTACTGCTGCTTAACAATTAGTAACTGCTTTGATGAAACTAAATTACATGTTTAAGTTCCCATCAGGAAGTCGCTTCACATATCTGTATTAATGTATTCAAGGCTCGAGAAGGAAAGTTAATTTTCCAGCTTAAATATTTAATTCAAGCTTAAAATTTAGTCTGTAATTAGAGCTCCCAAATGGCAGGAACATGGAGTATTTGTCCATTTTAATTAGATTGTTGTTTACCTATTAATTATATATCATATCTTGTCATATAGTTTTGATGGTAACAGATGGTGCTAGGAGTTAGTAAGGGTTTGAACAAAATAAGATTTCACATGATTTATTAAGTTGCACTTTATTAGCGAGTGGTCTGCTTTCATCAGGTTATTCTGTGGAATAAGAAGTTTGAAACATTTCACTGATTTTGCTGCTTACTATTTGCGTGCTCTATGGAAAAACTGAACTTAACTTCAAAAGGTGCATTCTTTTTGTTTACAGGAAGATGTAATACTTCTGTTTCTCCAGAGTTGTAGCCTCTTACACTACCCACATGTCAGTAAGCTTACATCTTTTTTTTAAATGTTGTGTATAAGACTTTTCAAGAGCCATCTCTGTTTAATTTGCAAAGAGTACTATCTGGAGCAGTTGCTTCAGAGGTGGAAGACCTGACTTAACTGCAAAAATCTTAATTTTTGCGCAAAATCTGAAGTTCATTTTCAGGTTTCAATGGGTTATAAAAAACAGCATATCCATTTGTTGACTGGTACTTTCAAGACGCAAATGTGTGTATACATATATATGCGCCTTTATCACACCCAGCAGGCATTCAAATGTAAAAGCTAATTGAGATTTTTTCAAAGTTCTGTAGTTCTGGAAAAATTATACCATGTACCTTCACCAGGTATGTGAACATTATCCCAGTTCTTTGGCAGTATTAACTGCTGGCACAGCATTACCTTCATCACACATCCGTATCTTACCTAGATTCATTAGTCCTGCACGCAGTATAAGTATGTCTGTCTGACTAAGGGTGTTTTAATGGAGTTAATGCAGGGCAGCTCACTTGTAAACCATTCATACATGTATTTAAATCATATGTTACCTACCTTGTGATATTCTGGGATTCACATTTAAATAGTCCCCTTGAAGACCTGGGACTGAGGAAAAGAAAAATATAAAGTCAAAATAAGGAAAATTCTTCAGAGATTTGAAATATTAAAAAAGAGAGAGAAAGCTTGAAGATTTTTTTTGAAAGAAAAATCTCTATTACAATTTTTGCAGCTCCTGAGAAAGGACAGAAAATGCAAGTAGATAACATGACACAAGTGAAACAGGGAAAAAGTTAAGAGGGTATATTAGTAAATAAAATTGTGTAGCACAGGTTGAAGCAAACTAGCTATAAAAAAAATGAGCCTTAAAATGGGGGAAGATTCAGTAAATGTGTGCCTGAGATGCTGCATGACCAGTGTTGGTAAATGGACAGTGGTTTTCTCTGTGGAGGTTCTACACCATGAAACTAATCAGCAAATGAGTTTAGCAGTGCAGTGTTTGTTGGTGATTTAGTAGTAATTTGAGTATTTGAGCTTTTAAACCCACTTTTATCATAGGTCATTTGACCTATTCTCTTTTTAGACACTGGAGGGAAGAGAGCAGAGATAAGTTTCTTAAGTCTAGGCCAATTCAGCAGTTCTCTGTTAAAAGCTGAATAAATAAGTGGGTTTTTTGTGGCAGGCCAGTCTTTCTGCTTTCACTGGTTGCTTTCGTGGGACCTTGGTAGCTTAATCCCTTTGAGCTATAATATACCTGAATAAATGAAGATCCTTTTCCTGTAATCCCTTTTTTAAAAAGCTAATTAAGTATTTCTGTCTTCCTTCATTTTGTCCCCTTGCCAAGTTAAAAAAACACATACGATCATCAGAACTGTACCTGTTTCTTGACGTTGACCATGGCTTCAAAGAAATGGTAAGAGTCAGAGTTTTGCTAGTGAAGAGTAAACAGATGGCCGCAGTACACACACTGATTTCAAGGCTTGCTTCAGTGGGCGACTTGACAAACGGTAGATCTACAAAACTGCCTCCTTGTTCTGGCACTCGCTTTGTCCACGCACCAGCAGCAACAGATGCTTGATGCTGACACTAGTTCATTTTTTTCCCCACATAACTTTGGTCACATACTCCGAGTTGGATTTACTGTGACCCCTCTCATGTTTCATAATTGGTCCCCATCAGCATGAGTTGCTACCTTAAAAAGTATTGATAAATATGTCTGTGTTCAAATAAACTGGAGGTGGGGTGAGTAGGGGGAGGTGTTTGGGAGTGTGTATGTATCTTGGACGTGTTCCCAAGCCAAGGATCATTTTATCACCACCTACATCTATAAAGAACCACTATGCTGAAATTGTGCAGTTTGATTAGCTAGGAAAAGCTAAGTGTCTTGGCCTATTGCCTCTTGCATGTGTGAAAAGATTACCTTCTGAAAATGTGACCTTTTATCCTCTTTTGCTCAGATACTGGATTTTTCACCATGATTTGTAGAACTGTGATAATAACATAGGAAACGGCATTCAATCGTTAGCGACTGAAATATAAGTGATTACAAAAACATTATCACAAGATAGTACTAGTAAAAATATTCTACTTGCTGAGCTTGCACCATCAGAATATATTTATACATTTTATGCAAAAATACAGGGTTAATTTTTTTATTCCTTTGACCCTGTGTATCAAATGTGATAAAATATGCTATCCTGCAGCTAAAAGCAGATGGAAAAATAAATTGAAGAACGTCGTTTAACTGCAGTCTTATCCTACTTCATATAAAAATATTACAAAAATAAAACAGAGACATAACTGGGTCATTGAAATGTTCTTTAAGAAAGACTGCTTACGCAAAATTCCCCCTTTTACAAATACTGTGGTTCATAACAATCCTTAAAAAAATGCTTTTGAAATATAGTAGCATGAATTTTGTTTTTAAAATAGTTTATAGTCTTTGGAGTCAATCTTTCATTGAGAATTTTGTTTGTTTCTTTTGGAACATATTAAAAGTAGTGTGTTTGCATTAAGGCTTTCTTACAGCCATAAGAGAGTTTTGAATCATCATTTCAATTTATTGCAGTGCCTAGCGGGGCTTCAGCTTTACTTGCTACCTTTCTTTAGTATGTCAGTGCCATATATAGCTTCCACAATAATTCTGTTTTCATGTTTGACTTCATAAATAGATTTTGAAGGATAAGGTGCAAGATACACAGTTCCTGTAAAATATGTTGGTATGGGTGCTTTAGTAGGGAATACAGCCAATAGTGACATACTGTCATTTCTCAGTTCTTGACCATTTCACCAGATCTGCCTCAGGTAGCAGACTAAGGAGCACCCAATCTCCCCATGAAGGCACCTGCTTGTCTGCTTGATTGTCTATGCAACTTCAGTCCCTAACTGTAGTCTGTAAAATCTCATTTGACTTTGAAGTCTTAAAGCAGCCTAAATT
>JAUMJJ010000222.1:7882500-8057500 GCA_033556795.1 Tapera naevia
TTCCACACATCTGTTGGTGGAAATAACATTTTACACAAAGGTGGAAGGTTCTGTAATCGCTTTGAAGAAGAATTTGTGAATGCCTGTAGTAATTCAAATTAAATGCGTTTTATATATGCTAGACTACTCAGCTCTACCAACTTGTATTTTTACGTTTCCATAGTTCAGTGAAGAAAATTCAGATCTATATGAAAATTAAAGCAAAGAGCTGATGAAGGCATTTTTTTTCTGCAAAGAATTAACGATGTGTTTCCTACTTAAGTGTCTCTTGCTTTACAAGTAACAGCAAAGTTTCTATGTTTTGCCTCTTCCAGTCAGGTAAGCTGATTGTTGAAGTATAAAAGTATGACTGAGTTTGGCTGAGGTTACTGAAATAAGGACCCTTGGCAGCCTTCAGAGAACTGGTGATTAAACTCTGTTTCCCTGATAGAGTTCCATTCCATGTTTCATTACTGTGGTTCAGTATATATAATTAAGGTTATGAAGTCAGTAATTGGTTAAAGAGAGGGAAACATTAGAGGGTCCAGAGATGAGATCCTTGCAAGTGCATTGAGTCTGGAAAATAAACACAAAAGTGTCTAATACAGGAAAAGCAACTCAGCAGTACTTCAATTCCAAAATATAACTCAGTTTATAAAACGACAATGCTAAAGCCTCGTCTTGTTGCCCTGTGGCCCCCTTTGGAGAAGGGGGAAAAAAAACATAAAAATCACCCAAATCAGAGAACGATGTAGGCTTAAGGAAAGTGTTCTGTCCTTACCTGTTTTTCACTTCTGCTAATATTAGCATCAGCAAGTTGTTCACTTGCTGTTGAGATGATACTGAAGTAATTAAAGATTAATACCTAAATCTGTAATTACTTGCTTTTAAATTTGTAATTTATTTGGCTTCTCTCCCTGTTTGTCTATGCTGGTTAATCCCACAAATAAATACGTATTATCCCAAGTTCTCTTTGAACAGTGTCATAGAATCAAAGCGTAATTGATGTGGTTAATGCATCAGGCTAGAAATTTAGTTTAGTGCAGGTCCATGAACTGTTGTCTCAGTGTGTTGGGAAGATATTGGGAACTGCTGACATGATGCTCAGGAATCTGCACTTTGAATCTACCTTTTGGCTAATGCCTCTGTTAACCTCTGTATTTCTGCAAGCAGTTTCATTGTGCTAAGTACATCTGACAAGTCATCTACATCTTTATGTTAAACTGCTTTGCCTTTTCAAACCTAAAATGGTCTATAACTCAGCCACTTCACTGAAAGCTGCACACAGGTGTTTGGCGCACTAAGACACTAAAATAATTTATGTCTATTAGTCTGACCCTTCTTAACGTTAAAACAAAACTATTTTTGTTGTTTTCTTCAAAAAGCTTTCAATATGATGAATCTCCAATAAAACAAAATGCAGCTTCTGATGATTTAAACTGATCTTTGTAAAGATAAATCAGATTCCATGGTTAGCACTGTAATCATCTTGTCATGCTTAGTGTGATTATTCACCTTTTAAAAGTAATAGCAAAGTTTTCCAGGTTCTGCACTCTTTTGCAGGTTCCTAGAATGAAAGCCCAGTATACATATCATGTAAAACAAGTTACTGGATGAAGCCTGACTTTTATGATTCCAAAACCTGTAGGAAACTTTATATTGACCTAATGTACTTTAAAACAGAACAGGTCTTTCAAGAAATAAATGAATTTAGTTAAGGTTTCATTAGAAAATACTGGCAGTGTGTCCCTCAGTTTGCTATGCAAATAGTTGTGTCATTGTCTGCAATCTGGCTAGTAAACAGTTCAGAGTAAGTTAGGTGTGTGCGTTTGAGAACTGCAGCTGTGGAAGAGTGCCTTGTATTTTCAATTTGAAGTGTATGTCTTGGCCTATATTGACCGGGTTTTAACACCAAATTACTTTGTGATTTAAAAATCACTCATCCTGGGAGAAAGTGGAAGAAAAAGATTGTTATGGTTTTCATGCATCAAAGTTTTGTCTGTTCTTGCATTTGTGGCATATGTTGGCTACTATGACTGCATGCATCTTAAATGGACTCAAATTTTAAACTTCCTCCTTTTGATTTGGACAATGCTGAATGGTGAGAATTGGGTAGGTCCTGGTTTTGTGTTAACAGAGCAGAGGCCACAGCTGTAGTTAACATCTTATGAAATACAGTACTAATAAATACAATTAACATTATTTTAATGGACATTTTTATGTTGCAGCGATCAGTGTAAGCTTTCATAGTGAAGTACAGTTAGTACATATGTTATTATTGCTACAGTACTAATTACATTTATTGCAATGGCTTTTGCACTGTGTTTCAGCCATGCTTTTGTGCGGCGGACTGTTTAATAGAGACATGCTGATAAAATATATGCTATGAACACAGCAGATCCTGGAATAAATAAATATGGAAGTTGGTTATAACTGTCTGAAGGCCTCTTAGTCATGAAATACATATCTGTGTTGATCCCATGGGTTTTGAGGATAACTGTAGTGAGGGAATAACTCTTCAAAGGAGAGTCTGTTCTGTATGGAGCTTTCCGGATCTGTTGATACAAGCTCTGTCAAGTACATTGCTTCTTTTTTTTTTTTTTTTTAATACCATTGTCATTCCTAAAGTGCTAACAGGTTGCAAACAAAAATAGGGTCCTGTTGTGGTAGGTGCTCTGCAAATAAAGAAGGCAAGAGTGTACAATCCAGGTGGTGCTGAGAATTGGTTGAATGCTGTCGTGGCAGCAGTGCCCTGGGGCTATGCAGCCATTCTGAGAAGTGGGGCTAGTGAGCATGGGCAGGGTAGGCTCACAGCCTTGGAGTTACGGCTTTTGAGGACAGAGCTTGTGTCTCTCTGGTGTTGGACACTAGTGCAGGTGTATCAGAGTTTTGATTCAGAATTGCAGGAGGGTAGCTGATGAGGTTACCACACCATACCTAGTAATTTATTACTACTGTATAGGTATCCGTGCTGTTTGTGAAACAGTTATCAGACCTGTGCCACATGTTTACTTTGGATAAATCTAGCAGTGATTTGGGAATAAGAGCAGGTATCTGAAGTAAAAGACTTCTCCAAGGGCTTTCTCAGGCCAGGTTTTCTGATTTATTTATATATTTTTTTCCCCAGTTGGCTGGCATGCAATGCCTGTTATCCTGTCTCCTGCTTGGGTAGAAGGATTAGTTCTTTTTAATTGCTGATACGCTTGGGATTCAAAGTCCAATGGTCTGGGGGCCCAATGGAGAAAGGGTTATTAAAAATAGAAAAGTAATATGATATTTTCTGTTGCGCTTCTAATGAGATGCTCAAAGCTGATCAAAGAGAGCACTGAAGGGAGAGGGTAAAGCAAACAAATGTCTTCACGTTTACCTCATTCCCTGGAATGTCATAACCTAGGGGAGAGGTGATTCCTGATTGACGGGCTGGATGCGGCTCTCCACCAAACAGCTGACCTGTCTTACAGTTCGATCCCTGACACCTTTGCCACCCCTTTGCCTCAGTCCTCCTGAGCAGATGGCTTGGGGATTCTGTTTCTTGTGAGTCTAGTTGGCAGCAGGACCTGTGCCCAGTGGAGGTGGCATGCTCACCCTGCTACGAGGACTGTTTCAGGAGAGTGGGGATATGTAGGAGTGAAGGGCTCACTTGGCTGAGAATCTCCCTGATGTCAAGAGCTGCCAGTGAGTCAAGTGGGTGCACAACGTGATCTGGGTAACCCAGGGAGGCCAGTTCTTCATAAATGGCAGAGGCCATTAAATACAGCAGGATCTCAGGGAGCTGGGACCAAAAATATGGAGAAAGAGGAGATAAAGAAGAAAGGTAAATGAGGAGAGAAAGATGTTTTCCTGCAAGATCATTTTCCTTCCAGCTTCTGTGCAACAGGTTTCCTGCATTTTCCATAGAGATATCTAGCAAATCTAGGTGATTATAGGAATAAACTGACAGTGTCTCTCTAAAGCAGAATAGAGTGTGATTAATTTCTTCTGTGGCTGTGTCCAGAAGACTCTTCATCTCCTCTCCCATCATGTGAGGGAAATATCTGTCAAAAGTATACTTTGGATTCTCACTAATGGTGAGAGAGAGGGTGGGTCTGAACAGCCCACTCTTGATGTGGTCTTGGTTGATATTCAGGTATGGTTGTGGACAATGAAATGATCAAATTGGGTTCTAACATGAGTGTCCCAGGCTTGGTGGCTTTAAACTGTTGTTTAAAAAGAAAATGTCTTCTGGCTGGAAGGCTACATACTAACTATTTGGGTTTAAGATTGGAAGATACAGTTCATCTGGGAAAATGTATTTATACCATAAATATTATGGGAGAAACTTGCTTCCTGAATGTCATACTTATGTTTCATGTGCCTTCTTTCACCTCTGATAGGCAGAGATCTTTCTAGTTCACTCATAAACTCGCTAGGCTTGATGGTACTTTTTGTGGTTGATGTATATTGGTTTGTAGCACTGCCAGGCCCAGCTACTAGCTTTGGGCGTGATACCTGTTTCCTGTGCTCTGTGTCTGCTCTCACAACCTGACATCGCAGTTTACTGTTATTTCGTACCTTGAAGTTTAGAACAGGATTAGGAGATTAGGAGATGAGGAAAAAAATAGGTGCTAGAAGTCAGGCAGACTAAGGAGAGCCCCTCAAGTTCATGGCTGTTCTCTCTGCTGCTCTGGGATTGCAAATTCGCTCATGTATCAAGGGTGAGGGGGAAAAAAACCAAACCTTGGCATCTTGTTTTAATGCTTCCATATGTTTCATTCCCAGATGAGGGGAAAACTTTGAATTAGTTGTCTTTAGAGAGCTACCCCCATAAATATATGAAAAAATATGTACAATTTTTAGGAGAGCTTTCTGCAGAAATGTCTGTGAGTGCTGTTGTGAGACTTTATGTTGAAGAAGGAAGTCTACTTTTGGTGTTGTTTTTCATGCTTCAGCAACCTGTGTTCTGGTGTCTGCTGGGATACTTTATCATGAAAGCAGACCTTCAAACAGACTGGTCCTCTACTCAGTTGTCTCTATGACACAGGCAGTAAATGTGACAGCATTGAAAATGCCCTTGTATGTGTGGTGCAGGGTTGATTTTATGCAGCTATTAGGTTGGGGGTGAAGCACACCTGGCATCTTAGCCCGGTGCATGTATAGAAGAAATAGCTTAGCACCTCAAGCAGTAAGGTGGTAGATGACAGCAAAAATTGTAGCCCGCTGCCCAAAGTAGCAGACCTGTCAACTCTACTGAAGATCAGTACAAACATGAAGCTCAATGCTAGTGGAAATATAACTGTTTTTTTTCTTTGAAGTTATTTTGCTGAATAATCCTCTAAAATATTATGCAGAAGACCCTGAATTGTAAAGTTTAGTCTTGTGTTGCTCATAGACTCATTCAATGACAAGGGTGTTCTCTGTAGATGATATTTGAGGATAGCAGGTGAATTATTTTGGTCTAGATTTCTCTTTTTAAAATATGTATGTGACATTTTAGTTGTGGAGCATGTTAGGAAGAGCATGAAAACTATCTTATGTGTAACTTTGTGCTGCTAAATTATGTAGTTTAAAAACTACGATCAGTTTATTTAAAAGTGCGGCAGCTGCGGTGGCCTTAGGCATGTATCAGTTAGGTGAGATAGAGGTGTGGCACTCAGTGTTATTGCAAAAATAACACTATCAAAGGACTTTCTTTATGGTTAGTGAATTCAAGGCACGTGTATTATTACTAAAAAAACACTGGAGTTGTGGTGGCAGCTTTTTATGATAAGGGATTGTAGTTGGTCAGTATGGAGAACTGTGCAATTTTGTCTGTAGCTTGTGTATTTTTGGTTTGATAGATCAGTTCTTGTTGTCTCTGCACTTGCTGGTGTGAGAAGCAGCAGTGAATGCCAGTCACAAGCTTTGAGAGATTTTAGTGTTGCTTGTTGCTTAATCAGCAACCAAATGTGAACCATTTCTTCTTTTTTAGCATTTCTTCTTCCTACTCTGTCACTGATGCAACTGCTCTCTCCGGTATTGAATAAACGGTCTCCTGTTAGAACAACTGACATCTGGAAGACTCTTCACAGTACTTCACATAGCAATGTTCTGACTCAGCCAGTAGTTGTCAGAGCTCAAATCGGGGTCATCTCAAGAAATCTGTAATGCCTTTTACTTCTAGAAAGGGCTGGCCTGAAAATCTGCTTAATGTTGTCATTCAAAATTTACGTGGTTTCATTAGGCTTATTAAATGCAATGAAAAATGCAGCAGTACGTAACACTGATAAAGCCCTTTCACCTTGCTATTTCAAATCACGCTTATGGACGATGAATTTAGCTTCCCGGTAGCCCTGGGCAGAGGTATTATCTCTGTTTTATGGACAAGAAAACTCAGTTAGATTCAATGACTTGTCCAAGGTCATACATAAGACTGATAGTACTGGGAGGGGAGTAAATGTCCAGACTTCTGTCTTGATTACATGATAATATTTTTGAATAAACTCACTGTCTTAGAAAAGATGCATCTGTGTCTTTGTCTTTAGGGTTCAGGATTATTTTCAGGATTAATTTTGTAAAAATTAATCAGTATTTTCCTCAGAAGCATGATTCTCATGACTGAGAACATTAAGAAGAATTCATATCCTTTTTTGTAGACTTCAGTTCACTGCTTCCTACAAAAACTTTGTTGTAATCCATTTTGGCTGTGTTGTTCTCTGCCTTTGTGAAATAAAGCTGCCCTCATTATTTAGCATTCTTACATTTGCATATGGACAAGAGGGAACAGCTGCTTTCTGCAGGGATTTTGTGTACTCATTCATATTCCCACAGTGGTGGCCTTGTTCTGAAACACACTGCTACCCTGTGGAAAAGTAGAATAATACATGGACAATATAGAAATCAGTCTGTTATTAAACACTTGGTGGTACAGCATAAAGGGAAAACTGTAACCACAGTTATGTCTTAAATCTGAAGCAAGTATCACTTAACGATGGTATTTAAAAGAACGTTTTGTGTTTGAAATAAAAATTGCTAGTGATCATTTCTCATTTGAAGATGATCTTGGCCTAGATAATAAATAGCCATTCCCATATTCATGGACAGAAAATTGTGTCTGTATATTGATAGAAACTGGAGTTTTCCAAGTATTATCCAGACAACAGTTTGTTTCCCAAAGATTTGTGAACAGCTAACCAGTCAGCAAAGTTTGGATCTTCTTTTTTTCCAAATAACACTTCTACTGTGTGTTTTCTAATGCCTCAACTTAGATTTTAAAGTTATTTAAAAATACATGAAAAATTAAATGACAAAAAAAGTTTAATTCTCTCCATAAACTGAGGGACTTAAAATCCATAATCTGTGTTGGAGTTAAAGGGAACTAAAGCTCTAGCCAGAGATGTAAGAAAACATTAAGGAATATAATTTGTATACATTGTGTGAAAACGCAACATCTTAGTTTTGAGAACTTTGCTTTTCAGTTCTTTAGAAAAAAGGAAATACGTTCACTTTGTATTTGCCTTCAAAATTTTGAAATACCTTGAAATGACTTTGAGGAAGAACAGTGAGTCCAAGCGTATGTAATCTTATCCCAAAACGTTAAGACATGTATATGGAAAGTGTTTGAATGTGGTAGTCACAATGGGACCAACCATTAAAGTAATAAAATACAAATACAATTCTGAAGCATTTTCTTCCCTGCTGACTTTTTTCTTTTTTTTCTTGCTATTTTCCCACCTTCTACTGTTGGGCTTCTTGTTTTAAAAGTAGCATGTAGTATTAAAATAGTTTCAAGAGGGAGGAGGAGGAAAGCACTTACAGAATTGCTAAAATTCTGATTATGGATATCTGAAAAAAAATGGAAGGTCATAGTCTGACCTAGAGACCTTGGCAGTGTCCTTTAAACAAGCATTAATCATACCTAGTGCATCAAATCATCGTGTGCAAGATAACATTAGTGACCTCTCCAACTGAGAATAACAAATGACTCTTATTTTTCCTTTCTGTACATGACAGTAGTGCTGACAACCTCTGTGTATTTTTTTTGCCCTGTACCTAATCAACTGATCATTCCCAACACAAAATTTTTCTTGAAGTACATCTTTTCACTCCTATTTCTGCATGATAGCAACCTGTATAGATAATGTGCAATGGATTAGTCATCATATATACATGTTTATTCTGTTGGGATGTCTAAAGGCAAAGTAGTTTCTGCACCTTTTGTGCTGATGAAATGACATACTGAACAAGGGGAATTGGATTACATTGACTAGTTAAAATATATAAAATTTATAAAGATGTGCTTCATAATATGATTAAAAGTACACTATGCTACCACATTCTTGGGGAAAATGCATATTGCTGAAAACATTTTTGGTAATGTCTTTAGTCATATTAAAATGATAAAATAATCTGTGCTTCTTCTGCATTACCTCTATGAAAGTTGCTTAAAAGTCCTAAAGGGGGCATTACTAGTTGTAACTGGAATTGTGATGTGCTCAGAGGTATGTCTTTACATGCAGTTACAGAGTCAGAGTAAATATTTTAGAGCTAAACTGAAGACTTAATTGCCTGTCAGCTGCTCAAAAAGCCTTATTAAACTAATTATTACCCTATAATGCCTTAGCTTTTATTCTGCAATGGCCAATGCTGTAGCTGCAGGGTACTGGAAGAGTCCACAGGACCAATGCGTTAAAGGGTTAACAAACACCTTGGGCAATATTTCATGACTGTTGCTGCTTCACAAAAATTGCCTCAGGATTGCAGTGTTCTGGCCTGTCAGTCCTGCCGTTTCTTCACCACCTGTAGCCTGATCTGTCCAGCTGGTTTCTTTCTCCCATTTTTGCAGCCTGGCCTTAAGCATGAGCAGTGGCCACTTGGCTGTGCTCTTACAGAGCCTTGCAACTTGTTGGCTATCCTGATATTCATTCAGTCTTTCACCATAGATTTGAGGGCAAAAATAATGTGCCCTTTATTGGCACCTTGGGGCACTACAATTCAGAAATCTGGTCTTGCTTTGTCTTTCACTAGTGGTGCCAATTGCTAGCCTTTCTCCCCAGACATTTTCTTTGCCAAATTTCACTGATAGCAGGATAGCGGGAAGTCTAATATATTTTTAAGGTTTTGCTGCAGTTGCAGACTTCCTCAATGACATTTATTTACTTGTTTGTTCTTTTTTGGCACTCGTGTCATTTAGAGACCAGATTAGCAGCCTCTGCCATTAGTTGCTAAAACCAGATGTGTCATAAGAGAATGCATCAGTAGAGAAGAATATCAGATTAAATGCCAGAAGCACTCTAAAGTGCCACATAACATCTTTTTAGCCACTCATAATGACTTTTAAAATAAACTCTATGGCTCTTAGCCATGGTGCTGGAAGGTCTCAGGAAAATCCTCTGGGTGGTGGCTCCAACCTCCACCCACTTGTCAGTCAAGACTAAGTACAGTTAGGCTTTTTCAACTATCATCTACTAAAATTGTCAGTAGGATAAGGTGCAGCCTTCTTACAGGCGATGTCTAGGATACTCATTATGTTCACATCAGTTGCAATAGGTGTCTTTGTGATGCTTTCTCTTTTCATCAGTTACCTGGAGTATTGCAAATTAGTGATGATTATAGACACTCTTCCATAATCCAGCTAAATACTGAAGCTATGTTTGAGCTGTAACATTATTGTCTTGCTGAAGTCCCATGTGAGATTTTTACCAGAGGTGTAAAATTCCTAAGACAGATCGTATTCTCTATTACAGAAATCTTTTAAAAAATATTTTATGCAACAGCTTCCAGCTCAGTGAGCTTCAATTTATGAAATTCTGAATAACAAAAGAAGGATTAATAAAACTCAGCCACTATGCAATTTATAATCCTTCACACTTACAAAATGCCTTTTTTCCTAATGGGCTTAAATCCTCATATGCTTTTTAACCAGTATGATTCAGACTTCATTCTTTTTTGATGATTTACCTCAAGGGAAGATCTAGAATTTTAGTTCCAAAAAGTTATTTCTGCTCTGAATTTGAGTTTCTGATTGGCTAAAAGTCCTCCAGAACTTGCAGAGAGAGTGTTTTATGTGCTGCAGTCTACTGTGTTGTAGGTTAACTGTGTCCTACGTCTCTTCTACTCAACCTGAAAAGGGCACCACGAATGACATAAATGCGAAGTTCAGTATTTGCCCCTGAGACTGTGTCACCACATCTATGTTCAGGTGGTTAGTCAAGTCTGGGATTTTTAGAAGGCTAATTGCTTCTTAAAGTGGGAGAGAGGGAGATGGAAGATTAATGTGTATTTTTATTTTATTTTTTTTTTTAAATGTTTTTTCTTGACTTGTGTTGTACTGCAGCTCACTTCTTTCACCCTTCAAATGGTATTGTTCAACAGTGACACCTTTCTGTGTTTAATGACCAAATGATTAAGCTTAAGTTGTTTCATATTGTAATACGTGTCTTCAGTCATGTTTTTTTGATTTTTAATACTGACAAGGTCTCAACAGTGGAATGTAACAAATCTGTAACAAAACTTTTGGGTTGTCCATGTGCTTAACAAGATTCTGTCTTGTTAACCTAAATCCCTCTGTTAGTCTTTGTTTTAATAGCACCTTCAAATTAGTGCTTCCACTATAGGTTTTTTTTCTGTGAATCTATTTCAAGTTATAAATCAAGCACATCAAGTTTGTGATGTGTGCTGTGACTATATCTAGTAACTAAGTCAGTGTTCTGTGCTCTGCCAATTGCATTTAAGTGCATTCCAGCATCTAGGTTGCATCTCTAGAGCCAACTGGATAATTTAGTCTCTGTAGCGTAGAAATTAATGTATTGGCCAAACCAGCATGTTTCAGTTTCTGTTCTGAGCATAAGGTTCTCTAATTTCTCTCTTAATGCTTGATTTCTTTTTTTTAAGAAACAGGCCAACCAGCCCCCACCTTGGTCTGCTTAATGTATTTTTACACTGTCTTTCTATAGTTCAACAGATAACTGCTGTTATAAAAATTTAAGAATTAAGCAGTTGTGCTATTCTGATTTAATTCTGTGTGGACATTAAAGTTGTTATGCCCTGTGCTGTTAATACAGTATCACGTTTCTTTGATATAAATTGCCAAAACCCATAAGAAAATTATTGGTATGACATGATTGATCATGCAAATTAAATTTTTAAGGGTTTCTACTTCACTTGTCCTTAAACATGATTTCTTATATTTGTACCTTTAAAAATGTTTTCAGATATACTTCTTTGTGAGTTTAGTTGTGTAATCGAACTTTTGCTGTTGTATACAACGGCAAATTAAGCATAGATAGTTTCATAGAGCTGAAAGATTAGTATAAATTTCGTGTGTGGCTAAGAGTACTGTCTATGTTAATTCTTCTCAGCTGTTTAGAAAATTATGCTTTGATTAATATTTACCTCTTAATGGGCTAGAAGTCTCAAATCATGGAGGACAACTCCAACATCTATTGTAAAATTCAGCTCAAAGCTATAGAGGTGTAGATGTAACTAAGTATTTTTGATTGTTGCGATTAAACATTGTTTTTTCCTTTCTCACCATAGACTTCCTGGTGACCTTTTTTCTTTTTGTGTGATCTTAATTCAGTACTATTGCTCCAGCTCATTTCTTTGAATAAAGGATACTAATTTACTTGTATTTACACAGATGGCTATCTGATTTTTTTGCTTAACACATTCTTTACTATTTTTCCTGTTTCTATAGAAATTCCTTGCAAAAGAAAATATCTGTGTGGCTTCATCATTATAATAATTTTAAACCCTATTAATAAAAAAAAAGTCAAGGGGTTACCTTTTGGGGCCATAAAATATGATATTAGATGCTGCCTCCAAGAAATAATGAAATGGAAAAGTGATAATATGTGTGAGGGGATCTTTCTGAGACCATTTGTAAACTTTTGGTTTCTAGATGTTGCCTTCAGGCTTGGTAAGAAAAGCTTAATGTTTGTAAAGATTATCCTGACAGCAATGCGCTGGGTCAATTGTCAAGACATGTTTAGCATGGAAGGATGTATTAATCTGCTATAGCTACCACTGCAAGTGGTGGAATAAATAGAGGGCTCAAGCAGATGAAGAGGGATTAACTGTGTAAATTGAGCAAACTCTTCAATCACTAAACCAGTGATTTTACAAAGGATTAGTCTGCTTTTACAAATATTGATTACTGATTTGTTACTCAGAATGGAGATGATATAACTTGTGCAGTTGCTACGTAGTATGCTATGTGAAGTGTACATCATTCATATTAATGGGATTGTCATAGGCATTACAAAAACTGACAGATTTATTATAGCGGCACCGTTAACATTGTCACAGTTAAAGTCATGTCAGCATTTCCATTAAAAGTCCCATTTTCCTTTTTTGATGTTCATAGATCAACTTTAAAATTTGCTCTGTTGAAATCTGGCAGTAGCCAAATCAAATAGCTTTGACACAATTATTATTTTTGTACACTTTTAAAGAGGACTGAATCAACACGTTTTAAATTAAAAGAAAATACTGTATATGATTTTTAAAAAAATGTTTCAGGTGTGAATTCTTTGGCTTTCATACAGTTTTTTGAGTGATACCCTGTGTGATCAGTAGTTTCATTAAGCCGGGTTTGTAGAGGACTGTATGTGTTTTAACCAGTTGCTATAAAGTGAAAACAACTGAGGAATTTTTGTATAGATGAGCTGTATTTAAAGGCTTGTCTGGATTTTTTCCAGTGCTACTAGTTATCTGATAAAGATTATTATGTTTCTTAAATCCTGTCCTGTTTATGTCCACAGACCAAGCAACACTACTCCATTAGCAGGTTCAGTGAATTTGTGCACCTTTAATATTACAACTGGTTTAAATTTCAACAGTGCTACATTCACAAGGCTGTTTGTCTTTGTAATCCTCAGTTTAGATTTATGTGCAGAGGTAGGCTTAAGGAAAGTTCAGGTGGGGTGTGAGAATCAAGGGACATAAAATGAGTTTGGAAAAAATCCCACTAACATTTACTCAGCTGATTCCTCATTGTAAAAGTCTTAAGTTTCACAAAATGCCCATTTCTCTCAATGTGTTGTCTTTCTCCTCTTACACAGATATGCCACAAAACTCAATCACAGCTCTTCCCTTGATTCTTTTCCCAAATTGTGACCCCGGTTGCAGAATATGATGGTTACTCTGATTTGTGAGCTTATAGTCCTTTAACACTTTGGGATAACCCATGGTACGTGCTGAAGGTATGGAAACCTGTATATGTTTCCCAGAGGAAAAATAAAAGCTGTCATTTAGCAAGTCAGTCTAAGTGATCCTCTTTCACAGCTGGATTTCAGTCCTATAGATGGTGTTGAAATAAAAATAACAGCTGCTAACTGCAGATTAAAAATATTATTTCAAATATTCCTACTGGATACTAAACCCAGTAAGAGCTGCATACAATCATCGTGGAAAGATAATAGTCATGTGTGAAAAAGGAAATGCGTTCTGTATTGCCTAGAAAGGCTACTGCAAAATTAAAGTGGACATTTTGAGTGACTAGGTTAACAAAATGTGACTTATGGGAGAATTGGTTGGTCTGATCTCTCTTCTTCAGAGAAAAATAGTTTCTGCCAGAGGTCTTGTTTATTGCATCTTCCAGTGTATGATTTCTTCTGGAGACTTTAAACAGAGTGGAAAGTATTAATGTGGCCATTCCAAAAAGATGGAGTTGGTATTGGAAGGTGGTTCCTCCTATTCTCAGTGCTCCAAGGTGGATGACCACTGAAATTTACATCTGGAAAGTTTCCAGGAAACATGAGAGTTTTATTCTGGCTCCTTAATGTATTGTTTCCCTTGTTCCTTTAAGTTTGGTCCCACTCAACTGAAGGAAAACGGGAGAATTTTTTCTTTGTGGTAGCAACCTCCTTGTGAGAGTAGGTTTGACAATAGCAATGTATTTTTCCAACAATAAAAGCTTTGAATTTTTATTGCCTCTTTCAGAGTACTTAGAAATAAAACACTGTGTTAGTCACCTTGGAGTTCTTTTAGCTTCAAGTTTTCTCATGGTCTTTCTCTGTAAATTGATTTCTTTTTTTTTTAAGTGCAATATCATCATTGTGGGAGCTGTAATTCTACCAGAACTTCCTACTTTTACGCAATGAATGATATTTGATATCCATTTTGTGTGCTGCAGTGGGAAAACTTGAAAGGCCTGTGTGAGATGATTTTTTTGTCTGTTTTTATTTTAGAGAGGCTTGTCTTTACATGCAGACTGCAGTGTAAAGTCGTACCTCTATCTTACTCCAAATTAGCTTTTGAATGCAGAGGAGCTTTGAGTGTGATAGTTCACTTGTCACTGAGCATAGCTTTTTACTTAGATTACCAGTAGTAGAAGAAATGTATCAAAAATGAGGCAATGAGGCAGAACATTCAAGTCATTTTGTGTTTGCAGATATACATAAAATGTGGAAAATGAAAACTATCTTTCGTGAAACTCTTCATTGAAATCAGCAAGTGCCACTTTTAAAGATGTGAGTCTGTTTTTAGCTGACTGTAGGAATTCTAATCCCTTCCTTTGCACAGATGAAAGATTTTTCGGCTCCAACCAGTAATGTTAGAACTTTTTTTGATCAAGGATATGAGGTGTTGGAGAATTTTAAATGCTCCAAGTGTGTACTTATGTTTCCTTTCAGAAGCTTAGCAGGCCAAGCCTTTGGCCAGAAGTCAGAACAGTTGGAACTTTGCAGACTACACAGCTAATCCAAGAGGCCTGCCACTTGGCATAAGTGACTTCCACATATAAAAACATCATACAATTTACAGTGGGGTTTTTCTCTGGTGTTTTGTGGTAGTCTGAGAATTTCCTTGTTTCCCTGGATTTCTTTGGTATTGCTCATTGTATTTCCAGCGAGTTATGCTTCTGATGAGAGCAGTAGTTAAAATGTCATGCTTCCCAACTGTCCCCATCACAGGCTGAAATTGAAATTGGATGGTTTTCCAATATAGCACGTTGGGTTTTGTAAATTATTTTTTTAAAAGGGGGCTTATATTAGCTTCCGGAACTATAAACAGAACAATTTAGCAAAGCATCTACACACAATAGAGCTTATTTAGGAGAGCATGCAGGGAGAAAATTGGGAAATGATAAAATTAAGAGGAAGAAAACTTATATGTTTTTTGTTCAATTGATGTGTGGCTTGTGAAGAATCTAGCTTGCATGCTATTACCAAAATTAAGGTAAGAGCCACAGAATTCATGTGATTTAATCTCTCATAGATCTGTCAAAGTGTTGTTGAATAATAAATACTTGGATTACTGGGATGCTGAAACTAGAAGAACATGTACTACTGTTTTTTAAATATAATTTGAAAGTTCATTATTTAGCTTTGCAAGAAAAATGACATTTGGCAGCTTTTCTGCCGAAATATAGGAAATCCTTCTCATGTTCAGATAAACAGTTGTCACTGCTTAGTATCACTTTGGATTATTTGCTGAAAGAAATGTGCCAGTTGCCCCAAAATGAAATTTTAGACTCTTCAAAAGTACTAATTACGATAAAAATCAGAAAAGTAATGGTAAACTTCTAGTTCTGATTACCATGACTTTTTCTTAAGGTATTGTGATATATGATTATTTCCGAGGGATTCTTATGCTTACCGGGAGGCTATTTAAAAACAGTAGTAAACCACAGTGTAGAATTGTATTGTAGTATTACCTTTTCCAGATGTTTTAGATGTTAAGTTGAAAGTTGTTTTTTTCACCTGGACATATTAAATGGTAGCTTTTAACTAGCTGTTTGATAAGCGTGTAGGATTTTCTTCCGATCAGGCATCTGGGAATACAGGAATCATGATGTGGTTAAAGATGCTATCCATATGCAATCTGACATCATGCTGGTCAGACTCCAGCTGTAGACTCGTTATTCCCAGCCTTTTAATTTTCTCTGATTAGCTAACGGCACTTTCTGTGGTGCAGCATCATGTAGATACTCTGAATCTTTATTTAGGGTTTCTAATCAAAATTGGATGTGTATGCTTGTCTGTGAGATTATGCTGGGAAATTTCATCTTGCCTACATCATTTAATGAGAATTTCCAGTGCCTCTAATTGATCGATGATGGTCTATTTTGACTTGTTTGTATCTGCAATGCAGAGGCATTGTTTTTCTCTTTGTGTTTTCCTGAATACTTTGTTTTTCATAACAAAGTAGGAAACTGAGCTTCTTGTTGCATAGGCAAAACGTGTATTGTTAATCTCTACACTGATATACTTCTAGCTATAGCATGGGCTTCTGGGTGACTGAAACCTTTCTGTTCCTCTCTGGAATGATTGGTTAAACTTTAATGATTCTTGGATGCATTTAGGCAAAACTTTTACATTTCTGCGCCTTGAATTACAGTGGTGTGAGCGGTACAGCTTGTGCAAGAGACCTTTCCTTTACTGCTGTCTTCTTTCTGTCTTCCTGCCTCAGAATCTTTGAGAAACAGCAGAAGCGGGAAGGCTGCTCCTGTGAAGCATGCAGCGATCCCTTTTATAACCCTAGGGATAATGCCTGCTCACAGCAAAAACCATTACTTTTATTTTTTTTTTTCCGTGTGCTGTGGGTGTAATTTGTGAAATTTTAATATTTACCTATGTGAAGGTCAGATCCGGATCAAAGGATGAAAGCTGTGAATTCCTCTGTACATTAAAATGCTATGCAAAACGTAGCAGTGGGTGTCTTAGAACCATTTTGAAAGCTAAGAAAAGAATGCTTAAGTCCGGGACAATATTGGTTTATATAGTCAAAGTTAAATTTGGATTAGGAGCATGATCCAGGATAATTCTGTTAAACTGTGGATCCTGGTGGATGGAGTCTGACTGGCTGACTCCTGTAATTTATTAAAAAAAAAGAAGTCTCTGTCAAATGAAATATATTACAACTACTAAAGAATCTTCACTCAGAAAACAGGTGAGGATTGAGAAGCCATAGACCTAAGATTTTTTTTTAATTTAAAATACCTAAATACAGTTATTTAATTAGAGGATAAATGAAAATGACAGAGATGGATTTCAAGCGTGCTAACTGCTTAAAGAACCCTAAATGTTTCTGTAAAGAACATGTCACAGTGGTTTTTAGGCTGCCTGGCTGACTGCCTTCTCCTGAGTTTACAGGAAGTAAGGGAGGAGAAATGCTCATACCACTCTCCTTCCAAGGGAGGAGCCAAGAAGAAAGCTCAGCTGTTTAGGCCTCTGAGGGTGTGGTATTAGTGTTTGTAACCCAAATTTAATATCCCAGATTAGAAAGTATTAAAACTAGAAACAGATGGCACTGCTTTAAGTATTCTTTAATAAAATAAACTGCTGGCTTTTCTTGGAGGAATGTATCAAGGCAAGTTTTTCCGCAAAAAATATTAAAAACTGTTAAGAGAACCCAATTGGTGAACACTGGGGATGGCTCCAGAGCAAAACTTCATAGACTAGGCAGGCTTTGGGACAAGCTAACTTTTCTTGAACCAATGTTTCAAAAGTTAAACATTTTTGTTATATCTGTTCCCCTGTGTGAAATGTGTTCTCTTTAACATTTATCTTTTGATTCTTGCATGTGAAACTAATTCAGAACTATTAGGCTACTACATTTGCAAAGTACTGAAGGAGTCTCTGTGAAAGTGTTCAAGACAGTTAATGAAGCTAATGGGATTTTATGTGATCTTCCTACTGATAACTTTTCCTTAATCAGAAGACTCTATGAAATGGGATTTTTTTTAAAATTCAATGTACACTAATCTTCTCTTTAATAAAAGAAATGTAGGGAGAAGGTATGCATGTGAAAACCAGCTTCTCTTTAGCCTAGATTAGCAGTCTTGTGCAATAGATGTGACCCCAGTGTATTGCTATCTACAGATTCAAAGATAATTGAATCCTTATGCAGTAGCTATTAAAAATGGGTAAATGCTCTATTTCCAGATCAAAATGGAATTGAGAGATATGAAGAGTTTTGGGAGAATTGTGTGAGAAAGGGAATGGGAGGGAAGAAAAGTTGCTAGTAAAATTACTTCTTCTTTCTCAACTTTAACACAAATATTTTCAGAAAATCTTTGCCAATTTAGAATTGCAGCCTAAGAAATATCATAAAAGGTCTGGGCTTGAGGACAAAATTCTTTATTTTCTGCATTTTAAAGCATATTATCTCAATATTTAGACTAGCAACTCTTTGTTGTTAGAGAAACATCCAGTTTCATGCTAGATTACAAGAGACACTTCCATATTATTCCTCTCTGTTTTCTAGCTCATTGTCAAAGTTTTACTGACAGTGGTTCAAACAGAAATGGGTTTCAATTTCACCTTTTGTGCAAAACAGTCTTCAATGCACTAAAAAGGAAGCTGGAAAAAAAAATTCAGTAATTGTGATTCAATGTTTTTTTTGAGTTAAAGGAAGATAAACAAATAGCAGTGACTGTTTTCTTCTCATAATCTACTTAATGTATTTTGTCTTGGCAGTTTTCTTTTACAAGGACTGAAGAACAGTGAATTATTATTTGAGCAAGAAGTCTTTACCATTATAATAGTTCAACCTATGGTTCTCTACTAGGAAAGCAAGCTGTAATCAACCACTTACTGAATTACACTTATCTCCACTTTGCCTGTTTAACTTCCCGTAAGCCTGCTAAGCGCCTCTTTAGAATGCATTGACCTCTAATTATTTCTTGCTTTATGTTTCCCTTAGCCCACATTGAAGAAATAAAAATATTCCTGTTGGTATACAGTGCAGAATAATACAGCCTGGTTTTGGTTTATTTATTTTGTAAACAGAATGGAATTTTAACACCATTGGGTCCTCCAAAAATCAAAATGCCATGCATAATGATTAAATATAGTGCTTTATCATGTCAAGCGACACTGATGAAACTGTTTTTAAGTAACGGGCCAAATTCACTATTGCAGTAGGGTGCGAAATGACATTGTTCAGACTTTTGACTGTCTGCAAAATTGTAGCCAAGCCATAAGCTGTAGTCTATGGTCTTTCTACAGTCACAAGATGCACTGGATTTGTGGGATTTTTGCAGTGGAACCTGTACATTAATGCACCTATGGTAATAACATTAATCTTTTTCTGAAGTCAAAACATGACTGGTAGAAAAGCTGGCTTTATGCTTGAGTGAGAGCATTTCACTCTTTTTGCTGGAGGAATTTTTAACCTGGCAGCAATAGCATTATAATAACTGCCAGCTGCTCGCTTGGCACAAGAGTGCCTAGAGCCAAGAGTAAGAGCTTGGTGCATTATATGTATAATTTATTTTTCTTTAAAATTTGAAGGTTTAGGCCTCATAAATACTTTTATCTGGTCTTTGATGGCTTTTGTACTCATCAGTCTAGGAGTATGGACATGGAGCATAGCTTGCAGATTTTAATTTGGAGTACATTGAAGTAATTCCTACTAGGATAAGAAGAGAAATTATTTTGGAAGATTCATCTGTGAGTGGGTGGTCAAGAAAGAACGAAAACCTTTAATGTTAAACAGATGAACCTCTCTCATTTTATGCAGTTTATTGGGGATGAAAGATGATCATCTCCCCAAATATTGGATAGCATTGACCTGATTTTTCACATCAAAAGAATAATGTGCATGACATTATTTGTGAGGTAGAAACATGGGTATGGAATGGAGGCATTTTTTGTATCCTCAGCTCTGCACTTCCCCACTGCTATCAGGGCAATGGTACAGAAGAAGCTAGGTCTGGAAGGGTACACAGGAGCAATCTCTGTACCTTTCCCCGCTTGTAAACTCACACAGCTACAAGCCACAGGCACTTCTTGACTCATGGAGACGCTTTGCTCTTTAGTGTTTAAAACTGATATCACAAGCGATAGTGTACCAAAGGAGAAACTAGGGAAGACTATGGGCCTTTAAAAAATCTTTATTTCTAAGTCCTTGAGACATATCTGGTAATAGACCATACAGGGGCTGGAAGCAGGTAGGAAGGCATGGTGGTCTCTGCTGGTCTGATTTGAGGAGAGAGGTTCTGCTGGTATTCCATTTGACTGTAAGTATCTGAGCAACAAATACCCAAGCAAGTTAATATCAGTGGGCGCTATCTAGGATGCAAGTTCCTCACACCTCTGTGTTTCATTTCTTAGAGTGAACAATCTCCAGTGAAATTAGAGGAAACTGAAATTCAGGCCATTTCACGTGCATCCATGAGGGAAGGGTAGAATTTTCCTTGTCCTGAAGATGTCCTGGGGCATGCATGGGCGTTTGATATTTGGGGATTCAGAGCTCTAAACTCTAAAGGAATATGTAATTTGAAGCAAGTTGATTAATTTGCTTCACAGTTTTTTATTAAGAAAATAGTGAAACATTCTTTGTTGGCAGTCTCTCTGTTAAATAGATTCTTTGTAGAAGGAGCTGTCTCATGCACAGTCCCACACAGTAGTCAACTCTTGAGTCTCAGATCTTGGCTGCTAGTGTGATGTAAATAAATGCTGCTTTATTATAACAAAGCGCTTCTTTAGTGATACTTTTTTTTTAGGAGATTCGTGCCAAGGCTGATCTATTACAAATGAATAGGGAAGCTACATTTTGATTGAAAGCAACTGCAAAAGCCAACCTGCTGTGCAAATTCCAAGCTTTCAGTTGTGAGTTCCTGCATCTAGGTGCTGCAATTCACTCTAAATCCTGTTGAAGGTGTAAAAGGGTAAAGCAATGAAAAAAAAATAAAAGGAAGAAAGTTAGAAAGGTGACATAGTTTAGGAGTCTTATATGCTGACTCTAGACAGTAGCTGGAAGGAGGATGTCATTCTCCTTTCTTCTCCTCATTGTTTTTGTTGCAGTTCAGCAGTAAGAGTATATCTTTGTGCCTTCTTCCCACTATTTATGCACAACACTTGTGGCTAATGAGAATCTGAGAGCAGGTGGTTGTTTGTTTTTCCTTTATACTTTTCATACTACTTATTCTCCCTCATCTTCCTGCTGGATAAACCGGGGAATAAAAGAAGGAATTTAGCCAGATTTATACTTTTTCCTTCATGTACAGCTGTGTGTGTCTTTGGATATTACTACCATCCCTCTCTCCTTCCACTTAAATTTCCATTGTAATTTGTGGTTCTCAGGCTTCTCCAATAGAATGATGATCAAATGCACGTGATCTGTTTCTGCTTCAGCTACTTACAGATTGTGAGTGGCAGTGGGGCTGATGAGCTGCTGCTTGTTTCATGGAGTTACTGCCTCAGTTGCTTTGAGGAACTGAAAAAGAAACTGCCTTCTCTACAGATTGCGGGAAGGAAGTCTTCTTCCTGCAGTGTCACCAGAAGAGAGGAGGGCTGTATTTTTTCTCTTGCAAGTTCATTTCCTCACAAGCTTTCAGCATGCCATGCAAAATAAATTTAGTTTCAGAAAATGCCATCATCAAATTTAGCCTGGATAGTCTCAGCAGAAGCAGCAAAACTGAGAGTGGTGGAGAATTTTGACTTCTACCTCTCTGGTATTTCAGTTAGTTCAGATGAGCTTCTATCTGTAGGCAGAAGAACATTAAGAAGTACCTGAAGTACATGCTTGTTTGAGACTATCTGTCCCATTTGATTTGGCTGTTCAGTAAAAAAATTACTTGCCAAGCTTTCTCAACAAAACTCGAATGGATACAAACAGTAATGTATGAAATTAGATAAAAATAGTTGTTGAAGTTCTTAAACTCAAACAAATTTGAAGTGAACTGGTTTTGTTTGCTTGTTTAATTAGGCTATATATCTTCCAAATCTGTAGGGATGCACTGCTGTAAAATGAGCCCTACTGGATGAGGTAAAGCCTGTAAATGTTGCACACTGATGCCTCCCAATGACCAACATAAAGCATCACACTATGTATATTTGTAAAACTCGTCATCTGCCCCACTCATGTCATCATTAGATCATCTTTAAAGTAACTGTTAAACTTACCACATACCAGCCAGAAAATATCTTTGTGTTAAATTCTCATTTAACTTTGTGCAGTGATTGCGTTTTATCAAGTGAGGGGGGACAGCTGCAGCATTTTGAAGTGCATGTACATTGAGCCAATAACTCTTGTATTTTTAACATAGCAGTAAGAGTTCTAAGGAGGCTAAAATAATAGCTAGTGTACTTCTAATCTTTAAAAATAATATTAATTTAAAAATGCAGTAGAAATGTCAAAGTATATAAATTTCTACTACCTTATGGTATCCAACAAAGTCTTCTGCAAGTTCCTAACTCTTTTTCTTGTATTTTTCCTCTAACACCTGTATTTAAATAAGACCACTACAAACCACCTCATTTATGGGCATTGATTAAAAAAATTTCTATTTTAAGGGAGAATCTAAAAATCCAGGAAGTTGGCATCACCTTCCAGAGATAGTGTTTTTGGTTCAAAGTCTGGCATTTGATGTTTTAGCCCACCCTGCATACCTTGAAGTGTTGTTTTTTTTTAACACAGGGGTAATCTATTGATATCAGTCCTTTTTCATTATATTGGTAGAACCTAATGACAGTACATATATTTTGATGAATTAATTGCTGCTGTGTAAACTTGCCAGCTACCTACAGTAACTGTTATGAATATTTGGTAATAATAAGTAGTAGGAACTTCACTGTGACGCTTACATGTACTTAAATAAATGACAGCAAAGGAACGGCTTTTCTACTTTTTTTGCTTGTGGTAAACAGTATGACGTTTAAATGCTATTTATTAGACATATGTAACACATTTCTTAATACTAGAGTTCCATTTAATTCATAATTCTGTTTTAGGAGGGGAAAGATACAGGATGGAAAATGCAATTTATAACATCTAGATTTCTATTTTCAGTTGAGGCAGGGTTCACTGGTCAATCTCATGCTTCTAGCTATGAATTAGCAGATGAGAAAAAGGAAAAAATACAGTTGAACATACTTATCATTTTGCAGATGCTGCCACGTTCTGCAAAATCTAATATTAGTATCTATAGATCAGCAATTTTGTGAACTTCTGTGCAATGTCTTTAGTCTATCCACCATCACCTTATGGATCCTACAGGCAGTACTTTGATGTCATATTGCAAATTAGGCAATGTCTGTGAACAGGCATCGCCTTTTATAATTTCTTCATCTGGTTTCTGGTTTTGTAGACAGTGTAATAGAAGGTCCTCACCTTGTATGTCATTCCAAGATGACCTTGTACAAAACTGATATTGAAAACTGAATTCCTGATTTAATAGCGTTGAATTGTGATATTTGATTTTGGTTGCACATTTGAAAACTTACTGCTTTCATTATCCAACCTGCTTTACAGACCACATTCAAAACACAGGCTAATGTTTTCTGAGTTGCTGTAGCTTGTTTAATTATATGTTTTTCCTTCTGAGACTTGCAGGGCCTGCTACACTGCTATATTTTTCCTTACTGAGGTGATGAGAACAGAAGTAACAGCTCTGATGTTTATAGTTAGAGGAGTTTTGTATTTAAAATAATCCGGCATAGTAGTTAGTAGAATTATTTTTTCCAGTAGTTGCTGCATACTTAGAGTTTAAAACCCATACATTTATTAATGCTACTATACTATTTTGCCTGAAAAGCAATGATTTACAGACCTTCTTTTCTTTCAGGGAATCAGTTTCCTCCTATTGCAGCACCTGATCTTCAATTTGTTCTGAAGGCTGGATACCTGGAAAAACGCAGAAAAGGTAGGTCTAACTATCTTTGTGAAAACAGGTGTATATTTTATATCTGGGAAGTCTATGTGTCATTATTTGATGCTATACACACAAATAACTGTATACAGGAGTGATCAATAAAATGGAATAGAAACTGAAATGTTGAAGCATTATCATGCAAAAGAAGCACAGCATGTAATTGCTCCTGTAATATTAAAAGGAAATCCTATTTCTTTATTGACTGAAAAAAAATCATGCCGAGAAAGTCCACTGTCAGCCATAATTCAGAAACTTTCAGATATTTTTGAAGAAAACATTAGGAATGTATGTAAAAGTACCATATGTTGACTTCATGTTTCAGTGAGCATCAAGATTTATTTTCCTTCAAGAGGGCAAATATTGATCTCAGCTTTGGTTCAGTCAATATTTACCTTGATTCAATAAATCTTATATTGTCACTTTAATACCCACTTAATGCTGCAATAACTCTAGGAAATATTTAGGAAGTTGTTCATTATTTTCTTGTATTTAATGTTACACATGACTTCTCTCTTTATATGATTTCAAATTTCCATTTGTTTTCTTACCAACAATTTCTAATTTCCTTCTCAGTGCCATACATTTCCTCATATCTGGATTTTGTTTCCCTTCCTTAACACTTTTCCTGTCTCCTCCTCCCTCTTTTCTCGCTCATGAAACGTAGTAACATATTTGTATTCAATAATGTCATAAAGTGATATGCTATAACACAGATTATATTAATTACAGACCACAGTTTTCTCGGCTTTGAATGGCAAAAGCGTTGGTGTGCTATCAGTAAGACAGTCTTCTATTATTATGGAAGTGACAAAGGTAATTATAATAATTATTATAAACTATTTAGAGTGATCTTTCAGTGCAGTGAAGAATATGAAAGCCTTAGTGAAGTTGGAAACTGCAAATCTAAGCTCATTTTGAGAAAGCAAATTAAAACTTGTAAAAGAATAGTTGATACTTCAATATTGCTGTGAACTTTAAAAATGTGTATTTTATTTTTCAGTGTCTGTAACTCGTTCTCATTTTCTAAAGCAGGGAAACTGAGGAAAAAAACTGTAAAACTACGTTGTGCACCAATAACAGCTAGCTATTAGGTTTGATTAGTATGTTGGTACTCAATTAATTTACTGGACAGAAAATGAAATAAGATTTTCTTTTAAAACATCCTCTAGCAATTATACCTTCCAAGTCCTTTAAAGGTAGTTCTATCCAGGAAAATGCTAATCTAAAAAACACATAGAGGAGTTCGATGTTTATTTCTAAGTAGCTTATGTTCTGAAAAAGCTAGGAATGAAGTAATGCATTTAGCTAAAATCCAGTCATGGAGTCTAGGGCTAACTTCTGAAGGTGACAGTTTAGAAGAACTCGGCAATAAATGTTGGGATATCACTTTGGATTTTTAGAATCGACAGTCAAATAAAATATGCCTTAAATTGTGTGCCAAGTGTATTTCATATTTAAGAGTAAAACAAATGATACAGAAATGTATCCGAGTAAATTTTAGAAGTGCAATTATGTTTGCTTTTTTTTTCCCCCCCAAAGAATACTTTTTCCTGGGCAAACTTTCCATTGAAACTTTTAGCTTCTGCTTATGTTTTTGTGACCTTCATGAGATTACTGCAGGTAGCTATTTTATATTATGTTATTTAAAAACAAATTCAATTTGATCCAGTATGTTTCACTCTTCAATATGCTGGCTCATTTAAACTCATCCTCTTTCTCTACAAAAAAAAAAGGAATAAAGTAAAGGTCTAATTGTAAGTCCAGTTTTCATCCTGCTACAGTTTCTAATCGTGTTCTTTTTCTAGAGTTTTTTTAGTATATCTGCTATTTTTTTTTTCTTTACTCTTCCCGTGATATTTACTGATTGATAAAGCTTCAAAACCAAATTTTCTTCAAATATTGAAGAGATGTGGCAAAACACTAATTTGTCAATAATGATTTGTTTCTCTGGAAAAATATGCTGTCTGTTTATACATAAATTGCACATTATATAGTACTTAAATGGTAAATTTTTTGATCAGAATATATGGTTAGCCCTTAAAGAGTGTTCTGGGTTTTAAAATCATTGGCTTTGAATCTGCTAGTTTTTGCCCCCTTCAAAAAAAAAGGAAAAGCTTTGTATTTTTTAATTTTGTTTCTCTTGTATCTATACTAGTGATTCTTTCTGCTTTCTAGCATATGGCCCTTTGACAAAGGCAGGAAAGCTGCCTACCTCCTCTTTGTCTGTCCATATTTTTCTTTTGCAGCAACCTGACTATCAACTATCAACTATGCTGAAAGTTATGTGGAAGCATGTTCCTTAGTGCTCTACAGGTTGATGTCATGTCAGGAATTCACCGTGATACACCATCAGATCTCGTTCCTTTATGGATCTGTAGTCAGGTGCTTTGGCTAATGTCTTTACAGCTTTTGTAGACTGCCAGTTGTTCAGGGAAGATCCTCCGAACTGTAGCCTAATGATGTGGGACGGACACATGGTCCATAGAATGTCTTTCAGGAATTGTATAGACATGACTGAACTCCAAACAGAAGCTTATGGTGGAAGGAAACAAATCAGCTCCATGAATTTCTGGCCTCCTCCACATGACTGATGTTGTTAGCGCAGAAAAACTAATGCAGTGTGGTGGAATGGTATTGTCTTGCGGATCTGGGATGACCAACAGTTGCTCCACAACTTGTGTTTGAACAAGAAAGCTTTTTCCTAGAATGATTTGTGGTACTTTCTTCAGCCCTCTGATGCCATAGTACAAAGAGGTGCCTGTTCTGGTGCAGAAGCAAGTTGCCATCATGATGTGGAAACTGGATACCAGGGATTGCTTTAGTTCCGTGACAATCTGTTTTGCTGTTGGAACTCAGCTGTTGAGTTGATGGTTGTGAACATATGCACTGCTGTTTATTATGCTGTTTAGTTGCAAATTATCAGCATGGCTGAGGTGTGCAATGAGACAATCCTGAGGAGATCTGGCATTTAGTTACTGGAAGAACCTGAAAGTGTTTTCACTCCCACTATAATGGCCAGCAGCAATACTGCTGTGGTATGCCGTTGGATTGGGACCCTTCTTCTTTTGCTGTGACCATTGATGCTTTAACAGATAACCTGGGCCACGTAGAAAATGAAGGTGTATTCTTACCAACTGTAGAACAGTTGCATTTGGGTGGATTCATGCAAATTGCTACCACCTCCTGAATCATTGGGTGGTGTCTAAATGATGGTGGTCTACCCTAGCCTGTGCAATGTCTGCAGATGTTTTGTATCAGCTGGGCCCTGGTTTATGACAGGTTCCAGGGGTGATTCACACAACAGGAGAATTCCCGCTTGTTGCTATGAACCTAGTTTGAAGAGAGACAAGGGAAGTGTGCACGTGTTTGGAAAGGGCTGTTCCAAAAGCTAGAGAAGGAATTACCATTTTGGAGATACTGACACTTACTATTTTTAGAAAGCAGACATGCTGCATGTGGAAAAGTATGTGAAACTGTATTTAGCATGAAGCCATGTAAACCATAAGATCTTACAGCCTACTAATGTCAAGATAAAGACAGTTAAATTACAGATTCTAATAGAATCTATAAATACTTTATCACTCTCTGAAACCTTTCTGTTTGCCTTTATTCCTTAGGCCTTTCTGTGTGACTTCCTTTCTGCTATCCCAGTCTGCTCTATTCTTCAGAATGAACTAATTCTTTTTACATGTGTTAATAATACAGATGCGTTGCCTTAGGCCTCAAATTTACAACTCAGTCATTTCAAGACTCCATTGAAGGTTTACCCTACTTTGTTTTAAAAGTTCCCATGGACTCAGTTATGCAAGGTTACTTCAAAACACTTTTTCTCCGCTTCCCTTGAGACTCTTTTTTTTTCCCCAATATAATATCTGCCCTGTTTCTGTTGTTAAAAGCATTTCACTATTTTTAGGATGAACGAAGTTTATATGTAAGAAAATGTTTAAAGTGGCTTAAATTTCATCCAGATCTATGTTTTCCTCTGTTTTATATATAGCCCCTTGTATTTATTTTTCTCAAATATCTATGGACTAGTTTTGAATTTTTTAATACTTAGTACCCGACTCTTGACTCTGTTATACCAGCTTTTTACAATTAAAAATTCCTGATGTCGAATGATTTACACAGATTCAGATGTATTTTTCTGTTTCGCACCTGATATAGGGAGAAGGGAAAAGGAGGAGGAGATGAGAGCAAAGAACAGCTTATTCTGACATGAAAGTTTGACATAATTGTGTAACAGTTTATGCCTGATGATGTTCATGTTCCTTTTTGTTTTAAAAACACTGATTATAATTTTTGCAATTCTGTTCCATGTTGTTCTGGAACAACTTAAGGGTTTCCTGTTGCTGAATTGCAAAGTCCTATCTTGAGAAACTAACAAGAATATTGTTGTTCTTCAGAGAATTGTTTTCCATCTGCACATCTCTCCCTAGTTCCTCTTGAATATGCTGTTGTATTCCTGCATGTATAAAAGTCTGGTTATGATTTGAGGGTTCAAAATGAAAGTGAAATCTCTGTAATATAAATGTGCTTCTTGCAGTTACTTTTAAGGCGCCCATCATTAAAACCAACTATATCTAATTTTAAATCTCCAAGCAAAATCTTTAAATCTTAAAAGTCTTTTGAAAGTCTTTAAAGATTTTAAACTTCAAAACCTGTTTAACTCTCCCTAAAGCATTATCCAGATAATTTGTGATACAGATATATAATTCTGAATGTGAACGTTCACAGAATCTACTGTGGCATTAACTTCAAATGGCAGCTCTAAGCTGAAAGCCCAAGTCTGTCTGCACCCCTAGTTAGCTGTGAGCCTTCACTGATAAGTGAGGTTGAGGCGACTGCGGAGTCTGATTGTCCCAGGATGGCCCTTGCTGCATCTGACTCTTGTGCCTGGCCAAAGAGCTTCCATGGGTCCTGGTTTGCTCTATGGTGATAAGGTGATAGAATCAGTCTCCAGTCCTGCCTGGAAAGATGTATTCTGCAAGAGCAACTGTAATTTGTAGGCGTCCATTACTTGTCACTGTCAGAGCATGCAACTGTGCTAGAGCTGACCTGTATCCTGCCATTCCGTATTTGTGGAGCCATTTCTCAGGGCATACGAGGCCTTATTTCTGTCTTGCTGCCACAGGGAGTGTGGGTACATACTGAGAGTCTTTCTGTCAACTTTAATGGCTTCTGAGTCAAGGCTGTGAAGTGTCTCATCTTAAAATTTTGTCATGGTCAACAATTTAAACATGTGTAATGCTATGCTGGATTTTAATGAGGTTCTTTACTGCACAGACAATTAGAATCAGAAGTAGCAATGTTGTGACTAGTCTGTTGCTGTAAAGAGCAATGAAATAATTTAATAGCAAAGGATATATTTTTTTTCAGTGGTACATACATGTAACTTTCATTAGCATTGGAATGTTCTGTTCAGAGAGAGAAAACAAAGGCAGTATAAACAATAAAACAATCAAATGTGATATAAATATCATGCACTGTGTTCCCCTTCCAGTGCAAAGTACAGCATCTTTCTATTTTAACTGTAATCCTCTTTGGAAGAATGAGTACCAGTACAGAGATCATCTGACATAAGCTCTGTAAAACTGTATTAGCATAAAAGGGATCATCCGCGTCGCAGAGAAGCAGTCTCAGAAATAATCAAAAAGACTAAATTTGAATACTTGCCTCATTTTTATCTCGACATAATGCTTTTACCTTTTGAACCTGATGTTTGTTTATCCTGTATGCTCCTCCTATGTTCTTGGATTTTGATAAACCCTCCAGCAAGGAAGAGTGAGAAATTGATGTATTTCACTTCATATTCTCCCTGAGGTCATAAGTGAGGGAACAATAAAATTTCCAGGCAGAAATGAATTTTGTTAAAAAGCTTCCTAGTTAACCTGTTGTAAGTTATTATTTCTAATATATGCCTTAGTGCAATTTCGTGAATTTTTGCATCTGTGTGCTGTTTGATATAGGAGTGTAGCAAAAATTTTAGTACTGTATCATTAGTACTTAATTAAGATTTAATAAAACTTCCTGTGCAGTAAGGAACTGTAGAAGAAAATAGAACAGTGCCTTGGAATTTCTTATATAATTGCGTTATTTGGTATTACTTGCCCTGAGTGAGAGTTCATAAAAAGGTGAAAAGGCAAAGAATTTATGTCTATGTGCAAGTAAGATTGCTAGCAAGAGAGTTTGTATGGTGACTGTCCATAAGGACAGTCCATTGATGTTCATATTGCTGTGTTACCCAGTTTTTGCCCTCTCAGGAGTGGAAAAAAGATTTGCTTTCTTATTAAATTTCCAGAAAGATGTCAAAATTATGTTGAAAACTGCAGTTTTGCCTGTTTTGTTTACTGTAGAAGTTTTCTGCTTTTGTTGAAAAACACATGCAGTGGATGCTCAATTCATACGTAAGATCTGTTCAGCACTGCTTAAAGTAGTTTTTCTGTTATGCCTGATACTTCTCGTTAATTCTTTTTTCTGCTGTGGAACCCCCCACGCTTAATGGCAGGTTTTTTTCATTTGCAACAGCACTATGTTCTTTGCCTGAGCAAAATGTGACACCTGATGTCTGCCTTCACTTGAATGCTTCACTGTGATCTACTGAAATTGCAAAATTGATTTACTTCTGCTTTTTTTGGTTTGTTTTTAATATCCACCAAAATATGCCAGAGCACATAAAATCAGATGTAGCGTTTGGTCCGAAGAGCTCAGAAGAAGAACGCAGGTGCTGCTTGCCCAACACGCAGTATATTTAAACTCAGGCCTGTTCTGAGTGATACTTTTATAAACCAGAACCTTTGAAAAGTTGAATTATCTTTAAAACAACCACATGGCTCTACATAATAAACTGTGGTAGGGCTCAGTACTTTTATTAGCTAATTAAAAATTTGTTATGTTGAGAGAAATGCTTTTGGAACACATGACTGAATTTATAACAAAATTCATTCTGTGTTTCTGCCATGTGCAAAGGAGGCACATTTGGGAGTGGATGGGAGAACATAAAGGGAAGTTTTTCCAATTGCTTAAAAAGGAGTTTGAAGTTTATTTTTTGAGTGAAGTGGTTAGTTTAGGATGAAGCTCAGCAAGTTCTGAGCTAGACAGGTTTTCTGAATTGGTTTACTGAACCTGAAAGAGACACTGATTTATAGGAAGCATGTCTTGCAAGTTCCAGCTCTTGGCTTTCCCCAGATACAAGTGTCATAACATATACTTCTTACTAAATAAGACCACCATCTGCAAACATCCCCCTGCAGAACGTACTACAGAAAAAATGTACTTTTGTGTACCTCTTCCTTTAAAATAAAACTTTATCTCCAGAAGTATCACCTGATAATTTTGCTAAAAACCTCCCTGCTCTTTGTAAAATTCATGAAATAGAAAACAAAATCTGAATAAATGATAAGCTGCTGAGCTACTTACGTTCACTGTTGTAAATGAAGCTCTAACTTTGTTTTTTATCTCCAACAGACAAACAACAGAAAGGTGAGTTTGCCTTAGAGGGCTACACCATCAGAATGAATAATAGCCTTCGGAAGGATGCAAAGAAAGATTGCTGTTTTGAAATCTCTGCTCCTGATAAGCGCATTTATCAGGTTGGACTTTTTTATGTTGACTTGAAATTAAATTGATAAAGCTGTTACAATTCTAGTTACTGAATTAACGTTTCAGTAAAACATTTTTTACTGGCATTTTAATGAAAAAAGAAAACCTTTGCTTGCTTATATTGTATATTCATATATTAGGAAAGAAATCTGATTTAAAATATGTATATATGTGTTCAAATATTATCTTTTTGGTTGAGAGCAAGGAAATCTATCATTTTTATCTATTGGTCATTTCAATGTTAGCATTTTAGTATCTATTGTATAGTATGTCTATGTGATTTCTTGGATCAATTAAAGAGCGAAAAAACCTTAAAATATATATCAGTGTTAAATAGATATTGTATTGGTCATGGCTTTGCAAGGAATATCTACGTAAATGCACATATCAGCTGTGCAATTCAGAGATCTATCAGCTAGACATCAATATGGAATGTAAGTTTAATAAGTTTTAAATATCTGAGATTGCAGTTGAAAGCCACTTAATTAAGCTGTCAGGTAGTGTGTTGGAGTCTGACAAGAACATTTTTAAGAAAACTGTACCCAGCAGTCTAAAGAAATTCATGGGTGTCTTCTAATTGTCAAGGGCAAATTTTGTTCATCAGTTCTGGCTTTGACATTGATGAAGAGAAGCAGCTTTTTTCTGCACAGCTGCCAGCTGCTGATCAGAGTTTCAAATCCATCATCCTCTCCTTCAATTACGTAAATTTGTCAAAATTAGCTGTATGTTATAAGAAGCATCCTTGCAAGAAAAGTACCAGAAGACATGAAAAGAATTACTAATGATTTCTTGAGGAAGTGACGAGAACACTGCAGTCCCTCTTTTTTATTGCTAATGAAATTGTAGTTGTGTTTTTGTCAGTACTGCTAGTAGTTATTAATAACCGTTTAACAGTTTACAGCTGCCACTCCTAAAGAAGCAGAAGAATGGGTACAACAAGTCAAATTTGTAATTCAAGGTAAGCTGGCCAGTAGAGCAACAGCCTTTATTGCCAATACTACTTAGTGATGGTAGTTCTGTCCATTAACATATCTGTCATGTTTGGATATCTAGTATTCCCACTTGTCCAAGTTGTGAATAGTGAGTCCTAGTTCTCAATCATATTGTAGCTTTTACATGACTTTTCTTCTTTTGTAAGATTTTTGCTTTTTTTCCAAGAATGCTATTTATCTTTTCCTTATGAACACTGTAAGAAAATAAACAGATTATACTGTAAGCACCAGCTTACACGAGATGAATTGTGTTTTCATTTTGCATAAATTTCTGCTGAGATATTCTTATCTAGTAAATCTTAACTTTTAAAACTGCTGTTATATAGATATGGAATCTAATACTATTCCTGAGGAGGAGGAAGAAGAATATGATGATGTTGGACAAGTGAACAGTGAACCAATAGATGACAGCATTTATGAAGAAGTTAAAGGTATTGTTAAGACTTTTTTCCTTTGACGTCATCATTTTGTCTTTTCTACTTCTAGTTTGTTAACTCTTGAGTGGCTAAAAGTAAGACAGTAAAGTAACTCAATGAATAAGATACTTCCAGATTTCAAGTTTTGCTATGACATAGAAAAATGAATGTGTCTTCAACCAGGTCGGAGTGAGAACAGTACAGTTTGCTTTAGCAGGGGCATCAAAATAGTGCAGAACGTGTAAAAGTGGTCTCGGGGGGACTTAAGGCTCGTTAATGTTCCCTGGTACACAATTTTTTTAAATTAAAAAGTTGATTTGCATAACAACTTTTTCCACTAACTTGCTCATCATTTTTTTCTTTATTCATTTTGGCGTTTGTATTAAGCAAAAGTTTGCTATCACTCTGTATGTTATCAGGTGCTGTTTAATACATGTTATAATTCTACAAGAAAGTTGGTTTGAAAGGGCTCTGGAGATGAACTGTAATTAACAACACAAGTATGAACATTGTTTCTTTCATATGATCCAGCATGACTATAATTATACAGAAACTTTTTACTGTGGACTTTCTGATGTGGTCAAATAAGTATGCCTCTAAACATCCAAGTGTATCTATTAGATGGCAAATCAAAGGAAAAAAATCTCGGCAAAAGCTCTTGAAGTTGATTATAGACATTTAATTATTAGGAGAAAGGTGGTCATTCTTGATTATATTTTAAGCTGTGAATTTTTTTTTCAGTTACCATTAGTTAACAATGCTATTTTAAAGTGATACGACAATTAGCACTTCATATGAAATAACGTTCTGCATCCCTTGATGTTTGGGGCAGTGCAATTATCAGCAATGACTTAAAAAGAAAACTTAGTGGTGTCACATGATGCTGACTAACTTCGTATATCTGTTAGCCTGAATAATCTGACCACTGGAGAAAAGGACATTTTATAGTATGCCTTGGTTTTCATTTGAGTGAACCAAGAGAGCAGAGAACATGAGTGAATGGTGAAATGATTATCATAAAATTGTAAAACTGTAGCATCACTTAGCTCTTTAAGATCTGAGTTTTGTTTTGTTTTGGTTTTTTTTTGTTCCAGTTCTTTGACTTGTACCTAGACTTTTTCAGCACAGAATACATGTTTTGATGAAATGGGATACAATATGTCATGCAAGCAGAAAGGTTCTTGCAATGGATATAAAAGCTACATTACATCTTATAGCTAGAGGATACAGCCAGACCTAATTGCAGTACTTCTTGGATGCTCATGCTCTTACAGGAGGCAATTTTATATGCTTGCCTATGCTTTTGTTAAAGAAATTCTAGATGTATCCTGGGATAAATTACTCTCTTCTGAACTTCACTTACTTTACCTGTTCATTTGAATCTCAAGCAGTAAGTAGATCTGGAACAGTAACACATGCAGTATTGGTAAAGAGCCAATAGTTAATATATGCTTTGAGTTCTTTGCTTTGAGCTCTGTGTTCAGATATTGCTACCTTAATATGATTATGCATTTAAATTTAAACTGCTCTCACTTTTATGTCAGTTTTCCAGGAACTGTTGTCTCCTAATGTGGCTAGTGTATCTGAAATGTAACAGAACAGTACACAAAGAAAGGATAGCTCTTCTGTTATTCAAGAAAACTAGTTTCAGGTTTTAGTTAAATGGATTTCTTTCCCTATGGTCTTGGAGTTGTGCTTAATTTTCGTCTTATCAAATAGGGATTTTCTTTCTTTATCTCATGCTTTCTCCAGCTCATTCATTCGATTTGTAAACTTTTAAAGAAGGACCATCTTACCTTGTACAGTGGAGCTCCTAATGTTGACTTAACTAAGTAAAAAAAAGCATAAATTTGCAATAGATTTTAGGTGATTAAAGCATCTTTTTCTATTCACTGAAATAGATTTAGAAACTTATGGCTTTGATGCCTTAGAGCAATCCATCTCTTTTTTTATCCTTAGCATATTGTAGAGTATTAGGTGAAGTGCTAGTTGACAAACCTCACAGACATAGGCCTTATTTGGTTCTTGTATAGCTGTTCATCTAAACTTGATGGTAAAGGGCATATTCTACTTCGGTCTCATCTGCCTTAATTAGGCCTGATTGGTTGCATTTAATTACAGTTGACTGTTCTTTCTGTTTTCCCAGGTAAGTGAATTACTTTTTCTTCCTTTCATGGTCAAAGCATGCAGCATCATTATCCCTGCTATTACCTGACTTAATAATACACATCAAATAAAGATTTCTGAACTCCTGTTAAGAGAACAGAAATAAAGAATTATCTGTATAGCCCAAAAGCTATACTAAGCTCTTGAATGCAGAAGACAAATATGCTAGATTCCTGTGAAGAGGCAGAAGAAATTAATCTTCACTTTGTTTTTATCCTCAAAGCATCTCTGTGTTAGAAGGCTTCTGTTCCGGTTTCCACAGATCCACTAGCTTTATAAATATTTTACGTCAGGTATGCAGCTTATTATACGTTGTTATTATTTATTTGACTAATTTGAAATTTCCTGGGTAAAGTTCTGCAGTTCTGTGGTTCTTCAGTGTGTTTTTCATTAGCTTTTCAGAAGCAAATTAAGCCAGTTCACGTGCGGTCCATTTTGTAATATTTGGTTTGGTATTTTAATGAAGAGTGTTTGCATTAAAAGAGGGATATAGAAATTTTTGCAGGGTTTTGAATATTGGGAATTTCAGAGAACTTTTGCAGTAATCAGAGCTGACTGATGCTGTATTCTCTAGCTATCACATTGCTTGTTTTTTCCCCCCCTGCTTGTGGCAGGAAACAATGTAGATGAATATTCCAGGCAGGAGCAGAATAGCTTCAAACCAGTATGCAGAATGGTAACAGTCTGTTAGCCTATTAAAAGCATAGATTTCAGTGGAATTTAATTTGTACTGTTTGCTGGCAGGAGAAGTGGGTTGATAGTTGGAGGGGGTACAAAGAAAGGTGGGATAATGAATCTTTTGATCTGTTAACTCATTTTCTTCTTTAGTAGCACATACAAATTCACATTTACCATAGAAGCATAATTTTCCTGGTTCTTAGCATTTTACTGTGGTTATTTAGGTAGAGCCAAAGATTTTCCAACTTGTAAAACCTTCCTTGCAAGGAAAAGAAGGTTTTATACTGTCTGTAACAAACTAGGCTTTTGTCTTTTTAGTTTTTACTGAAAACACAGAGGAAAACTTGCTTAATCAAAATTTAAAGTATTGTCAATAAAGGCCTATTTTTGCTTAATTAGCTATTTATTTTCTACCTTAGTACATTCTGTATTTTTACAGTCTGCAGCTGGCTATTATAAGATGTAACATAAAATAACTTCAGATACTGTAGTATTAAATAACAGTGTGTTTAGAGTCACCTAGAAAAATATAGTTTCGAGCTTAGTGGTGTTTTAAACAGTGCAGTTGTCCTTGTCAGAAGAGAGAACACTTACCAGCTCTAATGTCAGTCTTTGAAAAAACAAATTGGTTTTATGATGTTGTAGCCCTTTCATGAGCATGGAAGGGGAAATGAATAACATGCTGTCCGATTTACCTCTTCCTGGGAAGAAGGAAGTGATGAGTAGGTAGTGGAGTTTGAGTGTAAGTTTGATCAGTCACTCATGAACACAGACTCATAGCAAATATTTGTGTTCTCAAAATGTAGTGTCAGATGTATTGACTTCTTGGCACTAGAAGAGAAGATTTCACAGTGCTGTGTTAATGAAAATGTCTTTTCAGGAGACCTTCGCTTATTTTAGCGTTTTCAATGTATCACAGTCAGGGTCTATGGGCCCAACATGAAATTTGGTGTCAAACAGTCCCAGTTGTGGATTACAGCTGTATAATCAGCTCCTAAAACCAGTAAGATAAAATGAAGAAACTATTAATTGATCATTGTAAACCAGAGCAGAAAGTTGAAGTCAGCAGAGACACAGGTGATTACATAATCAGGTGTTACTTGTGATGATTGCTGTTAAGTCAATACATTATATATGCTGGTATATTGTTCAATTTCCTCCCAACATTGGTTCCCTCAATTAGTTAGGGAATCCTTTATTTTTTGCTTACAGTAGTTACATACAATTCAGAATCATAGAATGATCTGGTTGGAAAAGACCTCTGAGATCATCAAGTCCAACCGTACAGTTCACAAAAAGAATTCTAATTGCTTTTAATTAGTAAATGAAGACCTCAAAGTATAAAGTACAAGTAGGATCTGGAATATTTGAAGCTGAAAAGTCCAGATGTAGTATTATCACTTTTGAGGACAGTATTAAAGATGTGTTTACAAAGAGTCTTGGTTGGAATGTTGTGCTTTAACCCCAGCTGGCAACTAAGCACCACAGAGCTGCTCACTTACTCCATCTTCATGGTAGGATGGGGAGAATAGGAAAAATAAAAATGAGAAACTCGTGGTCTGTGAACAACAGGTGACCCATAGTCATCAGGAGGCCTACTGTCCATGATGCAATTCTACCCCTGTCCCCCATCACACACACATTCATGAACCTACAAATGAGGAGGCCAATAAAAGTGGAATAATAACTGAATATTAATATTTTGTCTCATTTGCATGGGAGGGATATATTCACTGCTTGGAATTGGGGTGGGGTTGTCTACTGAGAAATACTCTTAGAAAAGAGTAGTCTTTATTTGGTAATATACTTCTGCTGCAGAAAACTTGGTAAGCTATGAAACTCAAAGCAGTTTATTACAATATCTACAGTAAATGGAAAATGTGTGCTATTAAGTTTAGGCATTTATTCTCCTCTCTTTGAATTGCATGCAACGCTTCATAGTTTGCAGACATTTAATTTCATAGGGTTCAGAATTTACAAGTGGAGAAAACAGAAGTGAACTTCCTGAAGTTGTGGCCAACAGTTATAATTAATTAAGAGAGTTAATGTTGGAAAGCTGTGTTTTTCAAAGTCTGGGTTTATCAAAGTCTGATTTTTTTTCTATATTTCAGAGGGTTTTTTTAAAAAAAAAGGAAAAACACCGTAAAGCCCAATCAGACTCAAAAAGAACCCCTATCCCCCAAATAAACCAGGAATAGATTCTTGAATCTGTATTGTCTATAGGCATTTTGAAGTTTGCTTACTTAAAAATAACTTAATAATATCCAAAAAGGATGTTTTTTAATTGTGCAGTTTTATGTTTGAGGAACTCTTTAATAAACTAAGCAGCACACAACCCATTGAAATGAATTTTCTTACTAAAATAAGGTATTTTATTGGAAGTACTGATTAATCATTTTTATATGATTTTCTGTGCACTAGCACTAAACAATGCTTTGTACTATTGATTTATAAAACCAATCTGATGTGAACAGTATGTGACAGAAGTTATCTGTTATTAAGAGATATAATCCTGTCTCAGAAAAACTTGTCATCCTGGCAAGAAAAAAAGATCACACAAAGTAATTTTACTTGTATCATAACTTTTTCAGTGTTGACTCTGTATCTGACAGCTGGCTTCATGTTAAATGTGAACAAAGCCTTGTTTATGCATGCATGTCTTCAATGGGTTATGGACACAAAGTTTATTCTTTTGAAAGCAAAGTAATTTTCTTTGGTAGCACTGTTTTTATCTAATTAAGAAGCAGTGCCGTAATTCTCATTCAAAGCATTCAGAAGAAATGTCTTGGTATGTGAGATAGTTTATTAACCATAAATTTGAGAAACTGCAGTAATTTAGCAAGTTCAAAGCAAAATGTCAATTGTATTTTGTGTATTTATGAAAATAGAAATGTTCAGCTTTCTCTGCTGCTTGGGTATAACTGTGATGAATACTACATAGATAGATAAAGGAACCTTTGCTTTTTGAATTTGTGACGAATGACTGCGTATCAGGCTATTAAAATCATTAGGTGGAGTTTTTTTGAGAAACAAGAGCAACCAGAGGTTATATGGTGCCTCGGGCTACTGCTTCTTGACTTTTCTGGTTTCCAGGAGGTAGCTATTAAAGAATCATAATTTATAGAACTAGATTCTCAAATAAGACCCAGCAAGGTGGGTTTTAAAGGCTGACTTAATCATTGTTACTGTAGATACCAATCTCTTATTGGAATTTTTTAACCTTAAGAAAGGCATCAGCATAAATCCTTCTGTATATGTCATTTTCTCTGTCTGATTTTCAGCTACTATACGCTTTTCCTTCCCACTCTTCTCAAAATGGAGAAATTAGGCAAACAAAATGCTACTAATTAATCAGAGCTTCATGAATGTTGCTGGCTGTATGCTTGTATGCCTGATTTACTTGTGTGTCAGTGTAATGCGTTTGCAATGGATGTTGTGCTTAGCTTACAATGTATACAAGGAGGGCAACATAGGAAAAGGTCGCCTGTTTCCTTGTCTTGCCTGCTGCTCCCTGTGCTGGGTGGGAGTCTTTGAAAGAAGCAGGCTGGTTGCTCCTAGGAGAGGAAAATTGTTGGAGAGTACAGCTCCCAGACCACGAAATGGACCAGGTAGAGAGGGCAAGATGCAGCAGTCTGCTGTGCCCTGGAGTAGAGAGGGGGGTGCATCAAGGAAGTGCAGGGTGCATGGGCACACATAAGCTTCAGCAGCAAAAGGAAGAATGTTTTGTGAAGAAGCCGGAAGAGTCTGGGGAAAGATTTTGCATATCAGCGAGATTTGGGTTAGACAGCAAGGAAGGACGAAAATTTTCTCATCCAGAAAGGATACAGTTGGGACAGGGGATAGTTTGTTTCAGTCCTTTTTTTTTTTTTAAGTCTAATTTTTCCTAGCAGATCTTGATTTCCTCCACCCAAAACCTCTGAGATGATATAATGAAAACTACTTTTAAGGTCTCAGGAACTTTCAGAATCCTTAAGGAAGAGGTTCCAGTACTTCCATCTTTTGTTTGTGGAAGGGTTTTGCATTATTAGTCTGTAACAATTATTTTGCCCTTGAATCTTGAAGGCAACAATGAGTAAAATTGTGAATTAAATCAAGGAATGTCTTTTTCAGAAGAAAGCACTGTCTACAGAAAAGGCTGTGGATCCCAGAGTGACTGGCCTCCTTCCCATGTCCTAAAATATTCTTACTGAATCTATACTCGTTTCCATATCTTTATTTCCTTAAGAAGTGAGGTATCTCCATTACTAAACATTGATCAGTAGTTTCAGATAATTCGGTAAAATAAAAGTGCAAGATGAACATGATTTTGTCATAAATGTCCATGTGGGTCGTAAGACCCAATTTCTGGTTAAACTGCCTAGCACAGGTCTACAAATTGTGGCTCTTACAGTGCAACTTGGACTGTGTTGTGTGTCTGGCAAGAGAGCTGGATAATCCAAAACACCGGTTGCAAGGGAATTCAAGTAATCTGGGGACCCTGGGTTTTTCTGCATGTCAGTCCAACAGTAACATGGTGAGCTGCCAAGGGAATAGTTGTCATCTCCTGCTTATGAACTATTTCCAGATCCCTGCTGTCCTACCTCATCTCTCTGAGGTGCATTTTGGTACGTGGTGTGTAGGATCTGACATCCAAAGTTGCTTGTTCTACTCTAGACCTAATGTATGAGAATGGGGGAATGGGTCAGTGTTCGTAGAAATGAATTTGAGAATGTACCCAAAATATGGTACGTGCAAATAGTCTGTATTGCAGCTATAATTTTCTGCTTATTTCTGATTTAACCTGATTTTTGTTTACTAGTGGATCATAATAATACCTTTACTATTGCTTTATTTTGTCATTTAAACTAGAGAAAGGATTTAGCTTAGTTGACATAATTTAATTTGATGTCAGAGCCCATAAACAGTGAAAAGAGGCAATGGTGTGGGTTTGTTACTTTTCATGAAAGTACTCCAAGGGTGAAAGCTGCTGAAATTTTTTTTGTCAATGTGCAGTTAATGATAAACACAGAGAATGAAAAAATGTCTTGGTAGGATATTTCTAAAGAAGTTATAAGAAAAGCATCTGGGAGCCAGACTTTGCTTGTGGAAAAGTGCCAACAACTGTATTGTGTTTCCTTTCACTAAAGTGAGCTGTGCTGGAATGCCTTGTTTTCTGTCCCTTTTTTGAGTAAGTTCATTTCTGGAATCAGACTATAAATTTGAATACTTTAACCCTGCAGATTTTTAAAAGATATTATGTGGTTTAAGCAAGATGACTTCTTTATAAATTCTATGTGTTTAAATATTATGTCAAGTCACATTTGTCACAATTAAGGATATATAGTTTTCAGAAATGGCTTTGAAATTTAAATCTTGCTGCTGATCAACGAGTATGGGAAACTTTACTTGACATTTAAAGACTTTTTCTGTGTGTCATATAAATTTCAGCCTGAGAAATATAATCTCTCTACATGGTTGTCAAATAACACTGTAGTACAGAGTTAGACAGTATAGATTAGTTAATTGAATATTTGATTGCTAGATGTATTTACATAGAGAACGATTTATATTTTCTATGTAGATTTTAATAGCCACCACATTTATTTTGGCAAAACATTTTAATAAGGTTTATAAAATGTCATGGTGAACACTTAAACTATTTACATAACTAAGAACTAATAAGGATTGAGAGAACAAACAAACTTCTTTTAGTTACAGTGAATTCACATAAATCTTTATTATGTTTATATATAAGAATGTACTTACATGAACGCTACACGTATTTAGACAAGCAATCTCTAGCACAAATTCCTGTGAACCTACAATACAAACATGGAATCAACTTTGAAATTGTTGTTTGTTTTGTCCCTTTGAGCTACTACTTTGCATTCTGTCCAATAATTGCAACTGCTTTTTTGGGAGGGTGAAGGGATACAGAGGATGGAACATTTTTATTAATCAGCTAAATAATTAGATGAGCATGTAGAAACATTAAACCCCAGAAGCTTTCCATTGCTTTGTTGAGGCCTGTTAAGAGCAGTATATTCAAATACTATTCCTTCCTTAAATATTTAAGCATGGATTTGGGCGAGATGCTTATTGCCTTAATTTTGTATGCCAGATTTGAGGCCGTAGGAACATTTTCAGGAGTGGAGCCAAAATTGTGCTTTTGTTGGAAGGAAACGTGAAACTTTACCTTCAGAAATGCTTCTGTTCAGGTGTGGAATATCTTGATCAAAAAATACAGGTAACATTTTAAGAAGTGCCTAATCAAACTTAAGAAGTTTGTAAGGAACTGGATTCCGAAGTCACTTACGAAATGTTCAGCTTGTTTGATGGCCCATCAAGTAATTTTATGTTTTCTGAGTTTAATATATTCTGACCAGTTAACTCAACATATCGGTTTAGACCTGGGGTGTCAAACTCATGGCCTGCAGGCCGAATCCGGCCCTCCACCTTGTTGCTACCCGGCAGCAACGCTGAGCTCCCTGTCCCTGCGCTCCTGCCAGCGCTGGTCACGTGTGCAGCGTGTGACGTGCGTTACACTGCAGGAGCAGAATGGTGGGAGCTGTGACTTTGACATCCCTGGATTAGACAATTCTAAGAGACTTGATTTCTGAAAACACATCCCTGAAATAGTGACTTTAATTGTAAATACACAGTATCTGTGAATATAAAAATGTGAAAAGAATGAATGGGTTTATGGCACTGTATCTCTCTGTAATTTCTTTTATTCTTCTTTATAATTATTGTTTGCATATCCATGATTGAACTTACTTGTGATGACCTTTATCTTTTCTCTTGAGAAAACTACTATTATCAGGTCTTTCTTCGTGGGGAAATAAAAAGGTCAATGCAATGCCCATCCCTTATTTCCATGCAGTGCACATTGCTCTTCAGCATGTTTGTATTGAATTTTATTAATAATAATTAGATCATTTTGCCAAAGAAATTTTAGTATCCCAAAATGAGACATTCTAACTTGTCTTTCCTTTTATGTACTCCTGCTTTTCCTACCTTTTTCTACCTCTTCTCCTCCTGGGCTTGCTATTGGAGTAACTAGGTTTTTACATACTTCTATTCCTCCTATTCCTACTTCAACTTTAATTCTTCTTTGTCTATACTTGTCCAAAAAAAAAAAAAAAATCTTTTTGTTGTTGTTGGAGATTTAAATTAAATTGTTGTTTGGAAGACTAGTGCTGGGGTCTAAACAGCTAACATGTTCCCAGCTGTCACTGAAAACGTGACTTGAAGATTGCTTCTTGGCAAGGAGGGCTCCAAGCAGGAAGCTGAGTTCATGAAATTTTAATATATTCGTAACTGAATTCAGGAATTGCTTGTTTCTCTATGGATTGTACAGTTTTCCTTATGAATATATTCTGTCTTTTAGGTGACTGAGCGTGTTTTTTCTCCCATTGTGATACTTTGCTCTTAAATCCTGAAGGGCTTAGTGAAGCCCTGGAAACAGTGTTTACTAAATGAACCAAAGTTGTGGGGCCTGAAGAGGATATAACCTTTATATGATGTAGTTGTGACTGCAGAATTGGGCAAGGGCAGGGAAGCAAGGATACTGGGACACTCGGTGCTGGGGAAAGGAAAGAAAAAGAAAGAGGAAAGGTGCTAACGTTTGCTCTCATCAAGTAGAGAAGGTAAGTAGAGCAAAGCATGCTCCTATATTTCCTGAAATCTTGGTAAAATTATGCACAGTAGAGTGAAAAGATCCACTTTGCAACAACTATAGACAACCTTGCCAACAATACTAAATTTTCTGTCTGGTGTGAGAGTAACTGTTTTTCCTCCAAGGACAGAGATGTATTCTTTGATCACTTAGTCTTCACACTTTCTGCCCTAAAACATTATTAAAAATAATTTCTGGTAGAAAAATAGTCTGTTCTTTGATTTTTCCAGTCAACTAGTGAGAAGTCGTGTAGAATCCTCCTGCTTTTAAAACCATGTTTTTTTAATCCATTGCTCTAGTATAGTTCATATGGATGGGTTTGTGTACGATAATATAGGGGAAATGTGGTGTCTTTTTCATTGATGTATTTGGAAAGAGATTTTTTTTCTCAAACCATTCTCCAAACTTACTCATTTTTTCTCTACTGCTTCACTGTATTATTATTCTTTATAGCAATAGTTGCACGATCCAGACACCATTCATCTGTACAAGAATTGCAGCCTTAAAGTGTGTTTTGTATTTGTCCCTAGTGAGACTGGGATTTTTTTGATTTACTTAATTCTCTAATTTAGCAAATGCTGTAGCTCCAAAATTATTTTGTTAGGAAGGGCATGCTATATCTGCTTTTTGGTTTTGACTAAGCTAAACCATAACATATGCTTAGATTCACTGGGTGGTGTCACAGGAAGGCTGTTTCAATAGAGAATTTTTTCTTCTCCAGAAAATTGCTAAGTGACATTCCAGAACTGCAATATCACTTCCTCTCCTTCTCACCTCCTGTTCCTGCAGCATTGATCCTGAGTTAATTTATAACAAAATGTACTAATCTTTTCTGTGATGATGCTGAGATAATTTTTTCTGAGGTATTCTCAATAGGACGCATCGCTTCACTTTTAGCTGGGATGGTTTCTTACGCAATTGGAAGCAATGGTGGTGGACAGTAGCATCTTTTCAAAACACAGAGTGCAAATGCGGGGAAAAAAGTGCAGGATTTCTCAGGCAATTCAGGAAACCTCACATCTGGAGACTTAGCAAGATGTGGACAAAACTGAGTTATTTGAGCTATAATCTTGTTCTATAAAGTCATTAGCTTCAGCTGTCTCATATGTGAACTGTTGAAATGCACAGACCCTTATAAACCACTGCTGGATAGTTTAGTATGGAGTACCAAAAGAAACCAAATGCTGTTTCCTAGAAACCTGATTTTCAGAGTTAGAGCAGGGTGTTAGACTAAGCAATTTCCACTGATCCCGTCTATCCCAAAGTATTTAATGATTCTAGCTTTTTCACTTTGTACAGCCAATGCTGTTTATTTGAGGCCATTGGGAGGTTGGTACACTGTCAACAGTAATAACAGACTTCTGTTACTCTCTGCTGATAGGACAGAGCAGTGTATATACTCAGCCTTACTTACTCTAGAATTTAAATAATGGTTGTTTTCAAAGAGCTGATGAAAATTTGCACCAAAAAAATTGTTAATTAGAGATCCCATGTAATTTAGCTCATATTGTATTTGAATGAAAACTTTTGCCTCCATGTTGGAATCAGACTTGGATCATATGTATTGGAAGTAATTGGGACTAGGAACTGGCATGGGTTATCCTCAGCTAAAACATCTTGATATGCATAGTATTTTTCATTAAGATGTGTTTTTGTATTCTTCATAACCTTTCTGTATTCTGTTTGAATACAAGTCTCTGTTTCCCATCATATTTCCAAGCACAGTGCTGACCGTTTATTCAGATGCAACTTCTGCTGCTCATATTTTGATGTTACCTCCTCTGCAACCCCAGTGTTTTGCCTGCATCTGTGTGGCCTGCTTCCGTCTGTCTGTTCTGCCTGTGTTGTGGAAATATTTTTTTCACTCAAGCTTGTTATATAGGAATATGACTTCTCTGTTTGAGTTGTTGGGTATTAAGTAACTGACCCATAGAAGTAGGAATAAAATAAGAATGGTCCTCTCTTCTGTTACAGTAAGAATTTTTTAGGCTTTTGATCTGTTCTCTAAATAGCAACCAGCTTGTTTCCCACTTCTGTAACCATCCTGGAGGCATATTCATCCCTAAACCATGTGCCCCAATACAGTCAGGTGAAGCTTTAATAAAAGGTGGATTGTATTCCCCTCTCTCCTACAGCCCAGGTCTCACACCATGGCTGGAGAATAGCACCATCAGCAGCCTTTTCCAAGCTGTTTCATTCGTTTATGGAGTGTGCCAGAGTGCTACTTGGGAATGCATGGTGAAATGTCAAGAAGTTGTGTGTAAATCTTCAAGTCATCTGTCACATCCAGGAGGAACTGGGAGAAAGGGTCATATCTGTGGGAATATTGGAGGAGTATTGAGCTGGTTTGAGCTAACTTTCCCAAGCTCTCTAACACTCAGTTTAAGCCCCTTTCCCAAAACTTCCCCCTTTTCAAAGAAAAAAACGTAGAAAAATCAAAATCACACTAAATATATGTATTTATGTATTTCCTAAATAAAAACAACTACGTACAGTAAGGTTATCATGCAAAACTCCCAAGAAAGGGAAGAGGGGAAGGGAAAATGGGAAAAAGGACAAAAAGGAACTAAACCGAAAACAGGCATGTGCAGTTGTAACACACGGTAACTAACAAAGTAAAGAACTAGCAAAATCTCACCACTTCCCTTGAGGAAAGCAGAACAGCTAAATCTGACCCAGGATTCTCCCCCTATGCGTGGGCAGATAACAGCAGCCGCTGCAGGCCTCAGCTCCAGACAGGAACAGCAGCAACAGATCTCCTTCTCTCCAGCCTCCTGGAAGAAGATGAGAGCATACTCGCTTATCTACACCTTAATTATATGTTGTGTTAATGTTAAAGGAATATGGAATATGGATATGGAATACTTGTATGGATTCTGACCTCTGTTGTTAAGGAAGACCTGTAAAAGCCATTTTTTAGGAAGATCTGAAAAATCCAAAAGTCAATCCACTACAACTATCAAAATTAGAGTTTTGATACTCGGATATGGAGATCTCACATTGCAGAATGGGTGGCTCTGGAGTCTAAAAGAAGAGGTCAGAAAGGAAAGTCCCTGCCATTATAAATAGATGCACCAAGACAAATAAGCCTAGGATCAAGCAAATCATGAAAGATTTCTGCGGTATCAAGCTGTTTGGCTGAAGCCCTGTAAGCCTTTGGGTGAAGGTGTATAGGCACATACAGGGGTGTATATAGTGGGAATACTGCAGAGGACTGTCTCCTCAAGGCCTGGAAGCACCATCCTCAGATAAGGGCATGCTAGCCATTCATAAAACAGAGTGTTAATTCTTATTCCTTTGACTCCAGGTAGTCTCCAGTCCTCACTGCTAATGCTAACAGAAGGTGTCAGTTTGGCCAAATATAAAAATTATTTTGTTCTTAAATTTTGTGTGTTAATTGCTCCTTCTTTGGAACTCTCAAATATTTCTCTAAACAAATACTCTTGTTAGCAAAAAAGCCATTTTTATTTATTTATTTTTTTTAAATTACATAGCTGGATTTATTTATGTTCCTTATTAAAGTAATAATCCATCAGTTATGGGGTTAGGTCTATTCATAAAATTATAAATCTGGGAGAGGAAAGATCTCAACTCTTTCTCATAGTAAGCATTTCTTCATTTTATTCTTTATATTTGTGCAGGGTAATTATTTCATAGAAAAAAACATTGTGGAGAACTAATACACTCAGCGTTAATCATGCCATTCCATATTTTACTTTTTCTTGCGCAAAGCAGTATGAACCCTTGACGTTCAGTGTCAGCAGAGTTCTTCATGTACACACCCTTTTGTTTACATGCATCTGTCATTCCTGGTGGGTACAATAGTAGAGACACTGTGATTTTAAAAAATTGATTATTAAATAATACAGGTATTGTTGTGGGAGTTTGTCTTGCAAAATCTGTTTATATGCTTATAACCTTGTGACACCACAGTGAGATTTCAGATTGAGATATATTAATGTGCATTACAAGCATGTGACTGCTTGTATCACTAAGAAATAGATGAAATATCAGTTTGCTGCAATACTTATTGTCTGAAGTGATCAAAACATCTTCCAATGATTTTTCTAACAATATGAGATTGGAATAACAGCTTCACTTGTTGTAGAGTTCCATGCTGCAGCTGAGAAGCAGGTAAATACAAGCTGCTTATTTGCAAGAAGCTTCCAGATTTGCAATATGATTGCTATGGAAACCACACAATGAAAACCATGTAACCATCTGTGTGGTTTGGTAGATTTTGCCGCATAGCTGAGCTGTTTTTGTTTACTGTTATTAAAATGTTGAACTGAATATTTTAACCCACAAACTGGGATTATTATAGTGTTCTGCAATGACAGTGTTGTGTCAGAGATTAGAAGATAGTAGAATAAGAATTAATAATGGCATTCAAGTGGAATCTAATATAAAAAGATGGTTAAGTAGTGTGTTAGTAGAGGAAAATGCTATGTTTATGCATATTTATCATGGAGATACAACATTCCACTGAAGGAATGCACTGTTCAAGCCAAACTCTTATCTATTTTATACTCAAGTAGTCTGTTTCAACCCACCGCTCCCTTTAAGGAAAAGAAATTGGAAGAAAAAAAATCAATGCATTAATGTAAAAACTCAGCTAGTGTGTAGAATTCATTGCTCAGGTTTTAAATTGTGTGAACAGTAGAATAATTTTTGGGTGATTGTTTTTCTGTTTTTTTTTCTTCAGACTGCAAATTAAATAAGTAAATTATTTTTACAGCTTTCATGGAGTAACTAAAAAAAACCTCCTTAACAAATACAATTAGTTCCTTGTTACATTGTCACCACAAGAATTTTTTAGGTTGCTTGCCATTAGAGTATCAGCAGAGTATGGAATATAACCTGTATCTCAAGGGTTCTTTGAATCTACAGCGCTGGAAGAGTTAACTGTTTTTTTTAGTGTTGATTAATTTCATTTTGACATGGAAGAATATCTTTCAGTGGTAGTGATGGTATGAAGAAGAGGTACAGAGGAAACACTATATCAGATGTTTTAAATATCTGCCTGACTCCTCTTACACAGTATCTTAATAACACAAAAGGACTTCTACTGTGTTTTTTTTTATTTTAATTTTTCATCTTTCCGCCTTATTCCCTGATGCAACACAAATTTTATTGTGTTGCATCTGACTACAGCTGTAATTTCTGAGGTAATCGAGGGTGCTGTGTTTAAAGGACATCTCCTGCACATAGTTGTTGCTTCAGGACATAATACCAGAAAACAATAGTAAGAACTGTAGGTTCTTTTTTACCACCCTAACCCAAGTCTATTACATTGGCTCCACTATGAACATGATTGCATTAGCAAGCAGTCTGGGCCATTTGCAGCAGATCCGTAAAGGACAAGTTTGTGCCAAGGACCTGATGTCCATACGGTGCATGTTTCTGAGAAGTTTTCCCATGGAGTCATTTTAGTCTGGTTCCATGGATCAAATGGCCGTTAGCAGCTGGACTTTGTTCACTGTGTTTCTGGAGTGTCTCTTCCAGTCTAATTGCACCTAAAGGTTTGTCCTCTTTGTGAGAACTCTGTAGTGTAAAACCAAGCATAATAAGTGGGGATGGCTGAGATCCAAACTAGCATGCTAATATGGACAGCTTTTGTTTGAATTTGGTACCTTTTCAGTATTCCAGGAACCTTGGTTCAGACATTTTCTCATCTTCAGAAATGGATCTTGTCAACTCTTCTTTCTAGGAAATGTGTTTTTCAGTAAGGGGAATGCGTATGTTGTAAATTTTCCATGAAACCACATGTAGTCAACTGTAACTTACGAAAACATCTCTTCAAACCTTCTCTGTTGTTTTAATTCAGGTGAAATACCCTCTACTAAGCAGTCCTCAGTTTAAGCTAGTCTGATAACCAAGTCAGTGATAGAGTAAAAATCCACAGTACATTCAACACATCAATTGATGTAGGTCCAAACATTCAGTAACATGTAATATCAACATTTATTAAATTAATGTATAATATTCTGTGTTGGTTGTTCTGGGAAAAGGGAGCATCCTAGAAAATGTGTCTAACAATGGGACACTACTACCTGTGAGTGGTGTAATAGTGATAGGGAAGCTGCAGAATGACAGTGCCTCCTAGTGCTCCAGACAGCACATAGGGATCTATTTTTGCTGTTAATGATGCAATTGTGAGTGCTTAAAATAAACAAATGAGTGTACTTGGAAATGTGCAACAAGTGTTATGCCAAATGGGGGAATACATTTGAATGTAGTAAATAGTTTAGAATGTTTTGTGTTGAACTGCAGCTTCAGATTTTCCCCATTCTGTTGTGGGGGGGTTTTGTGGGTTTTTGAGTTTTTTTGTTTTTTTTTTTTTTTTTTTTTTTCTTGGCTTAAGCAATAGTTTATATTCATCTAAACCAGAGTTTTAGCTAGTCAAAAGTCAGTGAACAAAATCTCTCGCTGGCTTAGTAGGGCAGAATTTGAAAGCTCTTTGTAGTGTGAACATTATGATGTAATTGTAATATTTATAGGACTGCGTATGCAGTTTAGCAGCAATTAAGCATGCTCATTTGAACAGGTCTACTCTTGTGCTTTAAGCATTTGCTTTAATTTTTGCATGAACACTCTTGTGGACAGATGAAATTTTTACAAGGCTAAAAATCCTTTGAACTCTTGGTATAAAATTTACTTTTTGTCAAAGAAGATAGGTAATTACATAGAAGTTGCACAATAAAGAATATTTTAAAAGCTTTGAGTTCTGTATCTGTTGTCTATCATTAATAAAATACTAAATTAATTGCTGAAATGTGTGCCTTAAAAGAAGCATGAATATCTGTATAAGGCATGATAAGTAGCACAGCCAAATAGTTTAGATTTATTAGAAGTCCAATTCTTGTTTGAGAACTGGGTTTATCAATTACACTATTTCCTCATTCAGTACAGCAGCTTTGTCAGTTTTGATATACTGTAAAGACCAAGATAAATCTGTTTCTACTTCCTTATGAACCTAACGAAAGAATACAGCTAAAAAAAAACATGTAGTTTGTTCCCTTTTTTTTGCGTCATCAACAGAATTATTGGCTGTGAAATGTGAGGAGCAGTTCTTATGTCCCTGTACTGAGTGGAATGTGGATTTACTTAAGTTAGCATGTGAGCATGAGAGAGTTCCCTGTCTGTGCTGGACAGGGAGTATGGATCACATCTTTTGAAATTGCCTGTGGGGTTTTCAGAGTGTTCCAAGCCTGCTAGCCAGAAAACATGTTTCAGAGCTGATCAGTGCCAGGCTTTCTCTTTTCTTGTCTCCTAAACTTGCACTGAGTTATTTGATATAGTCTGACTTGCTTAAAACCATGGTCAGGCACAGTAGGAAGAACTGAATGCATGGCATCTGTAGTGGCTGTGTTCCCACTGTGCAAGTGTCCAGTTAGTGTGTCTGACTGACATTGTTGAAGGTAAGATGTCCTCTGCCTTCTCTGCATACTTCTCTTAAGAACTTCTGAGTTCTTGTATGGGCTGGGGATACTTTTTCAATCCTCTGTTTCCTTTTCCTTATCCTGGAAAGAAATGTAAATAGCAGAATAAGACTCTCATTCTAATTGTTTTGGAATGAGTGAAAAACAACAGAACTGCAGCTCTATATTACCACATTCAGAGCAGAGTGAAAAGGGAAACAGATGTTCACAACTGAGATTTTGAAAGAAAGCTCTTGGAGTGTTTGGATGGGTGGGGGAAACCCCAGAAATAACAGTGTTCCAACTTCTGTACAAGCACAAAACAGTAAACATGGCTTATGATCTGGAAATGCAGAGTGTGGCTTTCAGACTGATGTGGGCTGTTGTTCTGTCAGCTGAGGTGTGTCTTCAGAGCTTCATTTACGGTTACGTGTTTTGCAGAAGAACGTGTCCCTGCAAATGCTGAAGTGCCAAGAAAACTGAGTGAGGAGAAAGTTACCACTGTTTCAGGTAATTAAAATATTTCTTCTTTATTTTGTATATACACTTTCTCTTTACCTTTATTTTCTTGTCTTGCCCCTTTGCTGTTTTAAAATAATGTTTTTATAACTCTGTAAACCTGTCTTTTTCACCTGGATATTTGATGGCCGCAAAACTGCTTAGCACCACTTAGGATGCATGAAAACCACTTGAGAAGGATTTATAAAGTAAGCCAATTTATACAAGGTATTCCTTCCTGAATTACTTTGTAATGACTCAATTAGCTTTCATTTCTGCACAAAGGAGATTTAGTTGCATAAATTAGCTTATCATCATTGAGGAAGTGTCACTGCTAAAGGACAGTTTATAGATACAACATGCAGTTGCTGTCAAACCTATAAGAATGTAATATAGACATCTGTGTATACTTTGTGCTTGAGCAGAACAGACTTCTGCCATTCAGAGACTAACAGGGGACAACAAGTTGCCCAAGGGACTGGCAATGTAGACATCTCTGAAAAGGTCAACTTGACACAGGCTCTGACAATCGACCCAAAGCTCTGTCTTCTTTGATAAAAATCAGATAAACTTAAGACCACTAATTGATCTGCAGCCTGTTTAAATGTTGGCCATGCATATCTTCATTGCATATGATTACCACAGAAAGCAAATGAATTGGGTAAGAAATGCCAGAGTCCGGTGACAGTGGCATAAAAATCGGAAAAGGACACAAATGCTCAGAAAGGCTGTGAAGGATATTCTCTCAGCTTTAGCTTGGCAAACTGCCCTTGTACTAATTATCTCTGGGACTGGAAAAATAACTGCAAACACCATGTAAATTCACATGGCCAGACAACTTTTCTTGATGGAAAGGTATTTCCAGTTATGCTTAAAAACAAGATATATACATGCTCCAAGGGCACAGACCTTTAGATAAACTATTGGTTATTTGACACAGCAAGTAGAGAAGACTTGCTTCTTATCAGACCTTACAACTTTTTGAGATCTGCTGCATTGTAATGGTGACCTACACTGACATGCAATCTGGCTCTCCTTCCTCCATAATACACATAATTCTTTCAGGGCTCTCACGGAAAGGGTGGACAAGAAGAGTTCCTTTAGGAAGTAGCTCTGCAGTAGTCTTCCTGTTGCAACATGTGGAGAGGAAACAGAGGCCAAATTTCCTGACCCATACAGGAAAGCAGGAACAGGTTGCTGTGAGGAGTTTTAGGTTGCTTTTCTTGGAAAGGAAACAAGAGCCAAGTCATCAGATGCTGTTAGTGTTGTGCTCTGCTAAAAACATGTGTAAAACAACATGACTCATTGCAGCCTTAATATTTAGCACTCATTTAGACTTTATTGTAATTATGACTGTGTTGTCATAATGGAGCGTGGGGTCAATCCAATTATGAAGTTGCCAACAGCATTTTTTTTGAACGAATGTATCTTCTTGAAGTTCTAAATGGTCTTACTCTTAAGAAATCAAAACATTAGCATGTTCATTTCTGAAAAATTTAAATTGCTGTAAGAATAGCTTGATGCATCTTTCTAATATTTGTGTAATGTCCTTGAAAATACCATGGTAGTTCTCCCCAGATATCAGATTCATTTCAAGCAATCATTTTCTTATCTGATCTTACTTAGTTAACTATTTAAGATTGGAAGTTTGTTTGACTTCTAGGGATGAGTTGACATGAGTAATTCTGATAGGCATCACATCATATATGTCTAACCTGACTCAAGAATATTTAATGATTCTTCCACACAAACAATTCATACATTTTAAAGTTTAGTTTATTGCCTAGCTTTACGAACCTGAATTTCACAGAGAGTATTCTGCAAATTGACTGTGAGCTCAGCCTGATAAGTGCAAAAAAACTTCCTTTTTTCCTACTTTCCTACTTTTTTCTTCCCCTAACTCACCTCTGCTGCAATTAATGTGCAGACTTGAGTTCTTTTTATTCCTTCAGTTTTGATGCTGCCTGTTACTGCTGGGTAGCTTTACATTAATTGCTACTGACATGATTATTTAGAAGTGCCAAAGCAGTGAAGAGTTTCAGGTACATAATATGGCTTGCTGGGTCTTTTTCGCTTCCACTGTCTTTCGGTTACCATTTCCACATTCACTATTTCAGTAAGTGTCATGCTATGTGTTGTTGCCGTGTAAATACCTTGATTTTATTGTAACTAAAGAACAGTAGGAGAAGGGAAGTGAGAAAGATTGTACTGAACTTATTAGGCTAGATTAGAGGCTGAGTCCAAGTACAGTAAAATTATTTTGCCTTCATAATTTTTCTGGCATGTGGGAAGAGGGGCAGTAAGCAAGTAACAGGCTTTCTTCACAGTTTAGGACATCCACACAGATAAACAACTCTTCTTTAACAGAGTATGTCTCATCTGGGTATTAAGATGACTCAACACTGAGAGTTTAAATCACTTGTGGAAAACAGAGTAATCCTGGTAGCATTAATTTTGAACTTCACCTGTCTCTCCATCTTTAAACTTTTAGTATGGTAAATACTGAGTATTTAATACTGGTAAATACCTCACATAATATTCAAGAGGAGATACAGTAATTTTCCAGAAGTTTACCGCTTTCAAATGTGATGTAGCCCAGACAAGTAATCTTCAAATCTGATGCTACAAACTTTTGAAGAATCTGATTGAGAGTCAAGCAATATGAATCAGAATGGCAAGCAGTTTAATATACTGAGCAGTGGACCACAATGGTGGAATGAAAACATACATGCAAGTTCCTTCACTCCACAAGTAATGCATAAGCAGATAATATAACTACTAGCTGTAAGTTACTACTGAAGTAGGGTTTGATAACTCAGACACAAAAAATGTTAAAATGGAATATCAGTGGAAATCAGGCACAGTTATATTTATTCTAATGTTTTAAGTAGTGCATTTCCATACTTGGGCTGTAATTCCTTTTTTTGTTTTGGTCAGTTTAGTGTTCTGTCTGGTTTGTGCTCCGAAATGGCAAAATTGTCACAACAGAGCACCCTGCAGTTAGATTGGCTTAGGCTGAAATGGAACATCCCACTCAAATCCCTCTGAAATAGGTACTCTTAATCTGTTTTTCCAGATTTTTTTTTCTTGTCTATTGAGGCTGTAGGACTATTATATTTTTTCCCTCTTGAGTAATCCATAGGCATTCTTAAGTTTTAAACAGTCTACAATATTTGAAGTGCATCCTTGAATGATATACTTGTCAGATTTTTCATTTTACCTAAACTGTTCACCTTTCTTCAAGCATGTATTGTCAGTGCCAGTATTTTTCAGTGAAATAAGCAGTCTGAACCTACCATCAAAAGGGCTGGCAGCTGCTGCTGTTTGATCTGTCAAATAAACTCCAAAGTGTTTTCATCAGTATACTGGACAAAAGTATCTGTTATTTCTGTTACTGGAAAAAGAGGGATGGCAGAATAACACCATATGGAACTCTTTAAGGAAGCATTTTGGAAACCTTTGGATAGTTGCTCATCCAGATAGCTGTCCTGGGATGGAAGAATTATTTCCTGGAGAAACAACCTATTCAAAACCCTTGTCAGCTAATTTTTTGTGACTTTTGATATTAAAGGCAGTGGGTAGGTAAAAATTAACTGCATTCTACCCTCTGCTACACATCTTTTTGTTTTTTTCTTATTCATGTTTATGGCCTAAGTGACCATGGCTTTGGAATACGGCACTAGTTTAGAAATTATTTCATCATAGTATTTTTAAGGAACGCAACATTTCACAACATATAAGACCAGAGTGTAATTGTGACAGAGTAATTCCAGCAAATCAATACTTTTTGAATTTGAACTCTAATGGGCACATAAGTTCTTGATGGTTAAATCCACCAGATATTACATGTGTTTAAGAAGCTCCACGTAATTTCATTACTATATAAAAGCCAAATTCCTTTAGTCAGATCTCCGCATTTTTTTCTTCAGAGAGAATCAAATGAAATTTGGCAAGGCCTCTCCAACTGAAAAGGGGGCTGAAGTAAGAAGAATGTGACTGTGTTTTGTAGAGATTTTTGCAGCTTTTTTTTGTTCTACCTCTGTGTTTGTGGACCACTGTGAATCATTTTATGAAGCATTTTGCCCTTTAGATGTATAGATTCTGAAGTTAATTTTACAGTTGGCTTTTAAGCATGTGTAGTTGCACTTCTAGAATTTGGAGAGGGGATTTTGAATATGAAATTAACACTTCTTGGAAGACCAGCATAGTTGTTCACAGATTTACACTGGCACTTTCTCTCCCTGTTTTTAATTTCTGTGCTGCTGGCATACCAGTATATGTTTTTCTGAGAAATGTGGCCCTCTGATTTAAACAACTCTGCTTTATGTTGAATTCACAAATGAGGACACAGAGGTAGTCTTTGGGCAGTATCTTCACTGTTGCAATAAGCTTATTTTAAAATGCATCTTTTGCATTGAGTTGCTTTCCCACTTTAAGTCTTAATTAAATGCTCATGATGAACACCTAGGGAGACATGTGTTTCACCTGCTGTGAGATCTCTTCTGTTGCTGATGATCCTCATGTAACTCCTGTTATTGTTAACAGGATTTACTTCAGGCACATAAAGGTAAGAACAAACCTCAAAGTGATAAAAGTCAGTGTGAGAAGTTGTGACTTATTTCAGTGCAATTCTAAAAAAGCGAAAGTCCTGATTAATGTATTAAATCAATGAGAGAACTGCTGAAAAATTGGATGATGGGATGTACAGAAATAGCTTTTCCTCATGTGGGCTTACATTATCTTTTACAAGACAGAGCTCAGTACTGTGATTGTTGCAGTATCAAAAGAGGAGATGTTCTGATTTAATATTTATCACAAATTAATTTGGCTCTAAACTGTATTACTGTTTATAATTGTCTAATGCTAAATTGGTGAATAATGAACTGACAAATAGGAAGGCCCAAAATACGGAGGGGTAACATTTCCAACTGATTTCACTTTCCTCTTGAAATGATTCTGTATATGCATTCATATGATAACCAAATGACAACCATATGATGATAACCAAATCTTATTTCTGAGTGGTTGGGAGTTTTTATATACATACGTATTGCTGTTTTTTGGTGTGATGACAGAATTTGTGCAGTGGTAGTCAGAACGCCCCCTAGTGCTACATAGCAGTGGTACTGCAGCGACTAATTACCCTTTTATGGAAAATTAAATGGTGACTGGCTTGTACAGCAGCTTTAAATTCAAGGCTGTGAATATTTAGCCTTATGACAATTTCTCTATCAAAACAGGATAGCACAGAACACAGACTGAAGTGAATAAATAGAAAACAAAGTCTTCTTACTAAAATTAAAATCTAAGTGTTTGTCAAAATAGGGAAAACAACAAGTTGAATACTGCTTTTTTTTTTTTTTTTTACAGCATGACCCTGTGTCTTGCTTGGTACTTAATATTTTAGCAGGATTTTTTTCAATAATAAACTGAACCAATCATGATTAAATTGTAAACTATAAATAATGGTGGAGAGTGCTAATGACATGCAAATGTAACTGGTATATGTTGGAATAACCAGCAAGCCTGCTGTTCAAGGATCATATAACAAAACTAACATGACAGCCTTGATCCAGCCAGTTCAGTGATATTTATGTTATCAGAATTAGAAGATAGTTTTCCAATGATGTAAATTATTAGTACATATACATTCTGTCTGGTTAGTGTATACATAATGTAACTGGTCGTCTAAATGGTATTGCTTACATTCTTTTTGCATTAACTCATCATACTCCATTCTCATGGAATTAAAAACAGGAAATAGTTTGCAGTGTAACAGAAGCACCCAGTGTATTTAACTGTATGTAACCACTGTGTTTCAATAGATGTACTCTGTATTGTAAGTGTATGACAAAGCATTTATTACTGTATTATTGCCGTATTACAGAGCAAAGAGTGCTAAATAATCAATCAGTTAATGGTCTGTATGGCAGCTTGAACACAGCACATCCATTGTGCTTATGCTGTTAGAAGGATGAGTTTATGACTGTAGTGTAGTTGCATGTTTAGCCAGAGCTTAATGCCCTAAACTGGAGCTGACACAAATATTTTTAAAATGCAGCTTCAGCAACAGTTTCCAAGTTCTCCAATATTTCAGAAGGAAAGATCAAGGATTATCTCAAAGGTTCTCAAAGAAGTTGTTTAATTTTATTGGAACAGGAGAAGGAGGGGGAGCCTATCACAAAGTACTTACTTTGGCATGCTTTCACAGATTATTTTTAATAATATTCTAGCAATTTTATCAGTTTCAAGTCAAGATACAAATATGGTTTGCTAGAAATATATTAGTAGAGGAAAACTAGCTGCTTTAAGTTGCAGCTGGAAAATTCTTTGAAAACCTGTAGCTACGTGTCCTTAAGTGGTGTAACTTGCCAGTGAAGGGCTTGCACATTAAGCTTGTTTTCCACTTCTTTTTGTGGTATGAAGCAGCTGTGTCTAAAAAGAGGAGTAAAAACTTGTGCACTAATAAATTGCTTTGCAGTGTCTGGAGATTTAAATGGTAACTTTAGTCCCTTAATCTTTATCCTTTTGTGATTAGATACCGTTTTTTTGTTTGCAGATGAGAAAAATGCCGACTACGCTAATTTCTATCAATGTTTGTGGGACTGCACAGGAGATTTACCTGATGAGTTGACATTTAAACGTGGTGATATTATCTACATTCTCAGCAAGGTACAACGTGCTACTGGGGCTATGTAGCTGTAAAGAGAAAGCTGTGGCAGAAGGGCACATTCCCACACTCCTATGGGCATGCATTGGCACTCCCTTTCAAATCCTTTGTTTGCAATCAGATATTCACTGCAATTAATTATTTTGTCACATGAACTATAATCACATTTGAAACTTAGCTGCGTAACAGGAATCAACTTAAAAGCCTGTTTATTTACTTGCAAAATCTTGGCTACTGTTAACTGATTTAGCAGGAGACAATATGCTTTCTGCTTATAAAAGTTAACCTTGTAGAATTTTAAATTATCTTTTATGTTATGTTTTTTTTGTTGCCTGTTTTATGTTCCTGACTTTGCTGATTGTGACTTTTGGGGCATCTTGCTACAGAAGATGGTTTGTTTTTTTTTAACTATGCTTTCATCTTTGTGTGTATATGTTAATTACTCTGGCAGCTCAGATTCCAAATTTGTTTTCTCTGACAGATTTGGGCAATTTTTAATTTACTGATTTCCTGTTTGCAAAGCAAATGGGAAATAAAATTCCTCGCATCTAAAGTGAGGATAAGCAGTTTAAGCATGAAATTTCATTCTACTTTAATGTTGGTTTATTTTCTTATTTTTCTTATCCCCCTCAAGAAAAACAAAACTTCTCTTAAAATATGTATCTTATGATCCATTGAAGTCTAATTCTGAACAATTCATCAAAGGAAATGTCTCCTTTCCCGACATATTAGAAAAAAAGCTGAGTTTTAAAAATTCTTGAAAAGGGCAACTTTTGAAATGTATGTAGAATATATATCTCAGATGTAGTTGCTATTCAGTATCATTAACACCAAAATTGCTGTCTGTTGTTGAAATATACAAGTAGGTACGTGAAAGCTAAAGGCATCTGTTTGTCTTAGTTTCAGACTGTTCAGTTTTTGTCACAGTTGCTTTATCTTTCATGATAATAAATACAACAGCTTCTGATAATAAACTTAAGGTTCATGAATAGAAAGATAGCCCTATATAAAAATATAGATGTATTACTAATGGTAATGTGACCATGTATGTTTTTTGAGATATTTCAGTATCACTTAAACTAGTAACTGAATTGCATTACTAAAGGTACAAAAGGCTGGGTAAGACTCTTGGATTGGGCAGACTTCCTATCTGTTCTACAGCACTGAAGAGTGGTACTCATTTAAAATAAAGCTTACCTCCTTTCTCTCCCCGAAAAAAATCCGTGAACAAACGGATGCTGCTGTATGAGTTTGGCCTCTTTGTAGGTTGTACTTTTCTGGTATAGTATGGAGAGTTAAAAAATCTGAATCTTCATTTTGCAGGTAATAATTTGCTACTCCTTCCCTGAAAGAGTGTGAAATTTAATTTAAAACATGGAGCAGAACAGAAAAACAGTAGCTTAAGCTGTCCTCTGTATATCAGCTGCCTTGTGGTCGTGCTGGGATTAATCCATAAATAGTCCTTGAAACATGCTTGCTGCTGCTCCAGACATATAGAGCCTCAATATTTGGGAATGACTTCTACTCCAAAATACAGCCCAGAAAATTCAGTCCTGTTTCACTTAAAGATTGTTACAGCTTTTTTTCAGAAAAATGATTGTTGGCCACTACTGTCAGCTCTGAATTTAGGGTCCTTGGAGGGGAAAGTGCCAGAGAATTATCCATCTTAACTCTCCACTTGATTCAGTTTCAAGGTCTGTTCATTTACGAGCTCTTTTCTGGTAAGTGAAAACATAACCCAAGGAAAAGTGAACCTACCCATCCTGAAGTGGGTCAAGACTTTTATTAAAAAAATATTTCCTGATCCACTACTTTAATACTTCGATTTTGTGGCAGTCGGCAGGAATCCTAGGCAATTTTTTTTTATTTTTTCTCACCATCTAGTGGCTGAAAATGAGAGATGCAGGTACTGACAGGAGGCGATGTGTATGGATCCAAAATGGTGTCATAAATCCAGCTTTAGCTTGAACCTAGCTATGGCTTTATTGCCTTTCTATCATATGTCAGCCAGGTATGAACATTACTCTTGAAAATCACATTTTGCTGATAAGGAAGTAAGTATGAGTATAGCAGTATTGTAGTAAGAAGAGTGAAGCATTAGCAAAATATCGAACCCATTTGTGCAACATGTAATAGTGCTTTGTTTTGCAATGAAATATAAATGGTATAGCTTCTTCTGACGAAAGTGAAAAGATATATATTTTTCTCTTCCAGTAACAGTTATGCCAAAGCAACATATCTTTACCTGCTTTTCACATACCTTTATAGAAATTAGGGGGAAAGTGACTGTTTTGCTACAAGAAATGAGATCATTAGTGCAACAGAAGTAATTATGAACCAGTTCAGCAAATGTGGGCATTGATACAATTTAAATAAAGCAAGAGGAGCAATATAATACATGAAAATGTCTAGATGAATGCCTTTTAGAAGAATGAGCAAGGTTTCAGTTTGGCAACATTTACTTCCTAAAATAGTTAAGCATTATCCAAAGACAAGTCCCCCATAACTTGCTTTAAACTGTGTGTCAAAATTCAATATCAGTGCAATGAGCATGATTTGCATGCTTATACTCTGGTAATATTATACAAATACCTATGCCCAACTAGTGTAATTACTGCAGACAAACATGTTTACCTTGTTTTAAAGGAGCATTCACTTAAAATTTTTAGCTGTTCTTTTTTAAGGTGTTATCTAAATATTTATATCTCTTATGGTTTTTATGTGGCAGCAGTCCTGTGGACCCTTAAAAAAAACCCACAACTTTTTTCTTGTTTTTTCTACCTTTGAGAGTTTCCCTCAAAATTTGAGGTTTTAATCTGAGCAAAGTTAAGAAAACTGTTGCAATAGCATTTGCTAACTCTTTTTTTAATTTAAAAAATACTTACGTTTCAGATTAATTTTTCAATGCACCTGTACAGATAAACTCATGCCATTTTCATTTTAATTTATAATATTCCTGACTGTTCAAGTGGCTCTTATAGCTTGCACCGCGAATCACGTCAACTTTCAGAAAACTATATATCTCTCTCCTGTTATGCAGTAGAAAACATTTTATAGCTCTACTGATAGAAAGACTCATTAATATGATTTCTTAGTTAATATTGACTTCTTGGTTAATATTGACTATTAGAAATGCAATACTGGGGCGTCCGGTTTTTTAAAAGGATGATTGCTCTTAACTCCTGCTCATTTATGGGCTTGCCTTTGCTTTCATATGATGAATGGGGAAACAAACCGTGACATAACAATCCTTTTTATAGCTCTTACTCAAGAAATCAATTTCCAGAAACAAAGACAACTGTGAGTGGAGTTAGCCCTTTTTTTTTTTTTTTTTTTTTTTAAAGTTTAGTATGCACAATTTATGCTTTGGGTACGTTTTGTGTTGGGAAATTCCAGTTTCATCAGATAAATGCAAGTAGTGATAGAAATTTACTTAGATGTTAGCAGGTACCTGCTGAGTAAATTTACTGACATTTCTTAGCTTTTAAGCTAATTTAATTCCTACCTTATTTATATTTATGCTTGCATAAAGCCAACAAATATTACTTGAAAACCAGAAATTATATCTCAAAGTGGAATTCTTCTTCCCTGTTAATATTTCAGTACATGCCAATGCAATTTAATGCTGTTCGCTCTGGTGATTATGATTCATGAAAGCCTTGCCTATGAGTTAACCCTTTGGTCTAGAACTTTCCATAAAAGTAGTGTGTTAGCTTGGTATCCAGATTAGCCTTTATTCAGTGGTTGTACATTTCCAGTGTGGCACACCTGTGTTTGTTAAAATGCTCACATCTCCACCTGTACTTTTTGCTTAGTGAAAAGACAAACAAAGAAATCTCTGTAGCTCAGGTCACTGTCTATGAAATAAGGAACAACTTAACAGAAGAGCTATTTCATAGTAAGTGTGAGCATTTCATATGTGATCTGTATAATCTTCATAAAATATATTTATTCAGTGTTTTTCCAAAAAGATGTGAAAGACATACTAAAATCCGGAGTGTTTTTTTTAATCAGGCTATTTTCTGACTGATCATAGTGAAATCTGTATTTAACAGTAATTTATCTTTCCATGACCATATTGCCATGTCTGCCTTAGCAAGTAGGGTCTATAAATAAGAGCAGATTTACAGAGTGAAACGCTTAGCGCCGAGGCCCTGGTGTTCACACCATGCTTTTTCAAGGAGGTTTGGTGTCCGAAGAGGTCAGGCCTGGTTTTGTGGAATTCAAAACACATTAGTCGTTCAAGTGCATCTTCCACTTTAGTTTCATCTGAAAGAAATCTCATGTGTGTACTCTTGAGACTGACAGCTCTGCGAAGTGAGACAAGGTGGGGAAAGTGGGATCACTGTGAGGTTTGCTGAAGTGGGGCACTTATGATCAAATGCAATGATCTGGTATGTTTAGGTGTATTTCTTACAGAAAAGAAAAAAAGATACTTGGCAAAATGTAAGAGTGAAAGTCTTTAAATGGAAGGTTAGTTAAGATGAGCTAAAGCAAAGTGACTCTAGCTTCCTTGCTTTGCACACCGATAACACATATTTACCTACCTGATTAGAAAAAAAATTGGCATTGTGTCATCTAATGGAAAATAAAATAACTCTTCTATCATTCCAGGGTGTTTTCAGGGGCCAGTTTTGGTTTAGAATTCTGTCTGCTTACCCAGATTTATATTGAAAGTCTTTAATTGGTTTCTATTTTGTCTCATGTCGTTGTAGGAAATAAAACTTAATAACACAACCATACAATAAATCTGGCACTTATATTCTTAAAGATGACCATTTTATTGCTGTCTTAAAACAACTCTACTACCTGTGAAGAAGTCTCTTTCAGTTATATAAAACATTTGTCATTTTCTGCTTTTTAGAGAAAATGCTGTTCTGTGCCAGAAAAGCTCTCATTGATAGCGTATCATTCAGCAATTACACCAAAGGAAGTTCTAATTTTTTTTAACTAGTCTGAATCTCCTATATGTATCTGAGATGTTTTAAAATATTATCTTGCCAAAATTGCCCCCCAGGATATTCTTTGAAAAAAAATTACTCCCTACTTCCCACACATCTTTAGCTTGATAGGAGAGACTTATTTCTTTTAGCCCCAAACAAGGCTCTAGATACGTTTTACTTCTCAGTTTTAAAGTTTGCAGATCTTCAACCTATACATTAATATTACTTATCATGCCAGTGGAGGAGAGCAGGAGGAAAATCTTGAATTCACACACTTAGATGTGTTGCTTTGTTTTTTCTTTTTAAATATAACTCCATTGTTTTCTTCAAGGCATTGAAACACAATGATGATTTTCAGCAACTCTTTCTGAAAAACAAAACAAATAAAAAAACCCACCCCAGAAACACAAAAACCATACCATATGTATTGAACAATAGGGACTAATTGCACAAGGACCAGATGTTTTCAACTTCTGCTGAAGTCAGTAGAAGTTAATATGGTGCAAAGCATCTGGAGATTCTCATTTACATGGAGGATCTCTTCTAAAGAAAGAGACTGTTGGAAATCCTCTTGCATGTAAAAATTCGCTCATCTTGTGTATCAAAATTCTCTTCTATATAGTACAAATATGTTTGATTTAAAAGGTATTTGTAGAAGACGGGTAGTGTATTGCTAGCTACTGTATTTTCCCTAAGTGCAAAACCGTTACGATCAGTGTCGCATGGAGTCACAGGTACACACACATCAGTGCAGTGAAATTGGTGGGATGGGGACAAGAAGAAGCATTTGCTCACAGTGTGTTCAGTTGAGAGCATTTAAGGAGCCTATATACCCTGATGGGATTTTTTTTTTTTCCCCCTGCTACGACAGCATGCTGTACAGAGTGTTTTGCCAGCATGTTAAATGTTAAGTCATAACCTATTCTTTACTGCCCTGTGAAATTACTTCACTTTAGTTAATAAATTTCTACTGAAGGGTAAAAAAAATCCGCTCTGACAGACAGTGAAAACATAGAAGTAGCTTAGAAAGCACTTGGTCATTTGTTAGGGTTGTTGTTTTGTATTATGTAGCATAATATATTCCCCTGCTTGTCTCCCAGGGGTTGTGGTGGCCCCTTCCTCCCCCCGACCCTTGCCTTGCATTGCCTAGCGTGGCAAACATGCTCCCCCATCACATGGCAGAGCAGTGGCTGCACACTTGTGCGTTCTTCTCGTTGCAGGGCAGCTGATATGGCCCTGCCCCCCTCGCCTACCCCTCTGTTTGCCTTGGAGCAATTCATTTTGCAGTTATTGAATTTCTTTGGAGAGTTATTTTCATACGGCGAGCATCACAGCACCTCTGGATCTTGATAGCGTTTCTACATAAGGAGAAAGAAGCTTTGTGTTAGTAATTACCTAACATTGTCAGGAGCTGACTGCAGGCCTCTTTCTAGTGATAACAGAATAACCACATAATGTAGCTTTATAGCACATGATTAATAGAAAATAATTACACATCCTACAAAGGGATGCAATATTTCTTATAAATTGACTACAATGGTTTCCTGTAGATTAAAGGACTCTTCATTATTTTATCAGTCCTTCTGAAGTATAGTCACTTCCCTATGTTAGCAGCGATGTTAAGAGCTGAGTGTAGTGAGGGATACCAGATGGTAAACCCAGTGATACCTGAGATCTGAAGCTGATGCTTGCAAAAGCACCATGCTTCCCAACTCGCAAAAATTAATATAAGCCCCCTAAACTGTATTCATATCCTTCTGCATGCTAATCGTTATTTCCCACAAATGTGGGCTTTAGACTTTTATTCCACACATCTTAAGCAGCAGTAATAGACATATGGACCTCACAACAGCAGTGTATTAATTAAATTATATTGCTATGAAGGAGTTTATAATTAATAACATTGATGAAAACAATACATCAATTTGGATTTTATGTGTGACTTCAAGAAAGGATGAGGGGGGAGTCCTTATGTGCCTGACTAGTAAACACTACTTTGTGGTGCTGAGAATGGAAACGAGTTGTTAGAAGTTGACGGACGGATGTCTATACTTTAAACAGTTTAACAGGGAATGCTATCTAATTATTCTAAAACCTGAGATTAAAGTTTTATATTCTTGATAGCCAGGTATCTGCATTATATTTTTGTTCAGACTTCTATAGACTGCAGATAGTTTAATTGGGATTCATGTTGCTCTTAAGACCCATGCAAAGAATAGTAATGTAAAGTAAAAGCTTCTGTGTTGCAGTCTGTGTGTTGTAATGGTTGCAGTGAACCCTTAAATTAGTTTACTAGTCTGTTACATCAACATTCATTTCATCTTCTAACTTAGCTTCATGCCAGAGCAGTAAGTGGTGTACTAGTGAGTAGCAAAATCCAGAAAGTTTTCAAAACAGCAGCATGCTTTTAATTTTAATTTGAGATATCTGAATTGTTTCTTTAAAAACAATTGTTTCTAAGTTCATGTAGTGTTGCTAAGTGGAACGTTTTCAATGGATAATGTAGTCCACAGGTTTTCTCTATGTTGTTTGTTATAGGCAATTTAATGATTGCTTAACTAAGCTACTTCCCTCGTTTCATGTATTGTTTGTTTTTTTGGCTGATGTCTAGCAAAGCTTGCTTAATCACTCCTGTCAGTCACTCCATGAGTTCCATGTTACAGCTTAAAATCTTTTGTTGCTTTCTCTTGGAGAGATTTATTGCTGAGATTCGAGTAGTATACGTGAGTACTGCTCCTTTCAGCAATTTCCCACTTCTGTTTAAAAATCCAGTTTGTATATTTAACTGGTGTATTGTGAGATAACACATAGATTTATAAAGAGGCTGACCTTGAACATTATAAACCTCAGTGACAGAGTTTTGTTTAGCTTTTAAGAATTTGGGGTGTAACGTGTCCCCATGGGCAAGATTATGAGCAGTTCTGAATTTCCGTGGAGAGCAGTTTTTACCAAAGATCAGGTTCAGATACCTCTGGACTCAGACTAGACCCATCCCAGCAGTTTGTTCTGCAGTGGAAGGTGGAAGAAGGTGGAATTATTTTTGCAGATTTCTAATTTGTGTGTTCGCGTCACAAACACAGGCTTTCCTGCTGCTTTTTATGTGGATTTTTTTAAAATCACACTCGATGCAGTATTTGTGGGTAGTAGGATAAAATCTTTTAAATCACCAATTCACTGTGAAGAGAAAGAAGAAAATGTTTAATTAAAGACTGGTGTTCAGCCTTTCACAATAAGAAAATAAAAAAGTGCATGTGTGCCTGTATGCAAGCATGTTTAAAAAAGAAACAAAAATAGGAAAAAAAAGCCTAGGCTTGTATGAGTGGGCCATCGACAGTACGTCGCTGTAGTTAAGCACAGGGAGAGCTGAGTGTACTGAGCACCTCATAGGACCCTAGAGAACTCTCGACCAGACCAAATATGCCAGCAGCAAATCATTATAGCTCGGGCTGTAATGAAACTCCATTAACCCTTAAGGTCCACTTGACTATTTATAGCCAAAAAACTTTATCTACAGTAAAAATAATAGCTTGTAGTATCATCTCAGTAGGACCATTAATTCAAAATCCTGCAGCCTTTTGCTTTCCTCATCCGAAGAGCAGTGCAGGAGGAAGCAGATGTTGCTTATCAGAAGTATCTGTGTATTTTGTATTTTCCACGTTTGTTCCAAAGTAATTTCTGTCTTACTGATCATTCAATTTTTGAATGGGGTCTTTGTTTTAATAGTGCTTCATTTGTAACTCAATATATATGTGTGTGTGCAATTTCAGCTGTTACAATTTATTGAACTGCTGTTAGGATTGATCTTAAAATATTTACCTCATAGGAAAAAAAATTAAATTTGGATCCCACAATACTCTTACTTGGTATTGCTTTTTGAAGATATTATTCCTTTAAACTATTATAATTCATTTTGTTTCATATTTATCTCACTAAGCCTAAGCAAATTTCAAACAAAAGTACATTAGTCATCTGTCAGACATATGAGATCTGCTGTAGAATTTTCCACAAGCCTAAAGCAATAGTAGACTTTGTCTGTAGAAAGAGATTATGTATTAGATATATATAGTGTTCCTTTCACATGTGAGCGAAGTAGTATTTAAAATAAGTCGATTATAGGTTTCTTAGAATACAGCCGTGTGATACTGAAAGAATCCCAGTTGATTCTTATATGTCAACATTGTGCTATTAGATTTTAGTTACAAAGATAAGGATTTAACATGTATGATGAATAGAGGATGGAGAAGTTGGCTATTTTTAGTAGTTGTTGTAGAGAAGCGTGGCTGTAATTAAGAATTTTTCCGGAGTATGCCTGGCCTTTTAAAAATTTAAGTTCTGCCTTTGCAGAACTCTACATGTGAATGCCTCTAACAAAAAGATATAATGTTTTAATTTTCAGTTGAAATGATTATAACTGTACATAAGAGAAAGCATCCATAAGGAGTTGCATACAAAACTCTATTGCATTTATATCAGACTAAAGGTTAATATTGCGTATTGTTTTCAATTAGGAGTACAATAGATTTGGCTGGTGGGTAGGAGAAATGAAGGGAACCATTGGCTTGGTGCCTAAAGCCTACATAATGGAGATGTATGATATTTGAGAGGCCTGGGTAAGTACATTTTAATCCAATCTTCTGTAATGGCTTATATGTTCCCTTGTTCTCTGTTTCATAAGTATTTCTTTCCTGGAACCTTTGTAGGACTCCTGTTAACATGCAGATCATAGCAAAATATATTGAAGGTTCAATTAAAGCACTTTTTCTAGGATTCTGTATGAAATATTAAACTACAGTATACAAAAGATGATATATTTTATAACTACATTATTTTTCCACATTTTTTTAATATATATAAAAATGATGTGCTTTCTGGTTAGTTTTATTACCTTAGTGATATATGTGTATCTCTGTGCAGAAAACTGTAGAAGGAGGATAGGTATTTGAACTGGGTTTGATATGCATGTTTGAGGTCTTTTGGTTAATGATGAACTTTCAACTTCCCTCTCCCTAATCAGGAGAAATCTGCACTTGAAATCAGGAGTGGTGTGCAGCTGCAGTTTACAGCCCTGGCCTCTGAAAGAAGATGATTCTGCTGTATACCTTTTGTGGTTTCAGTGAATGTTGTCAGATCGTTGCCTTGTGTATATTGAACATTAAAAGCTGTAATTGATCATAATTCTGCAGAAATGTTCTTCTTTGCCACTTTTTATAGAATTGTAATGCTGGGAAATGAAATAAATGGTAATTAACATATGGAGCACAAGCAGCGAAATAGCGCCTGTTGCTCTTAAGCATATTAGCAGTGCTCTGTATTGCTATAGGTTTGTGTTCTTTCAGGGAACTTGGCTATATTTTCCTGTTCCTCAGATTTTAAAAAAAAACCAAGCTGAACTTCGAAAGTAAGACAACCATTATTCAGTTCATGCCTGCATTAACCTTTTAATGCCCACTGTGCATTTTGTGCAGCATCCTAGGAAAATCTAGGGAACTTTGAGTGTAATATTTCAAGTCTTCATGGTATTCTGCTTCCAAATGTTTTTGTATTATGTTTTAGCCAATGATTACTTTTTTTTCATATATTTACTATTGTATTGTTAATTAATATTTTGTTACCACAAAATGAAGGCTTGGTTCTTTTGCTGATGTATTTACCATCTGTGTGGTAATACTGCCCTGACACCTTTCTGACTTGGAGATAAGATTTATGTGAAAATCGGTAAAAAGAATGATTTTTGTCTGTGATAGTGTGAAGTGTTTTATCTGTACATTGCAGATACTTTCACAGAGTCAAATCTGGATACCTTTTTGATATGTGGAACTTCTGATAGAAGTTTTGCAACAGACATCTTCAGCTCTGTGCAGATTAATAGTGGCTGCTGGCAGTTTTAGTGTCGAATCCAGAATTTTGTGGCTGATGAAACATAAGAAAAATACACTAAAATACTCACACTTGTAGACAAGGGCTGGGCAAGTTAAGAGTTAATACTGTAAATCCTCTTGTTTGGGAGATGTGCTTTACTATTAGCATGCAAGATCAACTTTTTTGAATCCTCCCACACACTTGATTTGTGAGACCCTTAATCTGCCAAAGGAGCAGGTCAAGCCAGTCTGCGAATTGCTGAGGCTGTGCAGGTCCCCTTGTAGTTGCATGTGCTGTTTACGCTTCAGGCGAGCCCTGGAAACCCTGCGGGTTAAAGGCTAACATTAGTCTGAACTCTGAATTAGATCCTTGCAGTAAACTAAGACGTTATGCTTTATATTAGCTAATGTGTGGTACTTGATGGCATGCTGGATTCTAATAGGAGTCAAACAGGGTACAGAGTTTTGTTGTAGTTTTTTTTTTTTGAGAGAGATACTCATTGAAATTGATTCTGGACGTTACCAGTGAAGCATTAAAATGATAGATTATAGTCTTCAGATCTTTTACTACTTTAATTTATCAAGCGTGCTTGTGGATTGTGTACAGAATGCAAAGCGTTAATATCACGGCTAGAAAAGCTCCTTCCCTTGTTAACATGGCAGTGTAATAAATCTGCCCACCGAATTGTCCTTTTATTATGTAATTCCAAATTCCACCACCACCTACTTTTTTGTGGGGGAGTAAATCCCCTCTCTCTTGCTGAGAGGAAGCACATACGCGGGAAACTTGAATTAGAAGGGGCCCAATGCAGGGTGCGGAGCTGGGAGGGGCGATGCCGGGGAGTGAGAGGAAGGGAAATCGCTGCCTCTGCGCTGCGCTGCTTTTGCGCAGCTTTTGCGCGCCCCCTGCGCTGCGCGCCCGCGGCGGCAGGTGGCAGCAGATTTTCATAGCACGGGAGGAGCCCGAGCCGGCCCCTTCCCCCTTCCCTGCGCCCCTTCCGCCGTTTTTCCAGGAGAGGGAGTCCTTTCCCAACCGATGAGCAGCGGGGCTGCCTTGCGCCTTTGCTCCTGGGTGGTGGCAACAAGAAAATAAAGTGCCTTTTGTCTGTAGTTCTCCTTTAGGGCTCCCCCCTCCTCCGCCTGAGTACATATAGGAGCGGGGTAAAGAAACTGCCTTAAAATTCAAAACGTGAAAGATGTCCTGAAACTCCTTTTGAAGCGTCTTGGAATAAACCAGCAATGGACTACGGATGATATTGTTTACTTTAAATCTGTACAAATACCATAACCTTTTTTTGGATAAGAAAGCTCTCTTAATACCACTTAAACAAAACTCTGGGGTAGAAAATGCTAATTTCTTTCTTTTCTTTGTTCACTTAGGTCGCACTAACCTTTCCATGTACAGTAAACCAGCTTATTTTTTAAAAGGTGATTGTAAGTCATATTTTGTACAGTGTTTTATTTGATAATTTGCTCTGTTCTAGATTTGTACTATACTGCCATTAGATCTTACAATAATGTTCTACTCTGCAAATTTTTAAGGTTCAAATAAAGTTTAATTGTTTGCAAACTGTTATGATGCTAATAATTCAACAGCCTGCTGTGTTACTAATGAAATTACTTTGTTATGATTAATTTGGAAAATAGTGTGTTGATTGTAGTAATTAAGCACAACAAGGTGAAGTAAATGATTCTAATGCCATCTGGCCTCCAGACTGAATGAAGAAATGAAATGGGGCTGTCATTTGAATTTATTCAGAGAAGTAAGGGTAATACAAATGCCTTTTATAGCAGAGGCACCCAGATAAAATCATGCCACTCTCTAGTATTTTTGCATGTACTTCAACTAGTTCACGTATTTTTCCAGCATCTAGTTTGGATATCTCTTTCTCTGCATGCTGCTGTTAATTACATGTACTCAGGGTAGTGTATGTGGTAGTTTTTCTGTTAGAGAGATCTATGGATTAGGTTTAGAGAAGTGATGTGCATCAACTTTACCTTTTGATACCTGATTATCTATTAATGATAAAAACTTTCTTTGGCTGAAATTAAACTGAATGTGAATGCTAATTAGGATCCTGTTCTATATTAAAAGCTGAATGCATAAACTTTCTTTTTGGCTCTGCAGTCTGAGTATGACACAGCATTAGAAGAAGCGTAAAGAATAACCCTTTAGAATCTGATCTGAAGACTGTTAAAACTGAGAAGCTATTAAATTTGATTGCTTCTGGATCAGGCTCTCAAAAAAGTCACTCAGTAGCAGGCAATACAATCTCAAAGTACCTTTTGCTCAGTATTGTTTGCCTTCTTTCTGAAAGAGATGCAATTATTTCCGTAAGCTGAACTAAACAAAAGAAAAACACTGACTTAGAAAAAGTGAAATTGCGATCTAGCTGCTCTTGGAAATTGCGATCTGGGAAATTGCGATCTAGCTGCTCTCTCCCTGCAAACAGGAAGAAGTAAAGGGAGGCCAAGATGGTGACAGGATGTGCAGGTCAAAGGGATGCCTCTTTCTTATCCAGTTGTGTTGTGCCAAGGAATGTATATATATATTTTCCCTTTAGCTTCTAAAGCAGCCCATGCAGCGATAAGCCATGAATTGTTATATCAGTGATTTTGTAATGGGATCTAGACAATTCTGTTTCTGTTTCCTGGATTTTTTTAGTCCAGACTTCCACTCAGAGAAATTCGTAGGGAGCTGCTTTCAAAGCAAATTAGAGGCGAAACCTCTGCATCTGAAGGCTGTGCCAGTGTGAGTCAAATTTAAAACTGGAAATGTCAGCTTCTTTCTAGCCTTTTGGGAGGAACAGGTACATTAATTAACAGGAAAACTTAGAAATCCAATATGTTGTCTTGTAGCAATGTGTGAGAGAATGAAGGACAGCAGTGCAGGCAGTTTGAGAAGAAGAGCTTCTGGTAGATGAAGAGGCAGATAATTTTGAAGTGCCACTAAACCCCAATCTATTAATTTTCTGCTGTAGCAAACTGATATGTTGGAGTTTTTATCCTAAAGAAGCCTTGGTGCCTCACAACCCATAGAACAAACTTCCTTTTGTCCTATGTTGTAAAGTAAGTACTACTCCATAATGATATTCAATGGCTAATGAGCATTTTACAACAAGGCTCTGAAGTTTATGCTGGGAGTGAAAAAAAATTCCACATTCAGTTACAGTGGGAGGATTTATGTTGGCAGAATAGAATAGTTTCGCCACTTCCAGTCTGCCATAATTACTTGCTTATTTGTAAATAGGGCCATGGGATTTTTAACAGCTACAGACAATTGGGATTTTAGTTTTACACCTCGTGCTAGAAGACAGGGTGTGTAGCACCACAGAACTGCCCCTGTGCAGAACTGCCTGGCTTAAAGGAAAAAAAAGTATTACACAGGATCGTTATCAATCTTTTAAACGCCGGCAGCATGGAAGTGTGCCTTGGCAGGCTCCCACCCAAGAGCTGACATGGCCCGATGCTGCTTTTTAATAGTCAAATCTAATAGGGTCAGCATGAGAAGAGCAGAGCACAGACAGTCTGACAGGCATGGGCAACTCGGTGTATTCATTGGCCGTCTTCAGCCTCTGAGGCTTATTTCAGTTTGGAAGGCAAAAGATGAAATCTGTAAACAGTCATGAGGCACCAGGGAAGCAAAGGGACCTTATTCCTTTTCTGCAGCTCTCTTCCGAGAGGACTGCCATTCTTTCCTTATATTTAAATTAAAATCAGCCAGGCATGAATGCACCTATATGTGTGCAAAGAGTGGGGTTTTATATGTAGTCACTTACAGTCATGTTTTTATGCTGGTTTCTCTTTTCTAAAAGAGAATGTTATGTCTGCATGCGTGTAATAGCCACACTACTTTTACTATAGAAAAACAATATTTCTAGCCTTTAAAAAAATTCTATTTCCAGTTATTTAAAGGCTCTGTTATAATAACTTCTCTCTTGTCCTAAATTTCCCATCATGATAGTACTTTTAGTGCATTATTTCAGGTGCCTCTTATCAAAATCTGTATGTCTTTGTGACACTAACTTTTGTTTGCGTGTATCAATAAAATACTCCAGTCACATTTTTTGCAACATCTGTTTCTCCTATTTTCAAACTAGTATTGAACTTACACAATGAAAGGAAGAGGTGGGTGATCTATACATCTAGATTTTCATTACTTAACGAAAAAAAGGGAATCCACATTACCAATTATGAGAACTGTTTTGGAAGGTCTATAAACTAACCAGCTTCCTATCCGTGCATTCTTTTCTACTTCTGAGACTCAGATTATAGATGATGTGGCTGCTTAACCACTTCTAGACTGAGATTACCTATTCAGCTACTTACTGTCTTACAACAGCCACCGAAGGTCACCTATAGGTCATTATCAACTTATGACCAGAATTGCCTTCCCCCTAATGTATCTTGCACTACTTTGAAGGCAGTGTTCAGGGAACAAACATCTTCTGTCATGGGCTTCGTAAATTTTCAGGTGGTGAGTGAAACTTCAAAATGCACAGGCATCATCCAAAATAATCTCTCACTAAACTGTGTTTATGACTTGTACTTCTGTAAATACTCTGTCTTCACTGAACTCCCACAAAATTATGAAGAGGAGACTGTATTCCATGAGGCATTTCTCTGAAATATCAGGTTTTTACAGAATTAGGTCACATTGATGTTTCAGGTGCAGTCCAAGGAAATGCCTGCTAGAGAGAGTGAACCTGAGTTAGTACTAATTGCGGTCTTTGTTAGACTTAGGCAAGCAGTGGAGAATAAAGACCTATGTGGCTGGCCCTTTTGCTGAAAAGTGATCCTTACTGATCTATGTTCAATATTGTCTTGGGCCCTTCAGCTGTGGTGTTGCTACTGAACGTCTCTAGTAAGTTCAGTGCGCTAGCAGTTTTTGCAAGTGTTTGTCCATCAGATGTGGATTGGGGTTTTGAATTACAGCCTGATCTGACAGGAGGGCACATGAAGCTGTGATGTGATACGTTCCTGTTTACGTGTCCTCAGACAAGCTGATGATTCTAAGAAGCATATGTGGACCACAAGGGGATTTCATTGTGCCCATTTCATTAAATGGTAAAGATAATGTGTTTCAGTGGAATTCTGTTTTGCGCGTTCTGGTTGATGTTGCCTCTGTTAAGGAGGCCTTCATGCAAAATGTCCTGGTTTAAATCTCCTAACACTTGCAGCATGGGGAATATGCATTATAGTAATTCAGTCTCAAACTGACCAGAATGACTCGTAGGGATCATTGAACAGAGTACTGCCCATCTACTGAGAGCATATTTACTTCATTTGGGAAACAGTATTTGATTATGAATTAATTGTGATAATTCAGGCAATAATTTCAATAATTTTGTCTAGTTAACAATAACACTAGACATACTGTTTGCTAAATGTATTAACTGAAATTACAGTAGCTATTCAGACTACATTCATCATAATACTTATTAGCGTCTGCCCTTCCTATGTCTGTGGTCTCCTGAATGTTCTGCTTATTCTAAGTGTTGTCATTTCTGCTGCTATTACAGGAAAAAAATGAAATGTAGGCAGTTGTCAATGACACAAATGTCTTCTGTCTTTTCCACTGTCTGCTTCTTGAAAACAGAGTCAGTTCTGCATCTACAGTCTGAAAGAAGGGAACTTAGCCATGTGACTTCCCCCTAGCCTTAGTAAAAGTTATGTAGGTAATTCTGATTTTAAGGGTGAGCTATTAACTCCTTATTGACAATAGTATGCATTCAGTCACGTAGGTCCTGTGGCTTTATTGGAAGTGCTCCTAAATCTTCTTACTCATATGAAATATAGGATTTAAGGTCAAGTTGCTGGTGTTGTGGAAAGTTAATTTTTGTGGTTTGAGGGATACCCCTAATGTTGAGCTAGCCACCTGGATATAGAATGCCAATTTATCTATGAAGTATTTCTTGATGTTCAAAATTGCTCTGTGCCCAGAACTTAACAAATACATGGAGTATTACGAACACAAAGCAAATGGCTTTGGTCTTTCTTATCTCCAGATGCCCACAGAAGATCTCAGTGAAAGATGGTTCATGTAACCAGATGGAAGTATTTTATGTGCCGCTCATTTTGAACTCCCAGTTCACACACTGATGTCTCTAGGCTCTGGGCTGAGGTCTGATGGATTATGCCAGGATTAATGGGGATTTACCCTTCTGAAAATGCCGCGGGTACACCAGCTGTATGCCAGCACAGTGAAAAGTTGTGTTTGACCCTGTCTGTTTTGTTGTCCCCTTCCTTTCCGAACCAAATATAAGTTGTATGGGGGCAGGTATTATTACTCTCTTCAGCAACCTTAACTATAGACAGCTGTCAATGGCAGATGAATGCTTTGGCTGTTCCTCCATCCTTTCGGCCAAGGAGTAAGTGTATAATAATGACGATTTATCTTGTTATACGAGTATACTGACGCAGAATTATAACATCTGTGTATGGGCCACTGACAGTCCCCATGTCTCTCAGTATATTCTATTTTCTCTAGGCCAAATTTATTGCTCTCATAATTAAGTCTAATCCTGAAGACTTAATGGAGTTGCACATTCTGAAAGTAGCAGGAAATACAGCTCTTGCCAAGCCAGGAGCCTGCGCAGTGTCTGCTCCAGTCTGCCTGGAGTGTAATTCTACCTCTTCTGAATGAAGGGAGAGTGACACAGGGCATAGCTTTAGAAGAAACTCCAAATTGGTCATTTTTTATCATTTGCTCCATCTCACATTAGGAATGCCTGAGTGACCTTTTGTTTGCAGTAAGGCTTACACCCCTAGTCTGCTAAATGGGATCATGTTAATCATTAGATGATACCAAGACATAACAGGCTTACATTGCTTCCACATAGAGGCAGATTAGGCAGAAGGTGAAGCTTTCCAATGGTGAGTGGAGCAAAGTGTTGGGGTTGGTTGCCTGGGGAACTTCTGCGATTTCCATTTCCGGAGGATCTGGAGAACCTGCAGGGAACGAACTCACCTGTTAGGAATGACTGGACCGTGTTGATTCCTGCCATGGGGCTGGGGCATATGCTAAATGACCTCCTAAGGTCTGCTCCAAGCCAGTTTTCTGCAATTCTGTAAGTCAGTGGTGAGCTGACATCACTTTGAAAAGGCAGAATAAATACAAGTCTGGTCTTAGTTTTTCTTTGCTTGGCATACTAAGAATACTGCTGCTGTGTGGGTTCATGTGGGTTCATCTCCTTTCAACTTCACAAGCTCCAAGCAGGAGCCAAGTGCACCATTTCCATCAAAACAAGCATATTAATTAATTACCACAGCAATTAATTTGGCCCACAATTAATTTCTTTCAGGTATTGTATACTTCACTTTGTCTTAAAGCATGTTTGGCTGTACCACACGTTAAACCAATTTTGAGTATGTGCAATATTACCTTGATACTAATTGCTGTGAAAAACATTTCACTCATGCATTTTTAAACAAAACAGCTACAATTTCAAATTTTAGCCTTTTCTTCACCTCAGGTAGTTAAATTTTAGATACCACTTTGGTGTCTAAATGTCTTAGGAAATAAAGAAAAAGATAAAAATAGGCTTAAGTTTTGTCTATTATTTCCTTTCCATCTTCTGAGAACAGAAAGGGATTTTTCCAGAGTCCTCTCAAGTAAATAGAAGTGTTCTCAACCTTATAACAGGCTTTGGATCCGGTCCACCTGTAAGGATAATCCCCTTTTTTTCATACTCTTTAATTGAATGTATGACCTATTCAATCCTAGCAGTATTCTTTATCTCTGCAAGAAGTCCTTTTGATTCTCTGTGTAAGAAAGCGTTCTGTAATGTGACTACCTGATTTTATTGAAATGCACTTGTCAGTAAAAAAAATGATTGCCTTCCCTGTCAAAACTGACAGTAGTTACAAGTCCAAATATATAGTTATGATGGACTTATAAAAATAAATCTGTAATATTTTAAGTTTATAAGTTGACTTGTGCAGCTTTCAGGAAATATAACCCAGTTTTCTCTTTGCAAACTGACATCTCTTTATCCATTTCTTCTATCGTCTTTGTTTTTATTTGTGAAGGCATGGAGCAGACAGTGTTTATATAGAATATGTTCGATGGCATTCAACTAGTCTGCTTCTGGGGAAAAGTAGCATTCTTTCTAACTAAACGGCAGTTGGAGGAAAATCAGAAAGGTTTAAGAACATTTTTTTATGTGCTCATCTGTATACGTAATCTTTCAGCAATAAATTCTGCGTATTGATTACTTAATTGTAATGGAAACATACATGGACAGGAGCAATGTTATAGCCTATTTACTGTCTTAATTTTTAAAGAGTTTTTAAATTTTAAAATGGATGTTGCACTAAATGCAGTGCTGTGCTGTACTCTTCTATGTAGAACTTACTGTATAGAAGGACTTTCTCATTAAGAATGTTTTACTGAGACCTCATTCTTTTTCAGCTGCCTGCCTTTCTCTGATGTTTATAAAACCAGAAAAATTTGTAATTGGTGTTTTGCCTCTCTCACTGTATGTGAAATTCACTTCAGATCAAGAAAATCTTTAGATTGATTACTGAAAAAGCCTCCAAGTAGGATTCTGTAGAGAGTTTAGATTTATCCAGAGTAAATGTAAAAGTTTAAAACTTGTTTATTTGCCTTAAAAAATCAAACATGTACAATAGTTTCCTGGTTAATAATGAACATTCTGAGGACTCATAGTATAAGGAGATCTTTCTTTGACTGAAGAAAAAAACCCTCCTACACATCAAATAAATGCGTAAACCAAATGCTAGCTTAAAAACTTCTGAAAAGTGAACTAACAGCGATGTCAGGAAAAAAAGTAAAAAACAGGAAGGTATGTCTTAAATATCCTGTAGTCATTTAGCTGGAGTGCAAAAATTAAATGTTAATTGGTGAAGCAATATATATTGAAAGCCACAATATATATTAAAAGCACTTGGAAGTGGCATCCACAATGTTGTCTATTGTTTCAATTATAGAATGCCAGATTATTTTGGAACAGAAAAGATGAAGTTTTACAGGAAAACAGTTCTCCGTTTTACTTCATTGTTTCTAAACTCTTGGGTGTTTGGATGATATCGCTGTTGGGATTTTGATTTTTTTTTTCTTCCTTTTTTTTAATTTTGAATCCAAATCAGTGAAGTAAATCCTGGGAAGTAGTAATTTCTTTGAATCTCAATGCAGTCTGTCTTGTTAATGAGCCTACTGCACTGCCCTGAAAACAGCCCTTTACAAATAAACATGCTGGAAGTGATTTAGCCACAATGTCCAGACTGTGTAAACATCTAATTATTACAATAAAATTGTCAATAAATATACATTACTGCTCCCTTTTCAAATGTTAACCAACTTTCTCTTTGCTTGATAAAAAGGTATAAATTGTATTTTTATGTCCTGATGGGTTTTGTTTTCATTACCCTGCTTGCTTCTCCAGACAAAAGAACGCAGCCTAATGTCTGAGTTATTCCTGCATGGTGAATACTCCTACAATTGTTTATTAATGTTAAGTGAGATGTTTCCTTTCACAGCAAACTGAACTCAGAACTTTCTCAATCTGATGTTTAGTCACGGCATCTTTTTTTTCCCTCCCAAAAAAGGCTATAAAATCTGTTATTGCAGTTGCTGTAACTGGGAGAGGCACATGATTAAAACCCACTTATTAGAGGCAGAAAAGGACACAATGCTGCATTAGGACTGTGGCAGGAGATAGGAAACTGGGGTGTTTTCCTCAGAATATGTTGTTCTGCTTTCTGAATTACAGCATCGTGTTGACCATAAATGTGGTATTGGCCCCCACCCCCCACTCCCAGCCCCTTTTTGCATTTCTTATATAACTGGAACATTAACATTAGAAAAGCAGAGCGATATTGAATCCTAATGAGGTCTGGCCTATATGCTCCGGCAGGAGAAGAATGAGGATAATTCATTTGTATGCCGAGAGGCATTCACAACTCCATGAGCATCCCCGTGGCTTCAGCTTGTGGTGCTGATCATCTGTTCCTACTTTAGGGGGTTTCATTGCTTCGAGTAGCATCTGAGCTGGGGAAAAAATAGTTAACTGCTTTACTGCTAGCTTTTGTTATATAATGACGATTTAATACGGTGGCTATTTTTTTGTTAACCTGCTTTAAAAAGGTCTTTCAAATGGTTAAATTAATCTTCTGATTAGCTGTGCCTGCCAGGTGAAATATAAGGAAGAAAATGATGTGGAACACAGCAGTGTAAAATGCGTTAGCCAGTCTTGGTAAACATGTCTATTTTAAATAATCAATGTAATGACAGGCAGCCATTTGCTCAGAAAATATTTTTTAAAATACTTTAAATGTTTTACTGACTGTATTCATAGTACTTTTTTATTCTCTTTTTTTTAAACACTGAAGATCCTCAGCAGAGTGATGTTATTTAAAAAAAGAAAGCAGAGATGTTTACCAAAATCAAGGTATAAAAGATTCGTGCAAATTGCCACATAAAATGATCCGCACAAAAAGGCATCGGGGAAGAGAGTGAAGGCTGTGCCAAACAGATGGCACACCCTGCTGTGTTTTTGATTGAAAAAGAAAGGTAACATTTGCAGCCACGTCAAAGAGACAGTGATCAGCTAAACAAATTGGTCTCCGAAGTACACCATTGCTGGAGCAAACCCTGCTGCAGGGTACAAGTGAGGTTGTATTTCACAATAATGCCGTGTGCGCGTTGTGGCTTTCTGAAGTGAGGGGAGATGTCCCCCTTTCATCTCTCCAAGGCAAGCAAAAACCTTTGTTGGGGTAGACTGCAATATACACTGCAAAAGCAGCAGAGAAACCCACAGACAATAAATGGGGTGTGTGTGTTTCTCTTTTTTTTTTTTTTTTTTTGTTTTTGATCACCTCCAACTCATATTCAGGGACAGCCCAGCAGGTTTTCCATTTGGTGTATCAGGTGTCCAGGGTTCACAGTGAATAAAATTGCGATGTGGTTTGAAAGAAATGGGAAGGCAATGCCAAATAATCTGCGCAAAGATGCAGTTGGAGGAGGAGGCAGCTGTAGCCAGAACAACCCTCCTTGCTGCCTGCATTCTGCCTACAATACAAACATCAAATGTGGCAGAGGAAGGGTGCATCGGGGGCTTTGCCCCCCCTCCTTTTTTTTGGGCTCATCTCAGCTGGCAGCCTTATTCCGCCTCAGTAAAGACAAGGTACAGAAATGTCCTTTGGGTGACATTCAAAACTCGATATAAATCCTCTGCTTTATGAGACTGCAGTGCAATAAATTACTTAGCCTAATTGTAGATGTAATGAATTACCATAATTAGTCATGGGCTACATTAAATTAATCAGCATGGTACATTATTTTGCTAAATTACATCTTTGCCTTCCAAAGCCACCAGTGCAGCAATCAGTGTTTCTTGCAAGAGGGGAATGATGCTGTAATGAGAAGCCTTTCTGCTCCTAGAATAGTGACAGGATATGAATTTTGATGGGAGACAGAAAGGTTTGGAGACGCTGGAGCCTCAACTTGTGCCTGAAGTGCCTTCCGTTGTTAATGATGCTCCAGTCCTCCTGCAGGGGAGCAGTGGGCTGTAGCTTGTGAAGGTTGTGGACGATTCTCCTCACAGGGGAAGAAAAACACTTAGCTCGTGCTTTAAGGCAAATAATATTGCTGATACAACAAGTCACAAAGCAGTGGGGTGGCAGAGAGATAATGTCTCTGGAAAATATTAATAGATTTAGAATGTTCCTTTACATTGGTTGATGAGATTTATAGTTACCAGGTATTTTTTTATTGTTATTATTCATACCATTTGGATCTGAGTTAAAGCCTGTAGCTATTTTTGTTTTTTACTTAAACCTCCAGCTGTTCAGAATCTTACTGTTGCTTCTCAGTGAATAAGACTGGAAGCAAACCATACTTGAGATGACTATTATTCACTATTCAGCAAAATGTTGTTGGGAGAGCTCCAGAGTCCCACCTGAACACAAATGCTCTGTTTAGATTTTTATTTGGGGGCTTCTAAGTATATAAAGACTATTATTTGGCTTGATGAATGATGGAATTTGTATTTCAGATGTGTGGATCCCAATTATTCCAGGCATATTTCAGAAAGATGAAATAGCTTTTCTGCTTCTGTTTTTTTCTTTTTTCCAAAATACTCTCTTTACAAGATCTGTCACGTTAAAACTTTTATGCTTCAGAACGAGTTTGCTTAAATATTTACTTATGCTGGCGATGTCACCAGATGACAGTTTGTGACAGAGATTCATGACAATGTCCTGCAATAAGGTTAATTATCCTGGACTTGAAATGAAGGATGCTGTTGTATTGCTGTTGTTTTGTTTTCTAGAATGACAATGTTTGTGAGCTTCCAGCTTAAAGGATGCATCTGCCGTCTAAATGCCCATCTGTGTAATGAAATGAGGCTAGGATTTTTGTGGTGTTCCTTGCTGGTTTTGTCATCCACCTGCCTGCCATGACCAATGATGAGGAATAAACTGAGAGTATGGGAACAGGGAATGGGAAAAATAGACAATAGAAACAGTGCTGATCAGAGCACAGCTCCTTGTCCTGCAAATGTGAGCTGAATCTTTGAGCACGGTCAGGAGAAATAGGCCCAAGTAAAGCATGGTCACATCTGCAGGGAAAAATGCATAGGGATGCAGAAAAGCCCTGTTTGTAATTTGTGTTTTTGTCCTGGTGGGAACCCATTTAATTAGTGCAAGAAGGTATTGAATTTTAGCTTATCATGCATATTGTTTTCCAGCTGTACAGAAGATTGCCAAGTTTCTAATGTCCTGACCCTACTCTGTAAATCAGCAGTAAATTGCGGCATTTACACTGAGCAAAGGCAAAGGGCTCATTCTGTTGGGTTTGTGCTGTCACAGGAACCTGGGCTAAGGGATTAATGGTCTGATGTTAAACATCTGTCCCCTGTCTTTGGGGGGACGTAAACACACAAAGAGGGAATCTAATGCCATCTACTAAAAGATCTTCAATGAGAGGGAGCCCTTGCTAACATTTCCATCCGGTGGCACCTCAGACACATTGCCTCTTTATGCTAAAGCCCCACAGCACTAAGGGCCCTATAAATAGTCTCCATGTGACAGCTCAGAGAAGAAGAGAGGTTTCCTCTAGACATTAGTTGTGCTAAAAGATTCATCATTACCTGCAGTCATGAAATAAATCTTTGATACTTACAACTATAATATCCATGCTCTACGTTTTATTGCAGATATAGGTAGACAGTCATTATTTCTGACACTTTCTCAGCATTACAAGGAGTACTCTAGGGGAACAACTAGTGTACAGTCTTACAGAAATAGATTGATATAACCACATGGAAACCAGTTACTTGCAGTCAATATAATATTCCCTTAATGATGTTAAACAGTCATGCAGATTCCAAGTTTAATGTGAAAGTCCTATCTTCAAACAGCCCCAGTAATCTACAAATTAGGTTGCCAGAAGGGAAATTTATTTTTTCATCATATATTAGTCCTTGACAAATATATTACTTGGAGCAGAATAAACTTTTATTTATTTATTTATTTTTACTGTTACAGTTTACTATTATTTAGGAGACATTAAAACAAGACAATGGTCAACAACAATTGCTTTACAGCACTTATGGGAGATGTGAAGCATAGTATATGGTGAGACAGAGTACTAAAAGATGTTCTGTGTGTTGGTTGTGTGGATGGCGCTATCGTTGCATAAATCCAGTGGACCTTTACACGGCAGATAACTCCCCATATAGAAAAGGAGCCAAAGCTGCTTCAGGACCAATAGAAAGTCACTTATTTTGATGACCTGCACTCTTATGAGAGCTAAGGGATGTAATTATATTCCCACCTCACTTGTATGGCACATAGGCTTTAAGCACTTGGCTGCACTTCAGTACTTGGGTTTCCTAAATCCCATACCTCTCCCTCCAGTAGCACTGAGCAGCAGCTCAGTGTTTCCTGAGAGGTTTTACTGGTGACTGACTGCAAAAACCAAGGTAGACGTAGTTGTGCATCTCCTGCTTACTGGCATTAGTTCTTGACCAATGGGAGCAGCAGCATGTGCTGGCAGCGGCTGCATGGGACGACGTGGTGGCTGCTGGAGGGGCTGTCACTGAAATGGAGGACACCCAAGTGAGTCACTGGTGGCACAGACGCTCCAGTGCTTTGGTGGCCAGACTGGCTGGCACCTCAGAGAACCAGCCTGAATTTTTGATCTACTTCTTGCATGCAAAGTTACAAAGGTGAATACGTGCTTTTGGAAAAAATTCTAAATGACTCAGAATAAGGCTTTTTTTTTTCTTTTTTCTTTTTTTCTCTTTAATATCGTTATTGATATTAAAGATACATTCTGGGTTATCAGTCCATTTTTTAGTGTTTCTAAGACTGTGAATGGTATTCTGGTTATACTGGATATTAAGGACCTGCTGGTGTGTATCAGGAAGAACTAGTTTGGAGTGGGTTTCAGTCTCCACAGAAAGATGCTTTAAAGCCTGTTGCTTTGCCAGGCTCAGACCTGTGATGCCATGGCTTAGCATTCAGAAAAGCTTCATCAAGTTGCCAGCGCTTTTCTGATATCAATGCTGTTTGACAACCTTATGCATCTTTCACTGAAGTGTGTTTGAATAATGCTGGGCTTTCATCCTTAGGCCATCGAATGAAACTAAGCACTTGTATGTGTTAATATTTTGCTGATAGGTAGAGAGAGTAATTTTACAAAATGTTTGCTCTGGGTCCTGATAAGCATTTCAAAATTCTCAAAATTCTCCAGAGGTTGCACCAATGTGAATGCCTGTAGCAGCAGGAAGTTTGTAGGATGCTCCCTCCCCCTCCTCCCCTCTGTCCCCCAATTCATGACCTCCAAAGATGAACTATAAGGACTAAATCTTTGAAAGAGGAGGAGGAAGAAAATCAAAAGGGGGTTTCCTATGTTGTCCTTGGGCTTCAGCAATGTTACTGATCGGCCAACAGTTATTTTTAAATACTGTGTGGCTGATGTCCAAGTAAATGTTGTGATGACCTCAACAATTCAATGCAGTTTGTGGCTGCAAGGTCTACAGGAGGGTGGCAGCCTGCCAGCCCCTCTACATCATTTTCAGGTTGCTATTTCTGACAGGCTGGTGTTAGTTATTGTAAATGAATGACACTGCCTATAACTCACCTTTAAATCTCGCCTTGTGGGCATCAGAAGAGCTGTGAATAGGTGCTCGTGCGCACAAAGGCATCCCCATGGGCACGTGTCCACCTACGCTCACCCGCAAAGTGCTCATCACCACCTTGACTTACCTCAGTGTGATTGACGATAATTAGGTTTCAGCTGCCTTCTGATGCAGAAATACACACCACCACAGCGTGGCTGGTTCTGCTCCCGCAGTCGTGCCTCTGAAAGGCTATCGATTCATGCTTTTACATTTTTAAAAGGTCATGGCAATAATTCTACTTGAATTGTGCTAAGTGAAAATAGTTTGCAGAGGTAATATGGTTCCTGCTCACTTCCAGTGTAAACAAAAGCCATTGGGTTTTATTATTGGTTTTAGTATATTTTAATTACATTTATTTGCCTGACTCTCGCATTGTATCAATGAACTATTTGTAAAGTTGTAAGGCAAGTGACCTTCAACATTGTATGACTCTTGGATCTGTGCAGAGATATTTTATTTTTCTTTTATGTAAGATGTGCTGGAAGTGCTTACTGTAATATGGTGCTCACATTAAAAATTAAAAGCATAGGAATAAAAATTGCCTTTTTCCCCTTGTCCTGTCGTATATCTGTCCATTTTAATAAGACAAAAATATCTACAACTGTATGACTGTGGTATGAAATGTGCTTACTTTTTGTAAAATGTCATTGTAGTTAAATAAACAGCCTACTCTGTCTTGACTGGGAACAGATTGTTCCCAACAGTTCATTTGACTAACAGGCTATATAATGCAATGCGTTAACTTATTAGAACACATAGTTACTGCAGCCCAAGTGCCCTGGAAATATGACAGGAAACTATGGATGCTATGGCATAAATTATTTCAACTGCTGTGCTGCAATTAGTGACTTAATATTCTGTCTGGTTTATGGGACTCATAACCAGGACTAAACTCAAGAATGAGAAAGAGAAGGTAAGATTTTTTACACTGAATGAGCTTTTCCATCCACCTATAGGTTTTCCCCGCTATGTTTGCTTTGTTCAAAATTATTTTACTGTGTCAATCGTGTACATCAATAGAGCCCTCATATTTTCTACCATCTCAACTTTATGTCTCTGTATGGAATTACTTAAGAACAGAGCTGTACTTTCCCACCTTAAACCGATGACTTTGCTGGGGTGATGTCCAGTGTATGTGAGGCCATGGAAATGCATTTTCCTCCTAATAATTCTTAGCATTAATGGTAAGTGACATACATAGAGATGGAAACTTAAACATGCTTTTTTCCTGTGTTCCTCTGTTCAGTCCTGCTACAGTTGTCATAATTTGCTCCACAATTTGTTAATTTACTTTAATATGTGTGTCTGTAGCAAGCGAAGCTGATAAATAGTGAAAAGGTATGTGATAGGCTGTCTAACCTTCTTCATATAGATGAACACTACAGAGCTGAAATCTATTCATGCTCCCTGAACACAATGCCTTATTCTGGTTTTCTATTCATAGTGTTGTAAATTTGTCAGCCTAATGGGACACTTGTAAGACATTATCCTTTTTAAGTGCTTTAATGGGACTAGGTATTACATTGATCCAAAATCTAGCCTAACGTTTCATATCGTGGAGTCTGGAATTGTGTAGTTAGCTGCATAAAACTGGTGTTTTTGTTCTTCCCTTTATTTTAAGCTGAATTTTGCCAACCCAATACTCAGCCTAAGGTTTATATACGGAATAAAACCAGCACAGTTTGGCCACTAAATTCCAAGGTTGCACTATTTTCATCCAGTATAAATGTAAGTGGTGGTGGTAAGAAGGCAAAACGTACAACCAAACTTGCATCGTTTTTCTGTCTTACCCTGAAGCTGAAAGGCTGTGGCAGTGGGTATGAAATACCCACCCAATGCCTGTTTTATGACAACTGAAACATTGACAGAATGAGATCCACGCAAATATCCAGTGATACTTCCCTAAAACATTCCCCAGCACCCACCAAGCAGAAGTTATGTCTCTATATTTAGTATCACTGGTGGATTTTTCTTCCCTGAAAGGATAAAGTGAACTCAGTTACTCAGTATGATGGGAGGCAAATTTTGGAAGCAGTTCACAGTGTGAACATTTATAATCAGTCTTATGAGCTCTTGAATGTTGGAGTTTTGTGTTGAATAGGGCTGATATCAGGTTTGATATGTCCACAGCCCGATAGCAGCCAGAAAAATTTGGATTTAAAGGCCAAGATGCGGATGGGTATCTGACAAAAATGACCAGTCAATAAATATTCTACTCTGAGAGAAATGTGGAAGTGCTGAGATGCAGTCAGGCTCTGAAATATGTCTTTTGCTGAGCTAAATTGTGATGCAGTGAACACCTGCCTTACATGTGAACATTGTTATTACATGTTCTAGGCTGGGATTTTTACTGCTGCGCAAATATAACTAGCTCTGATTTCACCAGCCTCCCAGTATCATTCCTGATTCAGGAGAGAAGCATTTTCTTTAAAATTGTCTGAAACAGTAAAAGTGAAATATTCTGGGAAATGCTGAGTTAAGGGACCTTGCAAGGAACCCAACAAGCCCTATTCACAGGACAAACTCCTTGAGAGTGTGAAGTATCATGGAAACTCCCTGAATTGTAAAGTGCTTTTTGTTTCTCTGTGAGGTCAGGTGGCACATAAAAGCCTGGGATCTACAGTGTAGAGCTCAGGCAATGCACGCACGGCCCTGAACTGGTATTGACTTGCGCTGCTTATAGCCCAGGATTTTCCCTGCCCCTTTGTGTTAAATCCATGTGCTGGGCTTCCTCTGAGCAGGACTGCATCTGTTCCAACAAAAGCTATCAATCTGTGACATTGTTTGTAACAGGGAGAAAAAGTCAACATCAGGAATATTTTCTGGAACATATAACCTTTAAGATTTATCATGGCTTGGATTTCTCTGAGGAGTGACAGTAGGGTGGCAGAATGAACTGTCTCACGATTTCTTTTTTTGTTTATTGGTTCACTGCATATGAAAAGGCTCTATAAATAACCACCAATGCAGGCTGATACATTTTTTAAAGACTTCTAACCTGCTGGTTATGACCCTCTTTTGAAGTGATCTTTTCGTCCCTGGTTAATAGGCAGGCACTGGCGCTGCTGGAAGAAAGACGGCAGAAGCCTGGAGCATGTTGGTTGTGTACTTAGTGAACTTCTGCTGCGGAGAAACGTCAAGGTCAGAACATGATTGAAGAACCTTCTTCCTCTCATGAAGTTGCTGTTCCTGTATGATATTGTTTTCCACTGTAGAAGATTCTCTTAAAAATGAGGTTGAGATCCCTAAAGAAATTGCTTCAATCAGCAACAGTGCTTAATGACTGTTAATGGGAAGTGGAGATAGGATAGTAAGTGTTACTTTGATTAATAAGAGAACTGCAGAGAATTTAAATTGTGCCACTGATGGATTATTTTCTTCAAGCTTGATAAGCGCTTCTCATTTGTTCTTAAATTTGGTCAATACTGTTAAAGACAGCAAAATGAAGTATAATTAATTCTATTACTGCTACTCAGACCCAGTGTTACAAGGAAACAGATTGCGATGCAGACAACAATGTTAGGTAACATTTCTGACAAGTTTATCATATGAGGGCCTGTCAGTCCTCAACAGAAGAGAACCTTTTCTCCTCCACAGTCAGAAACTGCCCAGCACCTGTTGCCTTTCTTAGCATGTGTTGATCTGTTTGCATCTGCCACAGAAATATTTGCAGTAAAGATAGTAACTGATGCTGAAATATGTGGACAAAACAAACAGCTCCAGTTTATAGTTCATCAGATACATGGGGATATTGTTATTGGATTTGGAGTATATTACTACAGATACTGAGTATACAGCAGCAGCACTTACATAAATAGGCCCTATGAAAACCTGGGACAATAAGGGGCTTTGGAGAAAGGGGTAAACTGATTTTTTTTCCATTTCAAGATAATACAACATTTTACTTGCAGACCCCATGTCTTGTGAATTTAACCTTTCTACATGCTCTTAGGATCCAGTGACTAAGACATTTATTACAATACTATTTTCCCAAAAATATTTTTAGTTTCATAATAATATGTGTCTTGTAGTTCAGCATGTGTATAATGTATGTGTCAATATGGCCTTATTATGTAATAACTAATCGTATTATAGCAGTACCGAAAAGCTCCAGTTCGGTCCCTGTTATATTAGGCATTGGCTAATTTTCCCTCAGGAAAGCTCCCACATATTTTTGGATGCTGTTTTGAAGGGAAACTCTCTTTTGCTTCGAGCAGCAAGTGCCTGACATCTGTAAGAGGTCACATGCATAATGACACAACTCACATCTCCTGGCACAGTGGAATGTGATCCTGCTGAGGATGGGAAGTGCTAATCCAATACAGGTATTTAGTGAGAGGGTAACATAGCCTCCATGCTGGTGTACATATGAAATATCATTATGCTTTGAAACAAATCTATTTGCATGATAGAAAAAGCAGGGAAAATGTACTGAGAAATGCAGTTTATTCAGAGACCTTTGTGCCACTTCTGAAATCAGATTTTATCACAAGGTGATCAACAGCTCATCTGTTCTGCCACCTCGGAAGAAATCCTAACTGTGTGCAAAGGAATTAGGGAACTGTTCTATGCTTTCATTAGTGGTAGCTGCAATTATCGCTTAATTTAACAGACTCTGCCTACTTCAAAGACCATGCTTCTCCAATTCTGACTGCAGAAAGTCATTGTGTGAATTATTTCGGATTAATTTGAAACCAGAATGTGTTGGCTAATAGTGCAGTTATAAAACCAGTGAAGGTCTAATTCTGTTATTAAAAATGTAAAGCTTATGTATTATGAATAAAGAGTTCATTCTCTTCCAAGGATATTCCATAAACATAATTTCTAAAAGTACTGCAAACACAGAAAATGTGTTTCAGGCATGAATTTGGGTGCAATGGTCTGTACTCCAGACTGCAAAAATACATTAAAAGTGTCAGGTGGAAGATCATGTTTAAAACTTAGAAGCACAGCACAAAAATCAGTGACAACTCCTTTGCCTCTGAAAACCCCTATTTATAGTTCCACTGGCATTCCATGCAGCAAAGGGAACAAGTGAACATTTCTCATTCTCAAATGCTTGAGGGCAACTCATAGAGACTGTTGGTGACCTGACTGAATCATTCCATCATTGATACTTTCTTATCGATAAACATGGTAAACATTGACCCTGGTTGCTAGACATCATTATCTCAACAGGAAATGGTGTCAAAGGTGTCATAATCCTGGCAAGTAAAGAGATGGCACCCAGCATAAAAAGAATAGCAATATCAGAGTACTGATGGTCTTTGTTCTTAAGGCAGCTGCAGAGTGGTGTCTGCATCCAGTACACACAATGCATTTACACATGTTTCAAGGAGAAGGCTCTTAGATCAAACCCAGAAGCCTTGTACATCACTACTCTTTCTACAGAGGACCATTTATCTAGGTGAGCCAGCAGCTTTCTGAATGATGGCAACTGGTGTCATATATTGTCTCTAGTGCACCAAAGACAAAGAAACTTTAAATCTTGGATATTCTTCCTGTAGAAATAACCAGAGATTTGAAGGCTAAATAAACCTCTCTCTCACCTGAATTTTTCCGTTATTCCATGTTAGTGTCTGTCAGCTTGATACAAAACCCCACATATGTTTGTAGGTGCGTGTATTTGTTTATTGCCACTCTTTTATTATGCAGCACAATGGAAATTCTACTGGATAACTTGTTTGCAAGTTTGATTCATGGTGGAAGAAAGGTAGATCCTATATTCCACTTTACAACAACTGTCCTCCAGAATTAAGGGCAATATATTTGCAGGATTGTGGTGGTGTAAATGTACTTTTCTGAAGGTACTTCAATAGTGTCTGTTTTGTCATAAGCTAAGGCTTTGATAATGAAAGAGGGCCCTGCATGTACCAAGAGCCCTGATTAAAAGAGGAGTACAGTTTGTTACAGTTATGTGGGTACTTGGCTGTCATACAAGTTTATTAAATCATAAAAAATTTCAATTTATGCCATAACACTCCATGACAGATGGAGGACACAAAACTAATAAGTACACCAATTTTATTTTTTATGTGTGAATGGTATTATTTGTTGTGTTACAGCTGCCATTTTCAGAAGCAAGATTATTTATGCCAGAGTAGTAATTTCCTGTTTCAAAGTTAAATTTTGTAGAAGTTATTAACACATTGAAATATAATTAGTGTGGTATGCAAGCTAGTAAAATACCAATATAAGGATATATATTGTTGGGAAGGGGAGAATATACTGGTACATATGTCTTTATATAGTACACATATATATACTTATATTTACGTCTCTGTTCATTGTGAGTATAGTTTTGTGGAATACGAGTGACACTGTCCTGGTGCAATATGTTTGGGCTTTGTTGAATTACATGGAGATGAAGTTACTTGATTTTAGGCCTTGTTTTCCATAATACTTCTAATTTGCATAATGTTTTACAATGGCTTTCATATAGTCTAGATGCAAAGTCAGTCGAAGTTAATTTTTCCCATTGGAATCAAGTTTTATTCTTTATCGGCACATTTCCAGCAGTTCTCAGTTAAATGAAGCTGATGGTATCCCAGTTTATTTTCTCTGGTTTCAGCCTAGCCATTCTTTAGGAGATTGTAACTTATTTCTTCTTAGCATAACAGAGAATCAGGGCATACCCAAAGCTTGTGTTACTGTAAGTATATTAAGAATTATTCAGTGGGCTGATTTTTGCTGGTAGAGTTGTACTTTTAGATTTTGCAGTATGAGGAAGAAAATTTCTTTACTCTTTTTTTTTGAAAGGGGTCAATCTGGGTCTCAGTGTCTTCTGTCTGCTCCTTGATGGCTTCTGTTGTCATTATTTTTAACTAAGACATGCAAGATTTGGCAGGAGTGTCCTGTGAGTGAGGTGGGTGGTACTGAACTAAAATTGCATGACTAAGAACTAGGAAAGGAGTGAAGTGTCCTCTTTCAAGCAAAAGTGAGTTTGAACAAACAGAGAAGGTGAAAGTTCATGAAGAACATCTTTGGAAAAACTGTTTTGATGTTGCATAGACCTGGACTGCACTTGGATGGAGTCGGGGGTTGTCAGTGGTCTTGGAGATGATGTTTTTCTTTACTGAACATGCTTTCAGGAGAGTTCTGGTGTATTTTGGGTTGGAATGCAGAGCCAAGAGAAGATAAAGCCAGGAAGGAGATATGGTCAAAATTTCAAGAACAGTGGGGTTTTGTTTTGTTTTTTTTTGCTATATCACTGTCAGAATTTAGCAGCTGGGAAAAACTATAGAGCAACACAAGTGCCTCTCCCCCTCCCATGTGTAGCCCTCTCCTGCTTGTCCTTTCTTTTGCTTTCTTCTGGTACTGCCATCACTTATTTAGAGGAAAACTGGAGCTTTGTGTCAGTGTAATGCTACAAGCACTCCTTGAGATTTTACAGCCCTCGAAGTTCTGCAGACATCCAGAATGCTAATTATGACTGTGAGCATCAGGGAAGAAAAGTGACAAGGTAAGAGGAGCAGACATCTCTGTGTTTTGGACTTAGCATAGCTGCTCTTGACTGGATAGATGCCTATTTCCTTGTTGCTTCCTTGTTGCTTTACAGCCAGTCCTGCCCTTAGATAGCTGTGCATCATTTTCACAGCCACACTATAAGACACTCAAGCCTTGTAATGCTTTTAAACTAATGAGGGCAAGGTAGATTAGATACATTATACAGTTTCCAAAGGGCTTTGCATGTCATTTATGGCTTATACTTCATAGAGAATATATCTTTTTGTATAGTCTGAACATAGCTCACCACCATTTTGGAGCGGGCTTGAGAACGTTATCACAATTGGCTTGCTAGGTGAAAGGCTTTTCTATTTAGCTTTTAATAGAGCAAAAGTGACTCTAAATTTGTTAATATTCTTTAGGTTATATAGGACAAATTACAGATAAGTGAATAAGTAATGAAATTTGTAATGAGAATTTCTCAAGTATGAAATGTTGGCGCAAATTAATTGCAGGATTTTACAGCTATTATAGTTTATATCATAAATGCAAAAATGACTAGGGCTTTTTAATTACAGTAGGAACACGCTAAATTTTTATGGAGTGCCATTTTGTTAAAGAGGTACTTTAAGCGTTAAGAGCAAATGCCATCCGTAACAGTGAGCCCAGATATCTGTGCCACATCAAATAAATATGCTATTGCTATAAAATTGTTCCTCAGATACTGTAATTGACACAAAGACTAGTGAGAGGTCTCTTTTCACACCTTCAGTTTACTGTGTCTTTTTCTCTCGGTCATTCTTTTTCTTAATTACTGTGTGTTTGCAGAGGGTCACAGCAAATCCCCTTCAAAGCTGTGCTATGAATAGCAAAACGTTGGTGTCTCGATAGAAGTTAACATTATTGTGGAGGGGAGGAGGGAAGATGGTTGGATGCTAATTCTTATTAAATATTTGATGTGTCGAGAAATCTAATACAGTGGAAAATCAAAGAAATCTCATTACTTGGTGGAACACACTGCATACTAAGATAGAGATGACTCAGACTCAAAAGCTAACAGGCAGATTTAGTAAGGAAGCATATCTGAAGCCATGTCCTGCTGTTCTTTTCCATTAAAATAAGAAATCTACATATCCTCTGCTACCCTGCTTATCTAGACGTTTCTCAAAGTCAAGAATATGTTTTAAAAATGTCATTGCATGCTATATTCCTCCCTGGTGATGCTATGTTAAGCTTTCCCCATCCTCTTCTTGCACAGATCCTCTCAGAGCTGGCTGGCTGGACAGCAGTAGGTGCCACAGACCCTCCTCTGATTGTGCATAGCTCTTAGGGCCCCCCTGAGCCTCTCCTTCTCCAGCCAATAAATACGTTCCACTCTGCGACTGATGGTTTTGCTTAGGCACATGAGACTGCAAACTCACATCCTTTTTCAGTGCCTCCTCCAACACACACCGTGTCACAGACTGCTTCCCCAGTTAAGGTCTCTAATCCATCACTCACAATTCCTTAAGGGGATTAATTAATTTTAAAAATGGTTGTGTTTTCAGGTATGCTACATGTCCTCCCTCAAGGACAAACGCTCATCTTTCCATTCACACATCTCTCCTGATTCGTCTTATTGGAGTGGCTGGTATTATGCCTTGTATTATACAATACCCAAAACTTGCCTGCAAGGAATTGCAAATGAACTGATCATCAGAGAGCTTGCTCATAATTAGCTGGTATCCTTTTCTTGAAGGTGAGACTTTGTGGAGCAAAGGTGGCATGTAAATATGCTATTGTCTTATCCAGGGGTAGATAAGAAAGATTGGAGAGAATAAGCTCTGACAGGGTGCAGAACTGGGATTAAAAATCAGCTCTGGTACTGTTTGGACAGTGTTAAATGTGCCCTTTTTGACCTCAGAAATAATTTCCCCTTCTGCAGGTTTTTAATATGACGTGCTTCATAAACTGTGTTCCAAATTTAGGGACAGAAGCATTTATGCCCTGGCTTCTATCATAAGGACATTTTCTCAAGCCTTTACTTGCTTGCTGTTTTTATTTTTGGTGACTTAAGTAAAAAAAAAAAAAGAGACAACAAAACTATATTGAAATTTGCTTATATCACAGTATCAGAGTATCACAAGGTTGAAAAAACCTCTGAGATCATCTAGTCCAACCTATGACCCAGCACTAGCACCCACTCGTCATTTAAACCATGGCACTAAGTGCCTCATCCAATCTGTTTTTAAACACCTCCAGTGATGATGACTCCACCACCTCTCTGGGAAGCGCATTCCATTGGCGAATCATCCTTTCAGTGAAAAAGTTTTTGCTAATATCAAGCCTAAACCTTCCCTGACGAAGCTTGAGACCATGTCCTCTTGTTCTGTCACTGATCGCCTGAGAGAAAAGGCCAACCCTTTCCTGCCTACAACCTCCTTTTAGGTAGTTATAGAGAGCAATAAGGTCTCCCCTGAGCCTCCTCTTCTCCAGTCGCTCTTCATAGGGCTTGTGCTGCAGCCCCTTCACCATCTTCGTTGCTCTCCTCTGGACACGGTCCAGCATCTCAACATCTCTCTTAAACTGAGGGGCCCAGAACTGGACACAGTACTCAAGGTGCAGCCAGACCAGTGTTGAGTATATGGGGATGATAGCTTCTCTAGTCCTGCTGACCACACCATTCCTGATGCAGGCCAGGATACCACCTGGCCACCTGGGCACACTGCTGGCTCATGTTGAGTTTCCTGTCCACCATCACTCCCAAGTCTCTTTCCATTTGACTACTCTCCAGCCATTCTGTCCCCAGCCCATAGTTCTGCATGGGGTTGTTGTGTCCAAAGTGTAGAACTCGGCGCTTGTACTTATTAAACTTCATCCCATTGGAATCAGCCCAGCTCTCCAGTCTGACAAGGTCCCTCTGTAGGACCCTCCTACCCCACAGCAGATCAACACTTCCTCCCAGCTTGGTATCGTCTGTGAACTTGCTAATGATGGACTCAATCCCCTCATCCAAATCATCATCAAAGATGTTAAACAGGAGCGGGCCCAACACTGACCCCTGGGGGACACCACTAGTGACTGGCCGCCAACGGGATGAGACACTGTTCACTATCACTTTCTGGGCTTGGCCAACCAACCAATTCCTAACCCAGCACAGAGCACTCCTGTTCAAGACACGGATTGCCAGCTTCTCCAGGAGTCTACTATGAGGAACGGTGTCAAAGGCGTTGCTGAAGTCCAGGTGTACCACATCCACAGCCTTCCTCTCGTCCACCAGCTGAGCCACATGGTCATAAAATGAGATCAGGTTGGATCTCCCATTTAGGGGTAAAGAATGACTGAAACTGGCAGAGGGGTGCCAATGCTTCTGATTGAGCTTGGTCTGGGCCACCTGTGGTGGACAGCAAGGGGAGTTGTACCTGCTTCAGAGAAGTCCTGTGAAACTTCTCTCCTCCACCCTTTTGTACGATGTGATACCACAACCCAGTAAGACCCTGCTACTGTAGGTCTAAACAAAAAGCCACACCCAGATTACACTTGCATTTGTACTTATCATTGCCTGAAACATACACGTTATCAACCAACTCCTAAAGACTCTTACTCCTTTCCATACGAATATAAGAAAAGAATACATGTTCTTGGCAAATTGCTTTAAAATAGGAAGAAGAGATGACTGCTGAAATGCTCTTATTGTAAATGAAAGGCTTTATGTTTACACAAAAACCACTCCTGGAAAAAAGTAATTTTGCTAATGAGATATTCCGTATCTCCTGGGGAGTTTTTCATTGCTAAGGCACAGTTTCAGATCCAGCACAGAGCTACAATAAAAAGCAATAAAAACTAGCTCAAAGGAGTTCATGTTCAGCTAGCTCTCCAGTAGCAGAGTCTGTGCAGCACATCCACCACATCAGATGGCAGTGACGCACAGTGTCAACATGACCAGTGGTATTGCATGAGTAACTCAAACCATGTGAAGTGTGAGCTCAGTGTTCGCCCGTGGAAATGAGGTACTGTTAATGAAAGCCCACATTGTTGTGTACATAGCTCTACTTTCATATCTAAGGTAGCTTCTGGACCTGTTCCTCAGCAAGGAGACGACATGTCCCCAAGGCCTCTAATCGCCACTGGCTTTTCCCCAGGACTGCTGGGATCATCCAGATGGCTGCAACAGTTCAGAAGTCCTACTAGATGTCTGAGCCACCAGAGCTACAGATGTATTGCAATGCAGTGTGAGAAGTGACCATTCCTTAAAATCTTGTTTTAAACACAGCAATCCTAATCTCAAACTGGCTAGATTTGCTTGCTTTGGTTTTCTTTGCCAGTACAAAGTTTTAAATCTCTAACTTGAGGCATTTAATCAGACTACTCAAAGTTCCCTTTTCTTGGCTAGCCTTGGCTGGCCACATTAAAGAAGTTAAGGACTAAGTGGGCTTGACCATTCGTGTTTCAAGACAGGCTTTGAGTTTACTGAAAATGCAAACATTTGTTCTGCTGCTGCCTTGCTGAACTGTTCCATGGAGAGCCCTCTCAACCTAGCTGCTGGTGACTTTCATATGTACCAATTAAATTTTTATATAATGTTTTATAACCATAAATATACTCGAGAGACTTACACATCATTCCTCTGCTACTTTAACTGCTTTTCAAAGCCCATTTCAGCAAGCTTATCTTTGTTTTGCTTGTGCTGATTAAAAGGCAAGATATATTTTTAATAGGGTAAGTAGTACCAGACAGCACACTTCACATAAAAGAAAAAGATGTGCAGGCAAACCTTTGTTATAAAAATTGAGTAGAAGACATTGAATTAATTCAGCTACCCATGGTTTCAAATAATTAATGGGATTTTCAGGCTTCTGTATACATCACAGACCATGAGTTTGTTTTAAGCAATCAAGATTTTTGAATTATTAGACCTCTGACTACAGGTAAGCAAAAGATCTTCTGCAAAAATCTAAACAGCTGAAAATTGGGACTTAAATTTAAAGATTTCTCTAGAAGTATTTCTGAGATACAGAGTGCCAAAAAGTACCCTGGAGACATCAAAAACCAGCAGTGCCATCCCTCTGGGCAAAGTCCATCCTGAATGTACCAATCAGTACTGCGATACTGATTTCCTATAAAGAACCTTCCACTTCCTTTTTTTTAAGTGCCATTTGTTCCTCTCCCTAGACTGTTTTATCCACTCACAAATAACCCTTAATTGTTTGTTTTCCCTGCAAACAGAGCCATATTGCACCATAAAAGTAATGTCATGTGGGTTCCCATCTCATCAGCTCTCCATGACTGCTGAGTCATGCCTGGGTAGTTTTCCAGTGCTACTACAGCATTAGAAGACATTTCACAGAAGTCCAGGTCATTTATTGGAAAGAGATAGACTTCTCCCATTTACCATAGATTCTGTGGTTTTGAGGTGATCTTCGTTCATTGCTGTGGATAGGGGGAGATCTGGAGCTGGTCATGGCTGCTGAGGAGAACAGAGACCTGATGCAGCACTTTAGGAGGGGTGTAGGAGCGCTTTTTGCTGGTCCACTACTGGAGAGTGGTCACAACAGCTTATCAGGAGACTGCAGTGTACTGGAGAAGCAGAGATGGTTGTGATAGTGAGAGCAGCTGGTGTGTAGTGATGAACTGTATCAGGGGAAAGAAATCGTTGGTTCCAAAATGATGAAGTGGGCTTTAATTGTCCACATCCCAATGCCTGGGGGAGTACTGGCAGGGAAGCTAGAACAGACAGAAATGTTGCTGACATTAGAATAATGTGCTGCATGTGAAACCACTGCAGAAATAGTTAAATGGCTCCTTTGCCAAGGCCACAGAGTGAAATGTTACTACACCATGGGGCGGATTAAAATATGCATTTTCTCCTAATTGAGCACAGCGGACTCAGCTGGAGGTCCTGTCAGGAGAAGAAGAATAATTTGTCACAGCAAGAAATGTATAACTTGACAGAGCATCTATTAGGCAATACAGTAAAAAAATAAAGTAGGACTTGTACAGGTTTTTTTTATGCTTCAAACTATCTGGTCTAGGTATCCACATCCTGTAAGTAAATTTCAGACCAGTTGGCAGTGGAGCGACCTTGGTGTGCAATGTTCACTACCCTCATGACTATCATACCATGATGACAAGGAGATTAAAATCTTTCTAGATTATCCCTCATCAGAAAGACCCCATAACTAGAACTATCATCTGTCTACAGTGTATTTAATTGTTTAGACCCAACAGAGCTCTATAACAGTTTCTTTCATCACTGTTGTAGAAAACATTTATGGGGATAGCAAGGTAGTGCCATAAGGATGCAGGTAAGCCCAGTAAAGAGCTGGGACTAATTGCCCATCAAGAACTACAGTTTCCTCATCGGTCACAAAAATGAGCAGAGGGATGGAACACTCTCCTATGAAGACAGATTGAGAAAGTTGGGGCTGTTCAACCTGGAGAAGGCTCTGGCGAAACCTTCTAGTGGCCTTTCAGTACTTAATGGAGGCTTATAAGAAAGCTGAGGACAAAGCTTTTAGTAGGGACTGTTGTGATAGGACAAGAGTTAATAGCTTTAAAATAAAAGAGGGTGTATTTAGACTAGATTTGGAAAGACTTTTTTTGCAATGAAGGTGGTGACACACTGGAACATGTTACCCAGAGAGGCTGTAGATACTTCATTCCTGGAAACATTCAAGGTCAGGTTGGAGGAGACTCTAAGCAACCTGATCTGGTTGAAGACATCCCTGCTTATCACAGGGGTGTTGGACTAGATGACATTCAAGGGCCCCTTCCAACCCAAACTGCTCTATTATTCTATGAAGTATTTGGCTGTGAGAAATGTAAAAAAGGGGTCCATGAAGATACCTATAGGACAGGGTTGCTCACCAGCTGGTGATTTTTCTTTCCTCATGTCTCTTTTATATATATAATTTTTAGGGAAATCTGTCCTGACTTGGCTGCAGCTTTTTGCTGACAGTCCACCAGCTCCCAGGCCAGGCAGATCTGCCAAGCACAAAGCCTAGCCCCCTGCCCTGGCTAAATCTGCGCTGTAGCCTGTAACAGGGACTGCACGTGTCAGCCACTGGCTGTAGATATGAAAGCAACTCTGTGCTGTCCTGCCTTGCAGCCTTTACAGTGTTTTGTGTAGACAGGTGATGCCCAGAAGGCCAAGCTTCAGCTCTGGCTGCTGTTTTGCAGCTGAATTTAAGGGGCAACTCCCAGGACCGGGTACCGCAGAAGCAACCTGTCACATCCATCCATGAGGATGTGTGGCGGCTAAAACCAAATAACTCCTATTCAGGCACATGCTTTTTATCTTCCTGAAAGGGAGAGCTCTGACTGACAGGGTAATTCATCATTTACCTGATGCACGAAGAAGTTGCCTGAAGGAGCAGAGCCACGCATATTTTTTTTTCTCACTGGTGGAGGCATATGCCCTGTGTGAGATCCACTGTTTTAAAAAGTTCCTGTAACCCTAAAAGAGAAATTCTAGTTTCTCTAGGGAGATGTTATTGGGAGTCTTCGTTGTCTGCTGTAGCATGTTGGAGCAATGCAGCAAGCAGCCATTTCCAGAGCATCGGTAGCAGCAGTAGGAGGAACAACTGTGCTGGGAAAGCCCCCGTGACACTGGGAGGTGCAGTGGAGAAAACAAAGAACTGATAAAGGTAAAGGCAGCAAAGGATTCTCATGCCTTGCACAAATGGTACAGGTCGCTGCTGCTCACATCATTTGCTTTCTAGTGTAGTCACAGGTCTACTCTGAGACCAGGTGCTGGGATTCTCTCTGGGGAATACCTGCCCACCATGTCAGGTGGGCCTGATGCTCTGTAGTGCCTTCACCAACCTCAGCCCCTCAGTGGCATTGTAATGAAAAACTGGCTTAGGCTTTCCAGGTCACCTGGGATGCTTCCCAGCCAGACCAGGTACCCCACCATGACAGGAGCTCACCCTGGCTGCAGCCAGGCATCCAGTTTTTATTCTGGCACTTGGTCACTCGCTGATAAACTCTTTCTTTTGGCCTGCATCAGCTCTTTCCTCATCTCTTTTTGTGAGAGGTGTTTGTCCTACTCCACAATTTATAGAAATTTTTGTACTCTTGAGGCCAAGTCCCCACTACATTCAGATCGTTAACATTTTACTTTCTGGCCCGCTGGATATTTCAAGTTCAAACTCACAGATCATAGGTCAAGACCTGGTTTTGTCCTTCTGTTGAATCAATTCCTGGTCATTTAGACCAAACTTCTATGCTATAAGATGTGTTTTGGTACTTATCAGAACTGTATTAAGTGTGGTATTGGTTTAAAGCCTGGGGCTACTTGCTGTAGATATTTGTCCCTTTCATGCAAATATAGTTTGTCTTCCGTCTTTGGAAGCACGACTTAACTGCCTGGTGAATTTGAAACTCTTCTGAATATACATTCCCTTAGTTTCTCATAATAAGTTGATGATCTCCAACCATAGCAAAATCCAACCACCAAAGTGACTGGCAAGCCCCATTTTTATTCCCATAGATTCTCTCTTTCAGGCTTTCCAAAAGTGATTTTTGACTTAGCCTATTTCTGGGTTTTACTGAAGCAATCAATTCTTATTTCTTTTCAGTCTACTTCATCAGTTAATGAGAATTGCTACCTCACCACTTTTTACCTTTTCTTCTTTTTTAAATAATGCATATCTTTCAATGGCTGTATTTTGGGGTAATCTAAGATTACTATTGCAATGTGTTTCGATTGTTGTAATATCCTTTCCTTTTGTTCTGCACCACAGATTGTACTTACTACATGTATCTGGGCTTAATGCACAGCATTTCTCTTGATTTTCTCTGTTTTAATCCAGTTTTAAATAGCAAATTTCATTAAATGTATCACACAAACATTTATTCCTCTCTTCAATATTATTCCCATATTCTCCTGTTGCCTATTCCTCTCCCCTTCTGTGTACCATTAACCATTGCAATAATCTCATTTATCTGATTTTCGTTTTCTCCTTGTGTTACAATCAGGCATGAAGATTAAGTGAGGCTTCCAACCCTCTCCCCTCTGTTTCTAGATTAAAGCTCTTATCAGTCATGCGACTGCAATCCTAGGAGTTATTCAGATGGATTCCATTCCCAAGAGCAGTTGTCACCCTGTGAACCCCTTTTTTGGGGTCACACATCCCAGAACATTGTTCATACCACTGGCCCGTGAACCATTGGTTTATCCTACCTCTTGAGTCACACCTGTGCTCTTTGCGTGCTGAAGGGCACCTGTAACTTCATTCTTTCTGCATTTTCACATGGTGATCATATCTGATCACCTCTAATGTGAGTATGGCAGTGTCATCTGGCCCACCATGAAGGACAACTAGCGGGTTTTGTTTCTTTCCAATCAGGATCTTTTCCAGCCCTACCGCACATGCTTCCTCCTGGATGACAGTATCTATTCTCTTGTCTAAATCTGACTTTGACAACAATATAGCCAGTTAGTCTTAACGAAAATCACTGGTCACAAAGACCATCCTCTTAATGTGAGCAAAAATGCCTACAGAGTCCCCTCGCTTTTCTTCTTCTGAGCAGCACCTTGTGGATCATCCTTGTTCTTTTCTTTGACTGTTGTTTCTTTCTTTCTTCTGTTGGGGCTGAATCTCTTTCTTGTCTTTTTGTCGTTTATCTATTCATACTCTTCCTTCCCAGAGAAACAAAGTTCTGCCTCTTTTTGCTTTTCTATTAGCTGATCTTGTTCTTTGTTTCTTCTTCCATGGCTGCAAATTCCACATGCACCATCATCTAATGGTCTGCCCTTTGAGTATATTGCTCAAAAGTTATCTAGAGTTTAACATCTCTTGTCTCCACCACTTGTTTAAATACCCTCCTGAGATCGGTTTATATCTCAATATCACAATAACTGGCTATTTGAGTTTTGGAAAATTTTATTTGAATTTTCTTTCTCCTAACACAGACCAAAACTGCATCCCCTCTCCAACCATCAGGAGACATCTAGCAGTATGGCTGCAGATGTGAAGATAAGGGCAAAGCTGGACTACGCAGTTGTAAGTGCACTGAAGTACTGGGTTGATGAGTGGGCTAGGGAGAATTTCATACACTTTTCCTTTGCTGTGTTAATTGTTTCAGTGCTATCAGAAATAAAAATCAGTGAAAGCTTATTTTCGACACTAAATCAAACAAATGTGCTATATACTCAGTTCGGGAATTAAAAATCTAGTAACGTATCTTGAAAATGTTTTTAAAAACATTCCACTTAGTGCCATTTCAGGATATGAATTATTTTATAGATTGGGGTTCCTCTCTGTTATTAAACACATTTACACATTTGCTTGATTCTAAGAAGCCTGGTTTTGAGTCCAGTTGTTTCCTGCATCACCACAGCCCAACACAACGAGTTAGATCTCATGTCTGAATCCTGCAGTTATAGCTTTGGGTAGGAGTAGCAGTGAATCCTGCTCCCACTCACATGCTTCCATGAAAGTGAAACAAAACACAGAAGAAATACCGACAGAAGACAAGCATGCAAAGAAACTGATGTGTAGAATATCCTATAAATATCTGTTGTTAACATGACATTACAACTTTTCAGGTTGTTTCAGTAGTGAGATATTGAAGTTACAGTGTCAAAATATTGACAGTGAGATAAATACTACATGCACCCTATCCTGAGAAGAATTAGCAATGTGGAGCAAGACTTTTCTTTATTTTTCCTTTCCAGCATTTTTTTTCTTTCCTCTTTCTTCTTCCCTCTTCCCTTTTACTCCCTACTTGCAATATTAAACAGTTTGATTCTTAAAGACTTGTTTTCTCTTATCTTTCCAATTGTGCATGTCTGTGTTTTTAAATGGGTAACTCCCTTTTATGCCACACTTGAAGTATACAAAGGAAAGAAACTGTCCTACTTAAAAGAACACTAAAAGATTTTGCAAGGGAAGTATTTGAAGAAGTGTATGTCAAATTAAATCAAGACCATTGCTGAACGTTTTTCCTCTGGTAGAGTTTCAGTTCTGAAGAGAGTCTAAATTTAGACTCTGAGTAGTAGGTATGTGTTCATGTGGCATATCGAGTCCTACATTTGGAAGAAAGATTTGCATTGAGGAACTGACCTAAAGATGTTTTAGAAAAATCCTGAGTGCTTTGTTTCTGTCCACCAACAAATATGGGTTTTGTTATTGCATTTTGTTATAGTGTGTATCCTTAAGGGAATATTCCTTAAGGAATTGACACCTCCAAGTCAAGCAGCTTTTCCTAACATTGTCTGGTAATGATCCAAAGTCAGGTAGAGTTCATATAAAATAGAAAACTGTTTTCACTCAAGCAAGGACAAGGGTGGCTTGGGCTTGAAATACCTACAATAACCACATTGTAAACTTTCATCCAGTGTCTCTTGGTGTTTGGGCCCAGTGGTGAACCAAGACTGAGAGCTCTGGAAGTTGATTCCATTAAAGGGAGGGGTTTTTTTAGGAAAGCTGTCTACTTACACAGAAACCAGCATCTTTTGCTCAAAAGACAAATCAAGAAGCAGGAGAGGGAATCTTCATTCTAAACTGCAAGCCAGCTTCAGCCAGCATTCAGTCAGAAAAAACTACTTCTGTTAACTCCACGTCTCCCAATACTCGCTTGAGCAATGTCCAAGTTTTCCTTTGTCGAGTATTTTTCTTTCAGCTTTTATCACATATTTTCTATCACTGAAAAATACCTGGTGACAACCTCCCCTTTCCTAACCCCAGAACAGCTACTTGAATATACCTTTGTGCTGCAAGACTGAGTGTCAAGTATGAGTTTTAGATCACGCTTGTGGCACTGCATACTAGAGGTGGCATCACAGCTTAATTTTGGGGTGTGAAATGGAAGTATAAGAAACAGCAGTACACTGTGACAGTTCCCTTGGAGCCAAGGGCATAGATAAAATGTCTTGACTGCTTGCTACTGGGGCTGCTGTGCCTCATTTATGTGGGTTGCCTGGGCAGCAAGGGAACTGTGGGGCGATGAGGGGACTGCAGGGCAGCGAGGGGACTGTGGAGCTGTGTAGGAGGATGAAGGCCATTTCTGAGCTGTTCTTAGTGACAATCTACATATCATTAAAACTCCTGTGCCATATGAATGCATAATAGTACTTTATCAACTAAAACTTCTTTATTTAATCAGTTGATTTAATTATGAGCTAGTTAATTGAAAAATTCACGGTACAAGTTCTGAAGGTCGAAATACTCAGAAGTTCAAAGAAGACTAGAGCATTTGTTTCGCTCGAGCTGTGACACAGAGTGCTGAGTTACAGAAATCTGCCCTGATTCAAACTGGCAAACTGATCTTAGGACTAAACAACTGAATTACCAAACAAGAAGACAATTCTTTCCATTCATGAGATTTGAATGTATCTACTGCCAGCCACGCTTAGTCTGTCATTAATTTATCCGTACGTTGTGGTTTCCATAATATCCAAGTAGTAACTGCTTTTGCAGAAAGACTTTAGCACTGTCCTTTCAACTCCTTTAGCCTTCTCAGGGACATGTCTGTGTCTGTGCAAAGTGCTGCATTGATTGAATTGCAGACTGCCTTTTTCCCTGGATGGGAGACGTGCCAAGGGCAGTAAAAGCTTCACATTCCCACCTTTGAGTTACTATGTTTCATTGCTGCTTGAAAGGGCTTTTTACAAACCCTTTTTTCAGTCCACCCTCTGCAAATTTGCAGATGACACCAAGCTGAGTGCTGAGGTTGACACCCCTGAGGGATCGGATGCTATCTAGAGGGACAAGATGTAGAAGTGGGTTTATGAAAAACTCATGAGGTTCCAAATGCAAGGTCCTGCACCTGGGTCAGGGTAACCATCAGTATTGATACAGGTTGGGTGATGGAGAGATTGAGAGCAGCCCTGTGGAGAAGGACCTGGGGGTCCTGGTGGATGAGAAGCTGGATATGAGCCAGCAATGTGCACTCACAGCCCAAAAGGCCAACCATGTCCTGGGCTGCATTGAAAAAAGCACTGCCAGCAGGTCAAAGGAAGTGGTTCTGCCCCTCTAGTCTCCTTTGGTGAGACCACATATGGAATACTGCATCCAGCTCTGGAGCACAGGAAAGACATGAACCCGTTGGAGCACATCCGGAGGAGGGCCACCAAAATGATCAAAGGCCTGGAACACCTCCCCTGTGAAGAGAGACTGAGACAGTTGAGGTTATTCAGCTTGGAGAAAAGAAGACTCTGAGGAGATCTTATAGAAGCATTTCAGTAGTTAAAGGGGGCTTGTAAGACAGATGGGGACAAACTTTTTAGCAGGCCCTGTAGAAATAGGACAAGGAGAGGTTTATACTCAGTATTAGGAGGAAATTTTTCATGCTGAGGGTAGTGAGACACTGGAATTGGTTGCCCAGAGAGGTGGTAGATGTCCCATCCCTGGAAACAGTCAAGGTTAAGTTGGATGGGGCTCTGAGCAACCTGATCTAGTTGAAGATGTGTCTTCTTACGGCAGGGGGTTTGCACTGGATGACCTTCATGGTCTCTTCCAACCCAAACCATTCTATGATTCTATGAAATTGCAGAGGCCAGGTGAAATATCTGGTCAATAACCTGGAAATAATCTAGATTTACGAACCCCTAGGTGTTGCAGACACTGGTTCCCCTCCTAAATAAGCATGACAGAGCCAGAAACCACTAAGAACTTGCTTGAGAGCCATATTTTACACTGAAAGTAATTTAAATAACTGCTGGGATATTTATATGCGTATAGAATATTAAACAGTAAAAACTGTTGCCAAAAACCCATGAACTTCAGACAGGTAAGGATACATGAAAACCCTGCAGCCTCAGTGCTGCTACGAAAGCATGAGTCCTCTGTATGTTATTGTTTGTTTGTATAAAATGTACAATCAGAGCATGTTGAGGACATGCCTCCTCATGTACACACGTCTGCTGAATGCCTCAGGTGGACAGAGACCGCAATATCTCCTCTTATGGGAATAACTCATGTATCGACAAACCCTGGGCTTCTTCAGCCTTCATATTTTCTTGCTTTCATTACAGAATTTTGGCATTTCTGTATCATTAGGAGGATGGCACCAGCCTGGGTTCAGCCTAACCTATGCATTTATTTGCCTTAAAAAACTTACTCTTACTTTAAAGAATAAGTTTGGGGTATTTTTTAGCAAATAAAACATTCCATTTCTGGCCCTGATGACTGCAATGTACTTTGAAAGAAGTGCAGTTGATTTAATATTGTTTTCTTGAATCTGCAAGTATCCCTAATTATTAGCTCCTAGGGACTCTGTCTCCCTCAGAGTTTTCAATGATAGTAGGGTATTAACTTAGAAGTCCTGTGGTGGGTCTGTCTGTCTGTCATTGTTAACTATTCAATCGCTGGACATTTTAATGACAAGCAGGGATAGGAATGAAGCCAAGAATAGAAGACAAGTTAAATAAGAATAAAAAATGCAGGGGAAATAATGAAAGCAACAACAACAACAGTAAAACAAAAGAGAGAGGAAGAAAGAAAAGGAGGATGGCAGAGAGAAAGAAGCAAAGGACAAAGCACATGAAAATCAAAAGGAACAAAAAAATTGCATGCATATATAGATAGGTAAATACTTTTCCTTGATGGATGCTGCCTGTAAGAAGAGGGAAATCAATAAATAATAACTATAAAGTAATTTAGTACTGTTAAAAACTCTCTGAGAGACTGTTGATTTCAAAAACTGCACTTCAGAGACTTTCCCTCTAATGCTGCTTACTGGAAGACTTGGGTTTTCTCTTGCTGATCTACACTAACAGCTCACAGAGTGCCCTGGACAGCGGGTGGGGATGGCTCCCTGCTAGACACTGCTGAGAGATGTAATGGGAAACCTGGAGGCCTGCAAAAGTAGTCCAAGGTTAAGTTTTCTTAAGTGCTGCTTTGTTATTGAGCGTATGCCTGTACTTCAGAGCAGTTCTGAGAGGTTTTTCTCTCCTTGGGTATCCAATTAGAAAGCAGTCATGATGACTGCAGGAGTCCAACAGGACTTGGTAGAAACAGTCCTGTTTCTACACAATACTTGCATACCAGGTCCAGCTATCACTTTTGGGGCTCATTCTGCCCTTACTCTTTGCAGAGATCTCTTTGCATTTCAAACTCATCCCTTTGGAATTGTAAACGTGACTCATGATGTATTTTTTTAACATTTCTGTCGAGGAATTGTTGGCAATCCCCACTCATATTTCAGCAAGGCTAATACTCCTTGAGCATTGCTGGCCCAGACAGTGAGTACGCCACCTTCACTGCTATCCCAGCACCTAACTTGCTATCACCATCTTGTTAACCCAGAGCGAAGAAAATCCACCTTTAGATAAGGTCTGCTTCTGAAATGACGGTCCTGTGACATAAGAGATATAGATTTCAGGCTTCTTGGTAGAGCTTTGAAGAATGTATGGAGACACAGCTTTCATACCATTGTGTAGGGGTATGCGAATAGGAGGAACACAATAAGACCATTGCTAATGCTTGCCTGAGATCATTTTGTGTAATAGCGATGATAGTGAGTTCAGCGTGCATATCTCCTAATGTGAGCTTTTTGGGGATCCTGTGATTAATATATAAATGTTTCTTTTATCACTTATCCGTGTAAAAACCTCCCCTTGACATCAAAGGCTGTTGTATTGGGCAGGGCACTGTCCGTTGCTTTAAAAGATTGCTCCTGCCCATCGTTCATCACTGAAAATGGAAACCTTTGCTCTCTGCTGTGTGATTTTTGACAATTGGGCAGCAGAAAGAAAAGAAACTAACAGTAATACTGTGAAATAGTTTTCACATTTTGCTCAGGTTTCCTGTCTCTCATTATAAGCACTTAGAGAAGTGAAAAGCGCATGAAAATTCAGAAGGCATTATTTGAAACAATAAGTGAGTCTAGGTAATAACATACTCTATGCCCAAAAGCAAGGGAAATAATTGTTTTTCAATCTAATGTTGTATTTATCACTCCTGGGATGAAAATACAGCTAATACATATTTCAAGTGTAAGTTCAAAATATTCATGTGCAACCAAGCAAAGGTTTATTTCTCACTCTCCTTCTGTTTCTAGTGAGGTTATGTTGTTGTTTTTCTGCATTGTGTGGTTGCATTAGCTTAATAAATGATTAGTCGTGAGTTATTATTTCGCTTTAAATCATATGACAGCAAAATAAGTTTTTAATAAAGTGTTTTGAAAAAAGAACAGACTGAAAAAAACTGGGCAAGACTTCAAATTGGTAATGAACTGAATATGCCTCTAATTATATTGAATTTACAAGTAATAGGGTAAAGCAATATTGGAAATTATTTCTGACTAAAATTCAGTGCCTTAAGGCTGCAAACGTTCCCCTCAAACTTTTAGAGACTGAATAAAATTACTGTATTATTATTTGTTTTAAGTATCTGTCACTTTAAATCTCAAAATGAAGGAGGGTGAGTTAAATCTTCCTAAAAATAGACACTCTGATAAATGTGTCACACAAGCTAAGATTTTTCTTAAGGCAAGATTTATTTTTGGACTTCAGCTTACCTAGTACATGTAACATTTGGTGTAACTCCATCTGGCTGTGTGTAATACCAGGCTCAGTACACATTTAAACCTACGTTTTTAAACTGTGTCAGTGTAGGTGAGGTTTATCATAGGACTAAATCTCTGTGCCCCATGCCGGCAATTTAAGACTCAATCTTAATCTTTGTATGAAGTCATTTTGTATCAAATGTATAAATAATTAATGTGCTGTGTATGGAAACACTGTTGAATTAATTTCTTTAATAACAAAAATCTGTAGATAAATAGAGGTTGGTCAGCAAAGTGACCTTTTGTCTTCTTTTTTTCTGTGACCTTGAATTAAATCCAGTGTTGACCAGAATGACCATTAATCATTTTGATCAGATTGCTGAGAGAATTACCAAGTGAAGTCAGTTTAGTCATCTCAGTTTACTTTCTACAGGGAAGAAGCACTGGGATTTGTGTTATACAAACAACACCGTAAGCCCATGATTGGTTTCTGCAGGTCAAGGATGATATATATTTGTGAAACAGCATGGACCCTGTCTATCTGTAGTGCTCTTGAACCTGCTGCAGATAAATAAAGGATTGCTTTCCCTAGCATGGGTAACCTTATGTTTTGTTCCGTAAATAGATTTTAAAATGTCTTACAGCTAAAAGTATGGAGAAAGGATATGCTTGCAGGTCAAGCAGAGTAAACAAGACTGCCTCACAGATTCCCCTGGAGTTTGAATATGTTTGTATAGCAGGAGAAAGGAAAATACAGGTTTCCTGCCTACCTCATGACTGCTACTACTCATCTGCCATTAGCACAGTGTGAATGAACACAATTGGAAAGAAAATATTAAAAGACATTTAAAAACTTGTCAGACCAGTTATTGGGTTAAGTGACATTCAGTATAACCTCAACACCATGGATCAGCTTTCCTGATGAGATCACAGCAGGTTAATTCAGGAAAGAGGCAGAATCAGAATCTGAGTTAGAAATTAAGTCCATTACAAGGAACAGTGAGATAATGAAACTATGTTCATCAGATGTATTTCACCTTTTCCATGCGGAGTACAATATTTTGACAGTACTACAGGGAAGAAAAGAAAGATATACATAGTTCATCAAAGTCAGTATCTTGATTCTTGCATGGTAAGAAATAAAAACTGTTTCCAGGTTCTCTTCTGGAGAATATACCTTTCCAATCCAAACTAGAATGCATCTTTGCCATGAAGTCCTAACTCTCTTGCTTGAGAAGACTGATAAATCAATACAAAGGAAAAGTACTGGAAGAAAGAGGAAAAACACTGCCCAGGAATCACATATCTGTGGCAACAGTCATGACGAAACGGAGAGAGAAAACCAGTTAACTTATCCCTGAAGTTCTTCCAAATTCACTGATAAGAGTCTTACAGGATCTGTTCCATAGTCTTCAGCTACAGGAGAAATGATGTCGCCTTTATGTGCTGACATCTCTCCTACCTTCTAGGCTGCTTCCTTCCTTCCTAACATTTCCAGATAACATACCTTTTTTGGCTTGTGCTCCGTATGATGAAGTGTTGGATCAGTCCTGCTAGAAGAACATATATGGGAGCTTACTGGTATGATTTACCTTTAATCTGTCAAGCTTCATTTATCTGAGTTGTCACCTCATGTTCCACCACCAACACAACTGCATGTTGTGCATTTATATAGCATTTGGGCACCCACAACTTTAATGTGACCAAAATGTGGATTGCTGTTGCGTTCTCATATAATGTGGAAGCACTTGGACGAGTGTGCTGCCTTCTCCAGGAAAGGCTTCTAAAGTTAAACTTGTTGAGAGAGACACTAGTATAATCTATTAAATGTGTCTTCTAACCACTGTCATAGCTTTTCTAAAGAAGAAATATTTACAGTAATTGTTTTTTTTTCCCCCTGGGTACTTTGCCTTCCCACAGGTCTTTCTTTCCCATTTTGATCTGGAAGCTTCTCAGAGCATTTGTGTCTTAGGTTCTGACGTGTTCAACCCGTCCCAGAAGTATTTCACCTCATCCTGCCCTTGTGAGGACAACTTTTCCTTGTTCCCTTTCTTTCCCATGTTGACTATTGCCTCAGAACTCCTCTTAACACTACACACAGAGAAAGGATAATTTACACATGCTAAAAACATCACCCAAATATGCAGAGTGACATGAGAAAAAAAGTTATGAATTTTGGCTGATTGTTAGCAAATTATTTAAAACCCATCCCAAATATTTACCCACCCACTACCAAAGGCCTCTGCATGAGCACAGGGTGACCCATGATAGGACTGCATCTCATTTTTCTTAGACCAGGTGCAATGGTGAAATGAAACTCTGCAACTAACTTACGGCACTGTAAGCATTTCCTTCTCTCTCTGAAGGCAAAGTGAAACGGAAGTGGCACACACAGCTCGGAGAGAAGATGTTTTTCTGTCTTGGCCAACAGCACTGGGGAGCATCCAAAGACACAGGTTCCTGGCTTCTGCTCTCATACGGGCCACAGGACCAAGGGCTTGGACCCTGTAAGAGTGAGCCCAAGAGGTTTCCAGGTCTGGAAGCTCCACTGATCCAGGGACAGGTTCATTAGAGATAAGCAATATGACAGCACTGAGCCAGAGTCCATCTCCACCCTCTTCCTATTATACACAAACACAAAATGTCCAAATGCTCTCAGGCTGTTACTCAGTCACCAGAAAACCCAAATGTCTCTGAACTGTGTAGTTTTATGTCACTTTGACTGTACAGAGTGGGTTTATAGCTGCCTGTTTTTCTTTGTGTGAATGCCACATTTAGTGTGTTTAGTTATAATTCAGCATGGTGATGCAAGAAAAATTAGTAACCTGTTTTCTGGTAGCCATTTAATAACAGTCACAAAGCGCCTGAGGAAATCCCCATTTGTACTAAAGACAATTTAACAGACACAGATGTGTTCGTCTACACAGAAACTTCAAAGGAGGCATTTTCACAAATACGTGCTGCTTGTTGCCTTCCCAGTGGCATTTGTTACTGCTTCCTGCAATGCTTTGTTTAGGCTGGGTCTTGTCTTCATGGGCCAAATGAAGAAGTTAGCCAGAGTGAAGGGTGACCCCTTCTTTTTCATCTTGCTAAAATCATTAGTCCAGATCAATTGTTTATTCCCATATTCTATTAACAGGGAAATATGTTCTTAGAAAACATCAGATGTTGCACCACGCTGCCTTTTACAGACAGGGATATTGCTTCAGCGTTTGATATAAATTAGGAGATATTTCAAAAAGTGAACGCAAACCCAAACAATCATTTCAGTGCACTTTTCTCTGAGATTATTGTTTTAGTTAGATGCATGATCTATATTTAAAATATATGAAATGGAGGTATACTTAATGTTCAAAGTGATATATGATAAAGATAAAAAGGTGAACTCTTGATATATTACAAGCCTTTCATACCATGAAATAACTATTGCCTATTATTTTACCCCTGACATTTTTATTTTTAGGGGAATTTCAGCTGATTTGTATTGCTGACACCACTGATATGTTGTTTCCAGTGACCTTACATCCAAAATCAGTAGGGTGTGACATTTGATGGCCCAGATAAAAACATTAATAGTAGAAGAGAGGGTTTATTTTCCTGGTCATAAATTAAGTTTAAATAACTCAGAATTTCTCTTAAACTCCTCAGTACTTTTTACTGTCTACCCAATAAATGTATTTATTACTGGCAGTTTAACTCAGGTTTTCTTGCTGAAGCAGTTTACTCACATGATTATGTAACACCCTTTCTTTCTGTGCTTCCTACAAAAAAAGGAGGTGGCTTTCATGTAGTAAATAGAAAGTAATACAGTGGCGTTATCTTCTGGTTGTGTCTACAGGTAAATAAGTAGAAAAAAGAGAGCAGCAGCTTTTAGCATGATGCACAATAGTGAAGTGTGAGGCTCTGAGCAATTTGCAGCATTTCTGTTAACATATGTAGCTAGATCCTGATGTAAGTAGGAAAAGCATTGTATAAATGTTAGCATGACCTAACCTGCGGTCTAATCACACCTGTCCACAGTCCTGCCTGTGCAAACTGCTCTCCAAATATTCTCTTGAGGCATTTTTTTCATGAGTGCCAGTGAACTACACACCACTCTGGTGTACATTTCTCCACTTTGAAAATATTCAAAGACCGTGAACTCTAGATGCAACTTTAAAAGGAGAGAGAGAGAAGAAATTCACTCACGATAACTGTTACCATCTGCCTTGGGGACACAGACACCTTTAGGTGAAGGGGGAGTATGGCTAGTGTCTCAGCAAAACCTTAAAAATCCTGGAAAAAAAGCCTTCTTACCCCTCTCTGGTCTGCAACTAGGTCTAAGGGCCCTGCAATGCAGTGAGGAGGGTACATTTCAACAGAATAACATTTATGAAAATGATAAATTTTTATTGGATTGTTTTAAGAACTTTTATAGCAGTGAGAAGTGAGCTATCGCCATATATAGGCTCTTAAAAGTCAAGATAGGTTCCTGTAATAAGGGGTTGTACTCTGCGTTCCCTCCTGTCATTTTTTTATTGTACAAGTCTCTTTAGGAGACCTCTGTGTCTCTTATGAACTGTCCATAAGAGACAGCAATACAGCATCTGTTTGCATAGCTAAGACCTGGAGACACCAGCAGCAAAGAAGGTTCATGAAACTTTTTTGCTCTTCGTTTGTTGGAGTTTCAGATGCAACCTGGTTCACTGAAGCAATAACCAACTCTCTGTTATAACAGAGGGTTTTTACTTCCCAAGGAAGGAGAGGAAAGCAGATTAATTTGCCTGACTGAAGATGATTCCCATTCTCTTTCTGCTGAACAAACACCATCTGTAATTTCAATTTGAGTGGAAAACACAAGAGATTTTGGATACCAGCACATGAACTCTGCTTCCGTAGGAAAAAGTCTTATCACAGACAGCTTTTATTTCACTTACCCTAAACCAGCTCAATTCTGGCCTCGCAGACCTGGGCTGTGGGTGGAATTTGCCCCCCCCCCCCATCTTCCAGGCATGATTCTTGTTTCAGTGAGGCAAGGCAGCATCTCTGCCACAGTCCAAATCTCAGATGCTTGAAGTAGCTCTCAGCACATCCATCTGTGAAGAGGACTGCTGCCTCTTAACGGGAAGATAGCAGCTGTCTGGAGCAAAATGCTTTCCTGTTCATGACCTCTGAGAGGGATTCAAAGCAGCCTTTGAGCCCAGGATGTGAATTCATAGATTAGGCAGAAATTGTATATAACAGACCTTCTCGCATACAGCTTTGTGCTGCAATTCCCTGCAGTCTATGTATTTCAAAGCAAGCCATCAGGTAACCACAGTACTGAATAAACAGGCCTCACAGATGCACACTGCTGAAAATGAAGTATTTATCTTTGTCTTTTCGGTTTTGCAGCTTTTAGGATGAGATCAGTTCATATTTCTTGTGCGCCAATTTTTTCTGGTGAGTTTTATTTTTGAACCTTAGCAGGAGGTTTAATGATTTAGGCTGGTTCTTGTGTAAATCCTTGATTTCAACATCAGGGTCTTAAAGAAAAAAATCCAAAATAAGATGAGCTGGCAACACTTAAGCTGTATATTCGCTGTTTGAATGTATAGGTATGTATGTCTTCTTTCACTGAAAGTTTTTATACAAGTCAAAGCCTACTGGTTCGAGCAGTCTGCTGTGGCTGACTTTCTGAGGAGAAACAGGCCTCATGAGTCCACGTTTGGTTTGTACTTTTCAAAACATTTTCTATATAAAATAATCTATGTAAGAATAATAAACCGGCCAGTGTTTTCTTTCACAGTTAATTTTCCTACACTCATATGCTGCTGCTAAGCTGGCACGGGGGCTGTGTATCAGACAGCCAATGAGAAAAAGAAGGAGGTAATTTCAGATGATCTCATAACGTTCTTCTCCAGAGAGCTATGGAAGTGGAAATGACCTTCAGCTGGTCCAGGGGAACTGAGGCTTTTGTCCCCTTAACCTGGATACTACTCAGCAACTTCTCCTTGTATAACTAATGGTGGAGCAGGAGAATCCCAAGGCAAATCTGCATCTCCTGCCTGAGGTTCTTCATCGTGCTCAATGGGTATCTCTGCTCTTCGTGCGGTTGTGGGAAATGTAGAACTCCTACTCCAGGCATCATGGGTGTATGGGTGTGTGAGGAAGGGGATAGATTGCTAAAATTTGTCTTTTACTTCCCCTCTGCCTAACCACATGAGTAAAGGTCTTTTGTGGACACACACTAGTCCAAAAGAGTGGCATTATTCTTTCTTTCTCCTTCATGGTCCATGGCTTGGAGAGAATGTGATATCATAGGGGATCTTAGGACTGTCAGATCCATGTGAGGATTTCTGTGGAGTTAGTGGGAAAAGGACCCCACAACCAGAATCAGAACAGCACTGGAATAAAGTAATAGTCTGGCTTTAGAGACCAAACTGCTTCAGTGAGATGTCCAGTCTGTCTCAAAAGAAGAAAGGCCACCATGTGAAGAGAGGTGCCCTGGCTCTGGAGAATGACAGAGCCCTTCTCTCTCCTCTCAAAGGGAGGGTGAATCTCCTGTGTCCTGTTACACAGCTGATTCAGCACTTGGGCACATGTTGTGGCCTGAAGAAACCCAGATGACCCAAAACTGCTTAGTAACAGCTGCTCTTCCTATTTTGGGATGCTTGTGACCACTACAAATGCAAATAGGAAGGTGAAGTAGAGGTCATGTCAGAAAATGGCATCACCAAGGAGAGTTAAAAGATGCATCCAGGTTCTGGCTTGCTTTGAATGAGTCTTTTCAATATATCTTTCCCTCTTCACCTACTCTGGTGATCTTGGAGGGATTTTCCTAACAGCTGCATGTGTCGACTTCCCACAGTTCACAAGAGTTCCTATGTCTGGAAGTTAATATGACAATCATTGTTATATACCATGCTTTTACTGTGAATTCATGAACTATCACTGCAATTAAATTTCCCCATTAATTACATGATTTATTAATGAAATGTGGTTCATTTTAAAGGTCTTGAAAAAGAAAATAGGGTTGATTCTCCCTCACAGTATCATAAGATTCACATTAGATACAAATTTTTAACAACCTTTTAAAGACCTGCCATGCCAAGGAACCTAGTGGGGTCAATGGTCTTTTGTGCCCTCATTTGCCCTTTTCCATATAACTCACAGAAAGAAATAATGGGAAGGAAAATAAATAGCAAAAAATAAAAACCACACCAAAAAAAAAGCAACCAAAAAACCCCCCAGATCCAAACAAACTCCAAAACCTCCTGATAAGAAAAATCACAGCAGTCTTCTAAATGCTTTCTTTTGAGTCCTGTCAATCAGAGTGAAGATACTGCTGAGATATAAAAGCTTTTTCTATGCAGGTGGAGAGGTTCTTGGAGAAGGCTAAAAAATAGCCCTGCAGCTTGTGCCACAGAAACCATACCTGTCTCACACAATGTAAAAATGCATTCGTATAGGGCTGAGATGATGATCCGGTGTTTTTTTACCATTCATTCCCAATAGGTGCCCTCTGAAAAGACTCTGGTTGAAATAATAACCAAGCCTATCAAACAAAAAAATCATGTAACTGCTACCTTAATGATATCTGTAAACACAAAGAGTTTATGTTAATGGACTCCATATGGCTGCACAAGTTCTCTATTTGTTGTTTTAATTTGTTGGGTTTGGGATTTTTTTCTTTTTTTTTTCCTTAACTAAAATACTCTAAATGTTTGCTGTTGGAAGAGAATAACACTATAGGAAGCTCTGAAGTGATATTCATAAGAACTGCGAACACCGACTAAGTGATTAACCAAGAGTTCTTGAAGAGAATGATTTGATTAGGGTAATTTATAGAGATTGTATCTTTTGTCATCATTTGTCTTTGAAAACGTAGAAGAAAACTGCTTCCAAGTGCATGTAGCCGCTGGCATGAGAGATGGTGTGCACTACATCATCAGTTACAGCAGACTGCTCCATTTTGTACCTTTCCAGCTAGTCAAATATCCAATAGCAACACACACACACGCACGCACACACACAAAAGCACTCTAGCTCTTTGCACTCAAAACTTTTCCAACATGGACTTAGAAAAATATTTGGGGTTGTTCACTGCTCTGCTCTCTGTAGCATAAACATTTATTTAAATGGGGCTGTCTTTTCAGTAATGAAGAATGAAGGAAAAACAATGGTCTGATTTTGACAAATTAACTTGTGATTTGGAGAGTCAGTGAAGCAGGGAAGAGACATTCCTAACTATACTAATTAAATGAGCTTGCAACATTTATTTTAATGCAATGGAACCAGCCATATGAAGATGAACATTTTAATTTATTTTGTGGTGACATTATGAAAAATTTCTCTACTGCAGATTATCTACAAAAACAAATCTCATCAGCATCTAGGTTTGTGCATGAAATTTACATCTCTCACATAAGTTTGACCTTCCCCAGCGAAAACAAATGGAATGTGCTAAGTTAAAAAGTTTCTGCAAAGGTTGTCTTCCCGTTGATGCGGTGGTTTATGTTCAAATTACCTCTGTGAAAAACACATCCATTTTTCATGGTGCAGTGTAGATGAAAAATTCCGAATCCATTCTAAGGGGAATGCAAATATAGCTCATTAGTTCAAAAACATTTTTCATGAACGACTGCTGAGTATTTTCAGGCAGATGAGAATGTGCAGTTTCAGCCAAGAATGAGCACCACGTGTCCGACTAATTGTTTTTTAAACTTGTTCATTCCTTCTACAGCATTCAGTAAGTCTAGAAAGTGTGAAGATTCCTGAAGAAAAAAAATTACAGGTATTCTCCCTTATACCATATAGTGATTTTTTTCAATATACTGTGCCCTATGAGGAAAAAACATAGAAGCATTAGCTTTCAGATTGGTAATATCATTATATTTAGGCACATGACATTTCTCTCCTTGGAGCTTTTTCAGATGTTAGTAATGAGTAGGAATAGTATTTATGGATTGTCGTTAGTAGTGAGACTGTTGTCCTAAGGTTCATATCAGTGATGATGTCATGGAGGTGCTGTCAGTGAGGAGCTGCAGGAGTTCATGGGGTTTTGGTTTCTTAACTAGGTTGGGTAGCAGTATGATATTTTTGCTGTCGAAAATAATTCTTAAGAAGGTGATTTTGATAGGATTTTCCTCTCCTCTGCAGGCCTCCCAAAGGTTTGCTTTGTGATAGTCTTAAAAAGCAGGATATTTGAGCAATAACTCAAGATTCCAACCATCCCTCCATGAGTCTGAAAGCTAGAACAATTAAAAACAACAACAAAAAGATGTTATTTAGAAACTACCTTATTTCAGGGCCTGGTCACTCATTGTGTATCCCGTGTATCTGAGTGGTGGTCCTCCATGTGCCATGTGCACCCACCTCACCCCTGTGGTGAAGATGACTGCCCGTGGAGCCTTTCTGCAGTCCGACCCACCTTAACTGCTCAGGCTAGTCTTCCAGTCACCTGGGCCCAGGAGGCAAGCTGCCCCTGTCAGGGGCTGGTGTGTGTGTTGGTGTGGCTAAAATTGGCAGCACATTTCCAGCTGATCTGAAATGAGCAGGAAATCCTTTGGATGAGCTCCTCTTTGCCTGGGCAACTCTTCAGCCCTCGGTATCAGTTTTCAGACAGTACCAGACCTCATCCACCCACCAAAATTCATGCTGTTTAACAGACTATATACATTTATCTTTTATCTTGACCCTTTATCTCTTAGCTTTGGAGAGTGGGATCAGCTATTCAGGCTAGTTACAAAGGAAATAAAACCAGTTTTCATGGACTAGGGTTTCCTATAGCTGATCACTGCTCTTTCTGCCTGTTGTCTGGTGCCCACAGACCCTTCCACAGAAGTTCTCTTCCCCACTGAGAGATCAGAAAACCCTGGTGTATGTTGAATCATTTCACCCACCCGTGAACTGCAGCCACTTCTGGACTGAGCTGTGCAAGTCTTCTGCCTGTGCACAGAAAAGCTTGACATAGGATGAGTGCAGCCTTTCACCCAGCTAAAAACTGCAAGGGGATTTTAGACAGAAAAGCAGTTATTATTGAAAGTTGAGTTGGAATTTAACCACAACAATTGTATTAACAATTATGGGAGGCTTAATGACAGTCAAATATGGAAAAAAGCCAGTCAATGGTAAAAATCCCATTGCCCAATATCATAACCCTGTTTTTTTAACCTGAAAAGCAGTGCTGTGCTCCCTAAACCTTTGCTAAACACCTTCTCATCACATTTTTTTCAAGATGGAAAGCCATCAGGCACTGAACAATTAACAACACTATCCAGTAAGCTTTTTGGTTTTTTTACAAATGTCATGCTAACCAATTTTTTCCTGACTCAGAATGTCAGCCACTGCTTTTCTATTTAGGTCTTCCAGAATACTCTTTTTTGGTTACCAGTCTTAGAAAGAGTTCTCAGTTGTTAATTTCAGGTATTAAATCTGCTTTGCCAGAGCAAAAATATCCTCCCAGTCATGCACAGAAGGGTGATCTCTAGCATGTACCACCATAACGGCTGCTGTAATACTGACATAAGTGCAATGCTTTACAGATCCTCCTTACACCAACAATCTTCTGTCTACGTGGCCCATAGAGAGCTAAAACTGCCCAGCTTACTGTAAAAAGAGGATGTTTCTGTGCTTCAAAACCACAGGTAGGGAAACAATTTTCTACAGATTTCATAGCATCTGCCCTGCCCATAAAGTGAAAGGACGTGAAATCCAGCCTCTCTCCAGCACCCGCAACTACAGGGCCACAACGCAGACGCAATTTCGTTTGCGTCAAGGAAAGTTCCTGCAAGAAAGTGATTCCTTGTGTTTCCGGAGAATATGAGAAATGCCCTGCAGAGTATAAACACAGAAACACTTTCCTTTCAGCTCCTAGGAAGTTAATATTAGTCCTTGAGCAGTGACAGATATGAGCCCCAGTAAGTGATTTGCAGTGTCGAAGGAATGTAAAGATTTTATACAGATTCACGGAGGTGATGGTCAGTCTCTCTGCTGAATATACATTGTAGCAATCAATAACTCTGCGTCTAGAAATCATTGGGCAATAATTATACCCAGAAATAATGAAGATACCACATTGCGCATTGGCCCCAACAGGAGAGGTAGCTGAAAAACCAACCCTTCAAGGCAGCTAAAACAATGCAAATAATACCAATACATTGTCTGAGAGGACAGAGAAAAGTAGTTTCTTCCTGTGTGATGGAGTTTTTTGACTGTGGATGTTTCACAGATGTTTAAATATGGAAGTATTTTATCATCACTGACACTTATACATCTCTTATGAAACAGCCAACACCCAAGATCCTGCTCACAAAACTGAGATTTCAGTCCATGCTTACATTCAGCTAAAAAACACCAATATACTGAGAAGGCCTCATAGGACAAAACTCATCCACAGAGGTGCTTACATGAAACTGTGACTCTGCGAGAAATGAATCTGCCCTGTGTTTTTCAGTATGCTATTTACAAGCAATAAAGGCTGCTGTCATGCTTTCCACAAGACCCTTGATGAGAGAAAATTATGCATTTATACAAAAGCTAACACATAGGCCTTCAAAAAGAAGCATTCAACAATTCATTTTTGACCCAAAAGTAAAGTACAAAAAGTCATTGCTTTTTCTGAGCTCATGTATATCTTGTGTTTCTCTTGACGAACTATTTCTCTTCATTCGTGTTTTTACTCTGGTTTAGGCAACCAGATTAACATTGTGTGCCTGGACTGGGTGCTTCCCTGGCTTTCATGCTGTGAAGTTATCAGCTCAAATAATGCCAGGAATACATCCAAATAGAGTGAGGTCTTATTTCTCACCAGTCTTCCCGACCCCTCTAGAAGCCACATTGTTCCTCTTTTATTTGTCCCCTTTTCCTTCTCTGATTCCAATTACCCTTTAGCTAGTAAGCATCCAATGATATTAGTGTCGCCTTCTGCCATCTATGAAGAACAGCCAGTTACTTTCATGCTGATAAACATTTATATTAGGCTAAGGCAAACAAGAAGCAACCCAGTGAGGCTTTCTTGTGAGAGATTAATCTGTGTGTTTCTTCTGTAGGAGCTGCAGCCCACGGTTCCTGTGGAAGACACTAAACAGTCCCAGACTGGTAAAGAGTGGACCTAATTGTTCTCCAGTCATCCTCCTTAGTGGTCGCGGGTAGGTGGCATAGCTAGCAAACGGACAATGTTGTCAGGATGATAGAGGTTCGATGTGAGGGTGATCTGACCGCAACCTCTGTCACCCCACTGATCCCAAAGGTTGATTTGGCTGATCTGGCTGGCTAGGTGGGTGTCCCCTTCCTTCCTCACTGCTTCATGTGTGTCACTCCTGAAGCTGTACGTTTGGGCAAAGAGAACAACCTTGCCCAACAGAGGTGTACTCTTCATCCTTTTTTTTCAGGAGCTGGACTTGATGATCCTTGTGGGTCCCTTCCACCTCAGAACATTCTATGATCCTAGGTTACCATGTGCTCCTGGCTGCCTTGGAAAACCCTACAGCCCGCTCAGGGCCATGTAAAAATTAAAGGAATCTTGAGCGTCTGCCTGTGGTGGCAATCTCTGAAGACCTCCAGCTATAACCCTGCTGTTGCCAGTTCTACCTGTATTTTTTTTAATTCAGGCAGCCAGGAGCCCTCTTCTGCTGAAGTTAAGCTGTCTGTAAATGCCCGTTCAGCAGGAGAAGCCAAACTAGGACAGTGATGTTTTCATGGCTGGCTGATAGAAAGGGATGTGTCTGATCCTGGGGAATGGCTCAGAGATCCTCCTGGGGCTGGCTGCAACTCCTGCCTTTTCACACTCCTGACTCTTTGACTTGCAGTAATTTCTGAGTGGCTCCAGTGTTAGCCTGCCAGTTTTTTTTTTCACAAAGTGCTAGTCTTTGGATAGCAGGAGTACCATAAATGAAAGCTAACAGACAAATATGAAAATAAGTTTTCTCTCTTTCTCTTTGTCTCTGTCCCTTAGCGCGGCATTAGTTCGCAGGAGATTAATTTTATGTGAAGTTTTACATTTCAGATTGTGATCAGCATTTTTTTTCCCCTTGGTTGACTCTGAGAAAACATACATTCAAGTTTGAGAATACATCATGTCTGATTAATGATGTGTATATAGAGCTTCCTGTATCATCTTCCTTCTTTTGGTCTTTTTTATTCAGTTGTTTGCTGTACTCCAACCCTGCGGATAGATGGTTCTGCAGTGATAAATGTAAAGTTTGCATAAGCCATGTAACAGCAGGACAGCCTATTATCACTGTACATTTTCCATGGCTGTGCAAACCTCTGTAGGCTATTTTATTGCTAATAGATCCACAGAGAAACAGTAGTGATTTTATGACTCTTTTTAAAATGGAAATTCATGTTTGAGAAATACAACTGGGAGGAAACAGATGTAAACCACTTAAGCATTTGCAGAAAATTGAGATGCACACTCTTATTTACAGACCCACATCGCCTCCATCGTTTTATTTTCAAAATTAAAATAAGCAATCTGTTTGCCATGGGAAATGAGGAACTGTAAACTTGTTGTTTTTCCTTTACAAAGCAATGGCCAGCGTCACTGTCTCTGTGCTTAATGGCATTGGAGAAAAGAGATGACAATTCTGCCCCTGTCCCAGATTTTATTGTCTATAACACATTCTCTTTGTAATCTGTGTAAGAGGCATGCAAGTGAGAAAGGTTTTAGCATAACAATGTATCTGAATTCACATTATGTTATAAAAGCTAAAATGATTGCCCAACCTATTATAAGATTTTACCCAAGTATTGAAAACTATTGGAAACCAATTTCAAAAATTTAATAGCAAACAATTGCCAAGCACTTTCAGTCATGTCAGAGGGCTAATGTGCTCATTGCCTACACCAGCAGAAAATATTTCTTTCTGTTTGCATGTTTGTTTAGATTCCTGATTTTGAGGGCCAGGTATCCCACTGGAAAATTATTATAAAATACCACTAGAAGTTCTGTTCAAATTGTGAACTCATGAAATCACCTGTCAAAAAGAGACAACGTTTAACATTTATTAGATATAATAATGTTTTGTGCTGATCTACAGCCCTGCATCCATGGAGACTGGAGCTGTACACCCCTCTTTTTCAGCTCTTAAGAACGCTGTGTCATATATATTTTACAAATAGCTAATCAGGGACAGAAATGTTTATAGAGGCTTGGATCTACGTAATGGCACTGCTGAGAGCACCTAGTCTGTCCTCTACTCCACAATATTCACCACTATGCACATATTTTTCTGAATTATTACTTGTTTTCCAGGAATGGAAGGGGGCTACAGTGTTAAAGTACTTAAGAAGGACTTAGAATATACCATTACATCTGGTGAAGGCCACTGAGCACTCTAAAAAACTTTGATTTCAACAAGGTCTGATGTAGATAATGCGAGAAAAAAAGTAATCTAAGCACCAATTGATAAATGAAAATGTAGATAGAATATTTGCTCCTCTTAGGACCTGGCATGGTGAATGCTATATGAGAACTGCATCTCATAGGAAACAACCTTAGCAAAGTCCTATGACAGCCAAGGATATTCCTCCAATAATGCTTCCCTACAGCAACAGCTCCATACTCTGGGAAGTACAAACTATGAATGCCTCCTGGTCATGACTCCCAGCAGAAAGCTGGCCTCAAAGCTCAGATGAAGCCAGATCCTCCTCCTCTGCAGCCACTCTGGTAGTCACCTGGACACTGTTTTCTTAAGAAGACCTCAAAATTGTGATGAAGCAGCTGGGAATAAGGTGGAGGACATTACTGAAGTGCCCCACTTGGGCATCCTTCTGTGCCATAAGAAGAAAAGGAAAGGAGAGTGTTTTTTATTAAGGGCGAAACCACCAGTGTGCCTGGATCTTGTCAGCACAGCTTGCAAGCAGGAGAGGAGCAGGAGCAGACGGAGAGGGCAGAGCTGGCAGTGTAAAACATCCAGGGAACAAGGATGCAAGCTCTCAAAGAGCAAACTGAAGAGAAAGAAATAGCAGGTGTCAGGAAAGAATGGCCTAGGGAAGTGGGGAAACAAAACAGCTGGGATGAGAGAGCTCCCATAAAGAGCAAAGGCAGACATTAATTCCACTTTTGGGAGAAAAGACTAAGACACATATTGCATTAAAGAGAGCTAACAACACAGTCTGCCTTCCCTAATGTTATTCTTCCATGCAAGCGGTTTCCATAGCAATGTTTCTTGATTACAAGCAAGAGAGGAGATGGCCACAAGGCAATCACTGATAGAATGCTGTTCACACCACGAAAAGGCATGAGACCTTGAACCACTTTGAGGAAAAAAACCCGTGCTGCAGTTACTCAGTTCCCAAAGGATGGCTGGCAAGAGAAGGGACGAACAGTCTTGTCCTACCCCTGGGCAGAGCAAGGATACTTTCCTTCTCCAAACCAGAATAGCTGCAAAAAGCAAAACCTCTCACTGACCTCCCTACATCTGGCACCAATGGGCCCATCGCATTCCATCCCCTGGGGATACTGTTCACAAATTGTGCTTTAGCCCTCCCGTCCATCATGAACGTGGCTAGGATCCAACAAAATTTCACACAAAATTAAAAGTGAAACATTCTTTCTTATACTTTTCTACACTTCACTCAACACTGATTAGTACATTAAAGAGCTTTATTGACCCCGGGCAGTTTAACGGAAAGCTTTCTTGTTGTAGCACTGAAAGAAGGGACAGATTTTCCAACAGCTGTCTAATATCTCTGTCAACATGGAAATGAAATAGATTTAAGGACCTCAGAAAAACATCCGAACATTTAGTGCCCAGTAACAATGAATTCCAATTTCCACTTGTAGAAACTGGAATTACTCTCAGTCTGTTCTACCAGCTTTCTAAATAAACATCCGGCATAATTCTATTTGTAGGAAAAAATTGTCTAAAAGCAGGCCACTAGCTGACCATCTCTTTATTAACTCAGCTATGGAGGCGCAGAGTTTGAAAAATGCTAGTGTGAACCCATGTGTCATGTTTAGGCCTGCAGGGAAAATATGGTAACGAAATAGCCAAATAGCAGAATAAATGAGAGTTGGTTTCACTGGGATTTGTGAGACACACCAAAACGCTTCAGATCTGTGTACAGCAGCGCTCAGATCAATGGATGAACTGAAAAACATCACAGTGTTTCCATCCTCCAGCTGCACACAGCACTCCTTGTTCTTAGATCAAGGCACTGTGATAAAGAAAGATCAGGCAAACATAGCCTGAGGATCTATGAACAGATGTCTGCTCCTTTCCTTAGTCCAACCCAACCTGCTACACTTCATATCTTAAAATCAACAAGATTAAGCAATTATTCCCCATACACCTGTTGTAGTTGTCCAATAAAGAAGCATCTAAACTAATAATTTTTCTCCTGCCATCCAAAGGTGAGTACTGCAGAAAAATATGTTGAAACTTATAAGGTTAGAGAGATGGGTTTGCATAAATAATTTCTGAAAATCAGCTAAGTCAAAATAATTATAGCAGAGGAAATGAACTTTCAGACAGAAAAGCTACCAACTTATGCTCTCATCTGTATACCGAAGACTAATTCAGCGAATGAAGAATACAGTTCTTCGGACAAAGCAGGTAATCTGTGAATTCATGGTGATAGGTGTTACAAACCCAGGTCTACCCTGGCATTAATTGTGTTCAAGAAGATTTAAATTCTTTATTATTTTTATTTTTATTATCATAATCATTATCATTGTTGTGATGCAACAACCATGTTAAGATTTATACAACTTTTCTTAGTTGTTTTGCCCTGTACATCAACCAGGGAGCCCAGATTTACAGATAATTAGGTAGAATACTTGAAGCAATTCAAGATTTCATCTCACACAGTTGAGAAGTGTATTTCTTTTGCTGAATTTTTTTTTTGCTCCTACACATCATTAGTTACTTTCTTCAAAACTGGTTCATTGTCCAGAGTAGATTTCTTCTTCAATTAATATTGCTGTAGCCATTACAGATCAGCACTTCTCTGTACAGTCAATAGTAATTTAAATGGGGAAGCCTTCATGAAAATTGCCCCCTCTCACAGGAGAGGAAACGTCTTGGGTCAGTATCTTATTTCTTCAAAGTCTTGAAATAGTATTTATAGCCCCATTTGTCTTGTCAGTACCATTCCCTCTTCACAAAAAGGAGCCAATTCAGAGTAATCCTTATCACCATGTTTTATGCAGGAGTCTACATCTAATAGCAAATACTCCTCTTGGGCCAGGTTGATGAAAGCAGCATTGTGTCTGCTGAGCAGTTCTGCTGTCTCTGCCTAGCTCATTCAGCGTGGCCCATGGCTCTCCTTTTCTGTTTTTATTTCAATTTTTGTATTACCATCCCAGAAATAGATATGTTTCAAGTAACCTGACAGATTCTCTTTCCTTCCTGGCTATTTTATTATATTATTTGAAATGCATTTTCTATGGCTTCTTTTGCTCAGCGTCATAAACACCGAAGGAGTACATCTTTCCTGGCAAGTGAAGAAAGTCTGCCAATTCTGTATTCACGACTGAATGTGAGTTAAATAACATTGTGCTGATCCACCATGAAAAAAAGTAAAGCATGCAAAAACTCTCACAACATCTGACATTTCACAGTTACAAAGTGGGTTTCCTACCAACAATGAGGTTGCAGTTGAAGGCACATTGCATCACTTTTAACTCTGGTAGAAGTCTTTTCTTATGCTTCCAGATGAGCAAATGCATGACTCTTTATCAACAAATAGCAAAAGACTGTCAGTGTTTTCATTCACATGCAGAACCTTATTTGAGCAGTATACACCTGAACTTGCAGGAGTTGTCAGACATATCAGCACTGAACTTATAAGGTTTTCTTTTTGAAGAGTGCACCTGTTTAGTATTTATACTAATCCCAAAGTTACAGAGCAAATGCCTAAAGGCAAACTTTTAGGAATTCTGCAAATGACCTAAACGTAGGCATGCAGGCATGAAAGTGGAGAATTAGACCAAGAACGCTTTTTATGACATAAGAAACTTGGAAAAGGTGAATAGTTACGAATCATCATCCCCATTCCTAACCTGACTGCCAAGTGTCACTCTTACATTTGGTGAAATCTGTGATCTTTGTCTCCCAGTGTCGATGGAAATTGTTGCCTAATACAACAAAGAGACAAAGTGACTTGAGGTACATCTTGAGGTTAATGAAATCCTTTACATGCTGTCATACGCCCCATTGCAGTACTTTGCAGACTCTCTCTAGTTTATCCAAATCATCATGTTTTTATTAAAATCTTGTAGCCTTCTTTAGCTTGTAGCTTCCCACCCCCAAGATTTATGTCCTTATAGTTTCAAAGGAAGGTATGAAAATGTCAAAGAGGCAATCAAAAACTAAAAAGCAGATAAAAGAACACTGAACATGCATATATGCTGTGAATCTCGGGAATATTAAAGAATTTTGCTTTTATTAAAACTGCATAGGAAATTCCTATGGATTTAGAAACCTCAGTCACCAGATTTGGAATGCTTGGAGTTGGCAGTGCTGTGTACTTTCTTGCAGAGATTCACAAGGTGCTGCACACCACGAAGCTTCCTGTATCCTGGAGATTTAAAATATGCAGCAGCATCCTGTTCCTATTAGATGCCCAGTATTCATATCTGAAATCATGTTTTGGCCACAAAAGAGGAATTAATAACTCATCACTCACTATTTTCTATGGTAATTAAGAAGTTGCACTAAACTGAGCATTGTGAATTTTCCATGTGCCAGTTTGTTGCCACATTTTAGTACATTAGCTGAGGAGTCCAGAATCAAAGAGATGCAGTGACTTCAAACAGGAATACCTAGAGCTGAGCTGTTCTGAACGAAAATGGACATAGAATGAGTGTTAAAAATTTTTCTCCACATGGGCACGTTCGATACTTTACCGGGGCTGAAGCTGGAATTAAGTAATGAATAAACATGTCTCACTGAAGCAACACTGGCATTTCAACTAAGTTTACACATTAATTAAGATAAGGTTGTCCTAGCCCCTCAAAAAATGAGCAGAGATTTGAGAGAAGCCAGTGGCTGAAGTATAGTATAAAAAAGCTGTATGAACACTTTGTTAAATGCACAGATTTAACCCTGCTGTTTTGCTCCTAATCATTATTAATTGCCTCCAGTGGTGGACATTAATTTCCCTATTGCAGCAACATGCATCTTGAGTTTGGGCATATCCTAATATATCAAGTGGGACAGGTGATATAATTCAGCTGGTCACAGCTGGAAAGAAGACAGCCACCCACATGCAAGCAGTCTGTCAGCCTTAGTTACACTGCAGACACCACCACAGCCTCCATAACAACATTGTACATTTATCTCTGGGGATAACTTTACAAGAAGTATAGCCGATCAGCTCATCCTGTTTAATCTGCTGTTGTCTTAGAAGGAATGGGAATGCTTTAGCCTGGGCATTAGCTCCAGATTTTGTGAGGGGAAGAACTTGCACTTGTGGCTGGACTGTTTCACAGAAGACAGTGACCCTCCTCTGGTTGTTAGAAAGGGGACAGACTGGGGATGGTGTCCTAGAACTGAGCGTGTCCCGGTAGTCAAAATTCCAGTGCTGCCATGTGGACCATGAGAGATTTACATTCACATCCCTGAAGTGCTCGATTCAGACTGGAAACCGTTTCCCAAGTATTTTATTTCTAGATTCACATAATGACTACTGAACCAGAGGAGTTCTCCCAGTAGATTAACTATTATTTCTTCCATGTGGACAAGGGCAGGAGAAGGGGATGTGGCTCCATCTTGGAATAGGCTGGTGAGGATAGCTCTTGGTTCGCATGCAAAAGATGTGGCTGCAAATGTCTGCTCATCCCACAGTCCCAGAAGGAGGAGGACATACCTGGCTCAGTGCTTTGGGGCAGAAGTTTCCATTCCTGACTCAAGAGGCACATACGTTTCCACAAGAAGTTTCTGGGTTTGATGATGGCACATATCAGGTGAAGGATGCTTCTCTGGAAAAAAAAAACTTTGCCCAAGTGTCCTGATTATATAGTTAATTACACATGCAAATTACTGCTAGCTCAGGGTTCCTTTCCCGGCATACCCCATAACTCCACCTCAGCAGCTGTTATGTTGTATGCACTGAATTTAAGCTAGAAGATAAAGGAAGTCTGGGGGAAGAAAAAAGTGTATAAAAGGATTTTGGGATGTGGCCCAGAGGAAGGATGAGGGTTTAAACTAAGCAAGACCAGGTTCCACAGTTGCGTTTCTTAACTGTAAGCCATGGAACTGTTTAGCACTTTGTTTAACTACACTTTTTTTATGCACAAGTTTGGCTGCCTGGCCAAAGCATTACCCAAATGTGCCAAAATATTTTGTCCAGAAAAAGGAAGGAAATTTAGGATTGTGAAAATATCTGGAAAAAGATCTCCCATTTCAAAATTTTCAGTGAATGGTTGAAAGCACCTTTGCAAAAGGAAATGTCTTTTTAATACAAAATGACATATGTGTTTTTGGAACCTGAGTCTTGCATTTCATTTGACAAGGCTTTAAGACACTTCTTGGTCAGATCAGCTTGGTGATCCCAAATAACTACTTTGCTCTTGATTCCTCACTATAAAAGTGAAATTGCAAGAGTTTAAAAAAGCCACTCAGTTATTTAACAGAAGTCCTGTTGTAATAGCCTGACATGAACTTGATAGGTCTTTCTGGTTCTTAGTTCTTGTGTTTCTCAAATTATCCTAATCTTACGTGTGTTATCCTGCAAATTCTTGCTGTGTTTCTCAGAAATGCCTTATCATTCAAGGATGGCGTCACAGAGGTGTAGTTGTTTAATGAATCAGAACATTGAGGTTAAACTAGTCCTTAGCATCTTAGCATGTAATAAAACTTTACACCAAGCCTAAACTCGTTATTTAGTGTGTTTTTAATGTTCAATGATTTGAGCTTGATGCATTTAACCTAGCTGAAAATCGTAAGTACTAGAGATAAAGGAAAAATATGTTTACATAGCTTTGAAAGGCTTAAATTGTTCTCTCTGTCTGTGAATTATTCCATACTAGGTCTCCCAAACAATATCTTGATAATTAGATCTCCATTTCTTTAAAGGTGACATTTTGTTCTGACAGCATCTAAATTACATTGTTTTCTTTTTCTGTTGCAACAGCACACTATCAAAGTGAATCACAGTGCAGTAGACTCTGCCTCCTGACTTTGATCTCCCCCTTTTCCCACAGCAGAGCCCAGGCTGTGGCTCAGTGGTGAGCTGAAGCTGGTCAGCTACCTCAGGCATCCCAGACTGTGTTTACCTCTTTCTCGCTCCCCGGCTTTGTTGGAAGGAGCCGGCATTCTTCCTGCAGCGGATGGGTCTGGCTCCTCATCTGCTTGACCTCTCTCAGCCTGCCTTAGAAAACTCTGTCCACTTAGCTGTGGAGAGCTTTATATTTCATCTGGACTGGCACCTGGTTTGGAGGTCTGGAATACAGTGTTTATGCTCGTCTTGTCTTTTTTTACCACTTCTAAGGCATGTTATTTTACTACCCAGGAATCAAGTGAAGGCTTTAGTAGTGAAGAGATTTGCTACAAAATCTAACAAGGCAGGCAAAAAGTTCTGAATATGCTGCAGTTGCTGCCATGAGCTTACATGGAAATTTTTTTTGTTATCTAGGCAGCAGGAGCATTTGGGTTAAGCTGCCGGGGCCACTCTGTCACAAGTCTCTCTGCCAACCTGTGAATCAGATGCTCATGATCAAATCAGGTCAAACTGTTGGGTTGCTTGTTTTGGATGGCTTTCCTGCAAAGCCTGGTTTCAGCTAGGACTGTTATTTATGACTTATCACAGGAAGATTCCAGTGTTATGATTACAAGTGTTAATAACACAAGTTCAAAGTAACAAAGCCTTTTACCAAAAAGGAAAGTCAGGAAAAAAAACTTGCACTGTGGCATGTGGACTGAGTTCCTTACAGCAGTGTACATTTCCCTCTTAATTAAAATAGTTAAACTGGGGAACTAGACATTGATACAATATGTTGTTCCCATTCTGGAAATACATTCACTAAGAGTTAATAAATAATCTATGAATTCCAATCTTTTAAAGTCATTTCAGAGGGATGAAGTCATCTGCTATAATTGTAAATGCAGTACTTCTGCCTTCACTGCATTAAAATGTAAAGGTGAGAAGCTGATTAGAGGTGCTAGGTTGCTAGAGATAGATGCCCCAGTTTAAATGCCACACCATTTGTTTTCAGTGAATTGAGTCGCTAGAATAATGTTTTCTTCTATTGTAAACCCTAGATTTCCACCTGCTTAGCCAAGGTCTAACTAGGCAAAGGGATTAATTTTCTTCTTACTAAATCTGCAGGGATTGCCTCAATCAATTCAGGCTGCCCAGATAGACCAGATTTCCCAACCACACAGCACTAGTTATCTGATGCCAGACCTACAAGAGCATCGCACCTTAATTTTGACATCTGAGGCAAATCTTCCTGCAAGAGCACATTTTAAGCTGCTTTTGATAAACGTAGGCATGTTGCTCTCCTTTGCTTTGCTTTTAGAAGGAGCTAAGCTTACTTGCCTAGAAAATTAAGCTTTCCATATCCAATTTGAGTCCAATTTCAGATCCTAAATGGAAAGTACATGGCAGGCTGTATATCTCCCCAAGTAACGGGGTGACTAGTCATTGATGAATTTGGTTTCTCACCTCCAGACCACTACTAGACTCAGGGTGCATCATTGAAAACTGGCTTGCAGATGACAATGTTGTCCAGCAGTTGCATTCGAGGCTGCAGCATGGAGTTTCTCATCTCTGATACCTGTTTCCACAACCAGGTTTAATTCTCTTGTCAGCAGTCAAATTAGCTGACACAATGCTGTCAGTCAGTGCAGGAAAGGATAAGCCATGACAAGCTTCAGATTCACTCAGTTCCCCTCTGTTATTTACTGGTGTCAAAATGTCACGGTTTGGAACGTGACTGCCCCTCATCTGTAGCGAGTAGTGAGTTTTAATTAAGATCACATCATCAAAGGGTTGCAGTCAAACACTGCTATGTTTCTTGGCGTTAAAAGCCCAAAGGAAATGTTTTTAATGAAGTACAGAGCCCAGGAACTTGCCAGTTAAAGTCCCACCTAAAGGAAAAATCATCCTTGAAGAAACGCTCAGAGCAAAGATCAAACTTCTCTTGCACCTCCTGGAGTGTAGCAGAAATGTTACTCACTAGAGACCCAACCCTGGCTAAACTTGGTGCAGCAGAAATGAAAGACAGACTGCACTACTTTTTTAGGTTATTCAATACCCCAGCATTTTACGTGAATATCAATGGCAGCATTGTCTAGTATATACATTATATAGAGACAGTCAAAAATGGTGTATCAATGATAGCATCTTTAATAGCCATAAAAATAAAGTGAGAAAGACAGAGAGTGATAAATAAAGAGCAGCCTGTATTGATCCATCTGCATCTGGTTTGTTGGATTTCTTATACAGTTCATGGGAACAAAAATCTATCAGTTCGTCCTCCTTCAAAATAAACTACTTTCCATTAACAGGCAGTGGATGATCTCATAGGTTTTAAAGAAACATGTAAAGGGATCTGCAAAAAAAATGTACAATGAAGATTATTAACATAGCAATAAATTTTGTCAGCCTTGCCTCTTGAAACTACAACGACTGCAACAACAATAATAACAATAAATAGTAGTCTGAAGGTCTTCTGTGTCTCTATAACTTCTCTATGTCACTCACTGTTGCAGTGGCTTTGACAGTGGTGCTTAAGCCCATCTGCTAGAAGAATAGCACTTACAGTGTTTTAAGTGTGCATTAATCCTGGATCCTGTGTGTGGCAGCTACACAACGGTCCTGCTGCATCTGAAGACTGTCACGTTTATCCGGCAGAAGAAGAAGAGAAGCTCTGGAGTCCCTCTATGGTCACATCATAGAGAGCCTGGACTGCAGCTATCCCTGCCACCCTGCCACGGGCCTTGTATCTCTTCGGATTTGGTGAAGAATCTACCAAAAACTGATAAACACGCAGCTTTGGGACTACACTGTAATGGGCAAGATGGCAGAAAGGCTCGGAGAGGAGGAGACGTGAAAGCTTTATGGTATTTATACAAATACCGGCAGATTGTGCCAGAGCTACTGCTCCCTCCGGGGTGTTCTTTTACCCTGAGGCAGCACACTCCTTCAACAGCCTCACCGTCCTCCACCTCTGCTGCCAGGGGCTTACACACCTTCAGTGGATACTCTCTTTAGGTATTATTCTGTTGAGGTTTGCTGGCACATTTCGTGAGACCAATACCTCTTCCTACATTCAAGGTTGCACAGAGAGAGGGAGAATGAAAGCACAAATAAAACTTCTTGCCTTCTGATTTTTTCAGTGTCCCCTTTCCCAGAAAGAATGCTGCCTTCTCTTTCTTTCAAGGATCAGCTGTCTCAAAATCCAGTGCCCTAAGAACTGCAGTAGATCTTTTGCACATTGTTGTATGGCTGCATTGGAGAGAAAGAAAAAAGGGGTTGAGCCACTATGGAGTTGCTGTTGCAAGGCCAGGTGAGCGACTAAAGCTGAAGCTGAGCTTACAGCCTACAGTATGTGCAGATTTTGGCAGATTATTATTAGTATCAGAGTCTGTTTGCAGGCAAGTACATAGGGTACTTTGTAAGATGTGTGTAAGTGTGTTTGCTGGGCTCCATGTGCTCACTAATGTATAAAATATTTTTCTTTTTGAGACCCCAGGTGTTCGAGGATACATTCCCAGATCACGTGGGAGACTTTTCACAGGACTGTTCTTCCTCTCCACAGAGGATGCCTGAGTGCTGATATGGAAGGCTGTTTACCTTCCAGCCATGGCACATGCTTACATATTTTGGAGGGGAACAGCAAAATTTCTAACAAAGACATAGCACTAAGCAAATGGCTCAGATATGCTTCCTATTTTTAATTAATTCAAACTGTTTAACATCCTCATTTCTGCTGGGTTTTGAGTAAGATGTGAGTCTGATGTGTCACATTGCATTAGGACTTTGTAAATGATCTTTGCCCATCTCAGTTTGTGGCTTCCTGCAATATGATCACTCACTTCTTTTCTTATCAGAAGCTTATTCCCTGCTCCTGAGTCAAAAGAGGAGTAAATCCCTGTTATGAACAGCAAGATGCAGATACCTTCTAGAAACCCAGCAGTGCCACAGCTCACCATCTTCTTAAATTCCAGTTACTTCACTTAATTTTCTCAAAGAAGTGTTATTGAAGCCACTTCTGGCATCAGCTCTTTTCCAGAGTATGAAATGAGCACAGTGTTGAGCAGCAGCCAGAAATACCTGTATGCCATCGAGACTCCTTTTTTATCGAGACCATTTTTTATCCTTGAAGTTGATGATGGTGCATAGAAGGATGACAGCCAGAATGCAAGTATTGCCATTTTGTTTTGAAGACGTTGTTTCACATATACAATGCTCATGTCCTGAAACACATCCTTTTCCAAGCAAGGTCACATTCTAAGAAAGGATTCATGGCGTCCAAACTGCCTATTGTCCTAGACCCATGCTGACTTCTAACCCTTGCCATGAGGCTGATTGAGGGAGAGTTTGTTGTCTTAGGTCAGGAACACACTGATAACATCTTGGAACAGATAGCTCCTTCCAGCATCTGGGAATGGGTTGAGGTGCTGCTGTGGAGAGACACATTATTTGGTACAGCTTCCATTGCTCCATACCTCTTCAGTTCCCGTGTATATTTTAGATGCTACTATAGAGTGTATTTTAATATAGCTCCCAGCACAGCTTCAAGGAGGGAGGCAGAGGTCTGTCGAGCAATATGATTATAAACAAGTCTTTAACTCAATATCATTGTTTGACAGATTCGAATTCCCGGTCCTGCTTGTTTACACATAAGCAGACACTCATGTACATACACGCACTTAAATGACCTCTGTAGTTTAAAGCTCTGCTACTCCCTTTGTCCTTGTATCCTTTCCTCTAATGTTTATGACCCATTTTCAAAGGCATGCACTGGTATCTGATGATCTGTGTCTTTTCAAGTATGCATGCAGACATGCAATCTCACTGTCTGGGTAATGCTTCGAATGGACAACCTTCCAACAGACCCACTTTCCTCTTCTCTCCTTTGCCCCCTTCCCATGGATAAAGTGACTGATGAAGCCCATTACTTATCTATCAGATAACAGATCTACTTTGACACAGATTCCTTATAATTCTCTTAGCAAAACTTGTTCTGGATGTAAAGGAGGCACTGGGCTAAAACATTGCTTTTGTTGGGGGGTTAATTTAGCATTTAAATTCTTTATCTCTATTGACTTCTTTTGTGGAAAATTGGTCCCCTATCTACAACAAAATTTACCTGATTCATACTTTCGTGATAAAGGAAAAAGGCAGTATTACAGTAAAAACATTCTCCCAATAATGCTGACAACATCATGGCTTGTGGACATGATTAAGATGCATATAGCAAAATCCTGACACCCCAAACCAAGTAAAGATGGTGCTGCAAAAACAGGGATTCATTTTTTTTTTTTTAGTTCTAGAGTATTGCCAGTTATTAGGGAGAGAAGCAACTGTGCTTTGCAACTCTGACCACATTTCAAAGCACTTTGCCCTGCTACACTAAGTGCAGAAAAGTTTAAGCCCTGAAAACATGCAAATCAACGACAAGAAGCTCTATTAATTTCTGTGTTCGGGGCCATGCTTCTGTCCTGTCCCAGCAGCGCTTTGAATCCATTTACACCTTGTGTTTTCCAGCTGCATCAAACCCCTGGGAGTGCATCCAAACCCAGAGAAACTCAGGTTTGCTGGTCAGTTCATGTCATGTTTTTGACAAATGGAAAGATGCTCCCAGATAAAATTCCAGGACTCCAAACCCAGGCCAACATTTCTAACACAAGGAATTTCCAATCCTTGCAGCCACAACATCTGGAGTTACAGAAGTCAGCACAGGGCCCAGTTATCAAACAACTTCGCTCAGCCCTGTATGTGAATAGCTCCCTTTGGCTTTGTCCACCACATCAGAACACAGAGCAGAACAGCTCTGAGATGGAAACAGTGAGCTCTACCCCAACATTGTGCCCCTCTCGCCTCTCCCTCACAGCTCCAAAGCACTCCTGCTGCTCTCAGTGTATCCCTGCCCGCGCAGGGAAGGCCCAGCTGGGTGATGATCGCACTCGCTACTTCCCGCAGAGACGTGTGCCTGCAGCTCTGCTGGATGCCTGGCTCTCCCAGAGTCTTGCAGGGACTTTTATTTTACATTCCTTATTCCTACAGACTGATGCGACTTCTTCCTGGAGGCTGCAAGGAGTAGCAAGGAAGAGAATGGCAGTGACTCTTTGGTGTACATCCTTGTAGGGGATATATAGGTTACGACAGTTTCCAATTTGGCATAGCTCCCAGAAATAGCTCTGAAATGACCTAAAAATAACTCGGTGGCAACTCAAAGTGTATATAAAGTTCAAAGATAAAGATGCAGAAGGTATAAAACATACTGCTCTGCCTGCATCTGTGTCGCAGAGAGCACCTTTATGGCGGTGTTATTCCAGTCCCAGGCTTCATGTCGTGTCTCACCCACCCACCACGACACTCTGCTCATGGTTTAAAGGACTTGGCTTGAAAGCAGTGGAAAGGTTGCTACTGCCTGTGTTGCATCAAGAGGCACCCAGGCCTTTGGAAAAGGTTTTACTTGGGCACACGAAATGAGATCCTCATGAGATCTAAGGTCTCCTGGGAACAGGGCAGTTGAACTGAAGGGGATAACGTGGTCTGCGCAAACAAGCAATGCCTCAAGCAGAGGTCAAGCATGTTGGCAGCACCATGCAGCGCAGAAACCAGGGCTCCCCACTCCCTATCCAAGGACCACTGAGCTTTACAAATGTTATAAAGCACTCAAAGTGAAAAAAAGACTCAGATCTTCTCATCTGCCCTTAGTTTTGATATTACCAGCCACATAGAAATAGAGTTAAATTATCTTCAGTATGTTTATCTCCATTTTTAGTATCAGTGTCTGAGAGACGGTAGACCCCCTTCACAAACCCCATATTCAAAATGAATATACAAATATATGGAGAAATTAGCATGAAATGGGCAATATATCAAACTTACCTTGCATCTCTGGACAAAGACAAAAGAAAATCAAGAATCTCTACAGCATTCTGAAAAAAAAGCATATTATTGAATAAATTACACTTGAAAAGGCAACAGTATTTTTTTTAATGGTCAAAGATTGATATTCAGGACCAGAAGCCTGAAACAGCAAAGTACCTGCTTCTATCTGCCCCATCCTGAGAGCTCTTCACAGCAGAGCTGAGTAAATAATTTGCAGCAGATAATTTACCAGCACAAAAGCTTGCTTTTCTTCCTTACTGAATGTCAGTACCCTGATTGCGTCTTCCTCTAATTTATTTGTAATTCAAATTTACTTGTCCAATTTATTATCTTTCTTCTTTCTTAACAGGTCAGATAGACGTGAAGGGTCTGCTGCAAGTATTTCAACCTGTCCAAAAAAAAAGGCTGAGTTCATCATGAGTGTTATCATGCAGGGTTTTTTCCCTCCATCTGCAGTAATGCAAATTTTGTGACCAGGGGAAGAGCTTTGGGTTGATAACATAGATTTTATCCTATTGGAGGGTTTTTCTCAAAGCGTCAGCCTTGTCAAAGGCTGTTAATGTGCAAAGCTGAAATGAAATGTTTTCATTATTGTCTCTCGAAATAATAGCACCTGCATCACCAGGCTGGGTTGTCAACAACATAGTCAAAATTGCTGTGTGTCCAGGCTCTAGAAAAACTCAAGGAACTGAGACCCCTGCTGTATTAAGCAACGTCCCTTTAGAATGTACTAATTGCAGAGCACACAATGAAGAGTAATGGTGACAGCAGTGGTGGATGAAGAATTTTTGTCCCTCATTAGGCAAGTTTAAGCTTGAGGCTTTGGTACAGCTTTGTCATCTCAGCCCATCACTTCTGCTATATGGCAGTATTCGAGCGTGCAAACTTCAAATGGGCTTTCCTTGACCATTCATGCAAGCCAAGCTCCATTGCCTTGATGCCTGCAGAAGGGAAATAGAAAAGAGCTGGGATGTCTAGGCAAAGGGAATCCATTTTCCAACTGCCTGCAACTCTAGTCCACTTAACACAATCCTTGTCTTGGTCATTGGATGAGAGACGATTAAAGGGAAAACAAGAAAAAAGCCAGCATCAGCTAGTCAGTTCTTAAGGAGGACACTGGCTCTTGCCCTTCTTCCTTCAACTTACACATTCAGAAATAAACAGTGAATATGTTTGTGCAAATTTCAGTAGAGAATGAGGTTTTAGAGCGGGGTTTCTCTGTCAAAATAGGGCTAACTAGAGAGTCATCTAATCTTTTTCAGAAATGACGACCTCAGTCAGATTTTCTGTAGTTGTTTTATTTTAAAACCCAACAAAAAAATAGGTAAAACTTGAGAAGCTTTGCTATCATTTTCATTCATCTTCCCCTTTTCATTCACTTATTTGCTAGTGCAGGTGTATGAGGGTAAAGATATGCATTTATGGCTTGTTTTGTGTTTGAAATCCTAATGGTTTCACAGCCATTTTCCCACACTTGTGGGTTCTTCCCCATTGGTTGATGAAAACTCTTCTGGAGGGTCAAAGTTGTGGTTAGGCAGAGGTAAAAACTGCGCACAGCTGAAGAGTCAACTTGTTTTCTCTGAAATCCCAAATGAAGTGCTCATTTCTTTTGGGCTGACAACAGTGCTGGCCTCCAGTGGTGATTGCTTCTGAAACTCACAGGAATATTTTCCTCCTGTTTTGCATCTCATTTTCACAGGTCTTCACACTTCTCAGCTTTGATCTTAGGCAAGAAGAAAGGACCAAAGTAGCACAAGAAGGCTGTGCAGACAAAGGCAGGGTAGAGTCCCAGCAGAAGCCCCATCTCACAACACCTTAAACCTGCCTCGTGCAATGGGATTGATGAGTGAGCATCACCACCTGCCACAGCCCTGTCAGCCTCCAGAGCAGTGCCGCTTCAATCACACTCCATTGAGGGCAAGGACATGAAATATTCATGTGCCCATGCACCGTACCCAGCAGGTCATGGAGTCCCAGTCGTGTCTGTGAGATCTCAGCAGTGAGATTCCAGCACGAGCCATTTCTTCCTGATGCAAAGTGAGGCCAGATGCCCATGGCTGGCTGAGAGGGTCTTAATGAGCATTTCTCCCTTATGGCAGCACTCACTGAAGGAGACCTCAGCTGGGAGGAAGAGCTGTGGTATCAGGTTGAATTACCCTGAATTATTCTTTGTGTGTCTAAAACGACGTAGCTGCTATTTAGAAAAGCTCATAAACAAACAGTGTAGCCAGCACATAAAAGACAGAAAACCAGAGGAAAAAAAAAAAAAGCACAACATGAAGCTATATTTTAAAATAAATTTAATTTATCCCAATTGCCTGTTTTCTGAAACACTAATAGAACAAACCTTCATGGTATAAGCTGAGGAGGGATGGGAAGAAACCAGGGCCCTATGGATAATTCAGGAGTGATACGCTGTGCATGAGAAGTGGTACTGAAAAATGCATGAGAGGCGTTTTGTTAAAAAAATGGACTGTGGAAATGCTGGCTTCCTTGGAAGAACCAAGAACAATAAACAGAAGGAGGCATGACTGCAAAGAGCCTGAAATTGAAAGCAGAAAGCTCTCAAAAAACTGACAGGGATGGAAAAAAGGAGGGGCTGGAAGCTTTCAGAAAGGAGTGGACAAGCTATGGGGACATACTTGGAAAACCCCATATTTTGCACATGGTGAGAGCACAGAGGGAGGCTGTAGCCACCAGCACAAGTGAGGATTTTCTTCTGGGTGGGGAGGAAGGAATAGAAAAGGTGTAGTAAGAAAGAGTGTCATGGCCAGCTCCTTTTCCTCAAAATGACTGACCCCAAGGCACCACAAAGGGGAATAATGCCTGGAAGTCAGCACAGCAGCAGGGAATGAAGACATACTACTGAAGCACAGCCTGCTCGAGATGAGTGTGACATCAGTTTTGTGTGACTGTCACACTCGGAGTGGTGTCCAGGAGCCTGAGACTATTATAACAATGACAAGGCAGAGGATTGAATTTCCTCAATGGCAAAGGCAAGCAGGAGAGACCAGGGATAAGCCGATGTCAGCTCAAGTGAGTAGTGAGGGTCCCTGGTAAAATAAATAGCAGCCTTTGCCCCTTTCTGTTTCATTTTTTAGTCACAAAAAATACAGTTTGCAATACGATGTGACAATATAGATGCAGAGGCTACACCTGAAACCCAAAGAACACAAGGATTCAGCCATGAAAAAAAGAGATTTCATTTGTAGCTACATCTATAAAGCAAGATTGAGGGCATCATTAAGCATTGGGCACTGCCTGTCTCGTGAAGTGTTTCCTGAGCCTGTAGGTAGACTCTGAGGAAAGTGAACTGGGTAATTGCGTTTCCTGGGGAATTAAACATGGAGATGGGGCAGGGGCAGAGATAGTAATGAAAATGAAGTGTCGTGCCGCCTGCCCAGTTATTTAGCAGGTGCATCTCTCTGTGCACACCTTTATCCTAGACATCAAATGACTGCATCAGAGTGTCTCTCTCATGATTTTCAAAGGAATCCTCTACTGTGCATTTTACAGGCAGATTTAGAAAGGAGCTGGGAAACAGTAAGGGGGGCAAAGCACTGCTGCCCTTTCTTAGGCTTGGGAGGCAAAATGTCTCCAGGCTGGGAGGAGTCAGGAGTCCAGGGAAGCCCCCAATACGTCTCTCTACCCTCCTCCTGGCAGCCACCAGCATACAAAATGCAATTAGGGCCTGGGTCATCCCAGCAGATGCCCAGCTGTCAGACTCCCATGGAAATCCTTGAGGAGGGATCCAGGTACTAAGCTGGGTAGAAATGGTGCATTCAAACCACTCCAGCTCCTGCAGGCTCCAGAGTTACACTGACCACTCCAGGACTAAGTTGGAGAGAAGCGGGGACTTTGCACTAAAATAGATGTAGCACCCTTCGTCATGCTTACATGGCAAAGCAGGATGCTCATTCGAATCCATGAGACTGATGTTTTCTTGGGGCAAGGGCCAGAATGTCTGTTGGGAAAACAGGAAGAAATACAGTCAGAAATCTGCAGTCCTGGCCAAATGCAGTCACATCCATTTATCACCTCCATCACAGTTGCAATGGTGTTGCTATGCTTCTAAAATGTTTTTGGTATAATCAGACCTGGTCAGCATATGATGAAGCCAAAGCACAAGCTGGCAAGCACAGGACTGACCCTTACGTGTTGTTCATATCTTTCTTCCCCACAGAGATGCGACTTGAAAGAAGGCAAAGTATCTATAAACATCCTGAAACTGACTAAAATCAGAAAAGGGGAATTTTTTTTGGAAAATAACTGTTAAATTTTTGTTTCACTGGAATACAGGACGAGAATCAATTTCTTCCCCTTGTATGTCTTTGAATTATAGAAAGGAAATTCCACACAGAATTGTTTTGTTTTCTTTGAACCTGTTGGTAACTTACATCTTGATGACTTTCATGTTTCATATTACAATGTCAGAAGGAAAGGCTGGGTCTTTAAAATATTAAAATGTCTTTTCTTTTTTGCATAAAAATGAATGAATTCTTTGTTCTTTTCATGTTGATGTGCTCTTTGGACAGCATATGCTCAGCAAGTCTAAAAACTTTCTGGACAACCTGTCACAGTCTTTAGAAATAGACTAAATAAGTGTTAACCAAAGCATGAAATATGAAACACAGCAACACAAGACAGAATGAAGTGAAACTCTGCTCTGATTTTAAATCATGCATAAACAAATTTCCTTGCAGTAAGCACAACACCTGATTTTTTTCTCTTTCCAATGTGTTTTGCTTGTGTTATCTTTTTCAGGGGTGAATAAATGGCGTCTCAAAATATTTGACCTGCTTTAAATGAAATTATTTCTGTTCTTCTAAGACAGATCCCATACAAAATCAACAGAGAAAACTATTTAGAAAATTGGTGCCCATTTAATGTGTATTTTCCACTGCTCTTTCTACCAAAAACATTGTCCAGTTAGGAGGTTCTAATAACCCTCCATGGCCAAGCTGAAAGATGAAGGAACCGAAATCAGTGGTTGAATTCAAGACATGTTTCCCCTCCCTTAAAGGAAAAATCAGTGAAGTATAAATCTTATAGACCATTTTTAAAAGGAGATACTGCTCAACAGTGGTATTGTTGCCTTTCATGGCCATTTTCAAATTGTATATCTTTTCCAAATTTCCTACAACAAAGATATTTTTGAGAAATAAAAGTCCCTTGGTGAGTGGCTTGTAAGAGAGATTCTTACAGCTGCTGCTTTGCAGGTTTCAGTAAATCTCACACCTCAGAATATATTTCAGCCCCTGATCGATCCTGCCCTCTAGCAGTTGTTATGCTGCACTGGAGAAATGTTGGCAGAAATCATACCGTGCTGGTTTTGTAGCGAATGCAGTTACTTCTGTAGCCTGTGCATTACTTTCAGGTTTTAGGTCAGCCTTATTCAAGAGACGAGCTCAGAAGTCTCCTGAGGGGTTTTCTTGCATTCTCCTGAAACAGTCAGAGTTGCGGACAGCCAGGATTGGAGACAGGGCCAAGTGGACCCTTGGCCAGCTCCAAGATGGCAATTCATGGTTTCCTTTATTTTACAGTGCAAATTAATAGCACTCCAATGCAGATACCCAGTGCTTTTCAACCTATTATATGGGGCTCTGCAGTCCTTTGCTGCTGAGCCAGCTGTCAGTCCACACAGGGTATAGCTGAGATTTGGAAATTCAGTTCATGCTTGTGTGAATTCAAGCAGCTTCTGACGCTATGGAAAGCAGAAACACCTTCCACACCCCTTCCTGCCTTCCCAGTAAAAACATGTCAAAAATCCCACCGCTTTTGGTGAGAGACCTCACTGCAACATAGCTGCGCCTGAAAAAAAAGGTATCACAGATGCACACTCTGCCTTGCAGCTTCAGCTGGGAGAAATGAGTCGCAAGCTCTGGAAATAAATCTGCCTCTCGCTCAGTACCAAATAACCGACAAGTGTTCGTCCATCTGCTGTAAGCAGTCAAACTGTGAGTTTGTTGATGTGATATTACAGTGGCATAATTGACTGAGGCTTTTTGGACCATGCTGCATGCCCACACGCTGGCTCTCCCACAGCAGCGTTCAGGGGGTGAGGGCTGAGAGGCACTCCTCGAGATAGGGCTGATGGAGCCGGGTGGCAGCGACATGAAAGAATGGCTGGAGTGGATGCACTGCCTGACCACTTTAGTGTTTTCTGCCAGCAGAAATGACAGAAAAAGCTCTCTGCAGCTGTCCCTCAAATCCCTGTGCCACATAGTCAAACTCCTTTCTGCCTCACAGCTAATCTGTAGTCACTTGTATCAGTTACCAGCCCTGGTACCTGACTTCTGCCTTAGTATTTGGGTATCTGTCCCGTTTGCTGGTGTCCTTAACTAGACACAAGACATGGATGATGGTAACACATTCTGTGCAGCACCTGCAGCAGCCAGTTGATGTGATCCACACACTGGCGGGACCCAAGGCCATGATGGCAAATATCCCTTCCCTCAGATCAGCCAGTCATGATACCCACAGACAAAGCCACCCTGCTTCCTGAGTCTTCCTGAGAACTTTGGTGCTGACAGTGGGGCTAAGCAGGGGGAACACTCTTGTGCCTCACGCTAGCATCACTCAGCATCATCACCACTGCAATTCACCAGACTGGGGCAGCCTGGACGAAGCCCAGCTGAAGGTTCCAGGCCAGCTTGCTATCTCTGGTGTGAGGTGGCATGATGCTCGTGAGGAGATGAAAACGATGCTGCTTTCACAACAGACAGAGACACCAAAGAAATTGTAGGAAAGAATACACTGAAGTTGCAGCTCGTTAAAGGAAAACATGCTGAGATATATTTATGTTGTTGTTACTTATAAAACAGACAGTTAAAACAGCTTATTACGGTAATTACAGCAATGTAAAGTGAGACCTGGCAAAGATTACAGCGCTTTACTACGCCATCATCATAGCTTAAGTAAAATATAATTGGGACTCAAACAAGGCATCTCCCACATGCCTGGACAGGGGATAAAAGGAGAAGAAGAACCCTGCACGAGCTGTTCAGGTGGCTACAATGTCCCCAGCTTGGCAGAAAAGCTGTTGGTGGCTGTTCATCATGAGGCAGAGGACTGGCGAGAGGAACCTGGGGTGTAGGGCTGTTACTGCATAGTGGCCAGTGCTTGGTGGGCTGCAGAGTAACCAGGATGGCAAGCAAGGAGGGGTAGAGATAGGCTGTGCGGGACATGGGGCCTAGGCAGGTGATCTTGTGGTGGGCAGGTGTCTTAAAGTTCTCTCCATCACTACCTACATCACTCTGTCTGGTGCAAGAAAGAGGCCGTGAAGATCCATCTCTGCCATGTGACCTTGTGTTTATGATAAATCGCCTGCTTACCCCTCCAGCTTCCAGCAACTGGGAGGAACTGGACTGTAGAATTTAATGGCACTGGTGGTTTTTCTTCTCCCTTAATTTATCCAATCCCTTTCTAGTACAGAATTCATGTTTTCACTCCTGGAGATGGTGTCATCTGTGTACTCCTCTGTACACAGATTTATGATAGCATCTAATTAAAAGCCTTTACACTATAAGTGCCAACTCTTTGGTCATATTTTGATTTTGGTACAACCCAAGTTTCTCTAGTAGGGTCCCTCTAAGAATTTCCCAAAGTCTTACAAAAATCTAAACACCTTCTCCCTACATATCTCTTCACTCCTCACAGGTACCTGCATTTCTACAGCCCTGTGCAGGGAGCATCTCACAGAATATCATTGTGAAGTCTGCAGACATTGCATTTACTGGCACCCACTGATCTTCCCTAGCACTCTAAAATCAGTTATCTAGATGCTTCATGAAGTATGCCACCTTCACCAACATCATGTGTACGGTGGTGAAGCCCTTACAGCTATCGCAAACCTGGGCTCAGGAGACAGCTCTTTTTTGGGGTGTTTGAGCTGAATGGAGTATGAGTAACTTGTACTCCACTTCAAGAAGGTCATAGGGATTTTGCCAGTGATGCTCAGTGCAGTACTCTCAAATCCACTCCTCAGCTGGATTTTTATGTGACTATTGCTTTGCTAACAGCTTCTTTGCTTTTCCTTTAAGTATTTCTTCATTGACAGTTTTCTGAGGAGCCAGGTGAGGAGAAGCCTACGGCCATCTCCTCTCCCACAGCTAAACTAATGCTGCAAGCCAAATTCTCCTCACTTGGATTGGCTCCTGCAGTCCCAGGGGCACCCAGTTCAGCAACTGTAAATGAGTTACTGCAGATCATATTTTCTCACGGAGGAATAACATGCAGATTTGGATTCACAAAAACTGATGCCCATCTACTAAAAGGAAGCAAGGCATAAAACAAAGCATGACTCAGGTTGGGTTGTCATCTTACAGTGACTTAAGGTCTGTGAGAAGCCAGGTCAGCCAATAGTATCCATTTCATCCCTTAACGAACATCCAGATGGTGCTTGCCATGTTGATATTGTCCTTTCTAACACCTTACATGTCGCATGGAGCTCTCCCGCAGTTGCACTGGCTGTAAAGGTGGCACTGAGGAAGCTTGGAAAAGGAGAAGAATGCATTTTCCTCTTTTAATTAAATTTAAGGAATTCAGAAAGGGCACTTGGTGACATTTTTACCAGTGTTGACACTGGGGTGACCATGATTTTGCAAACAAATTCATGGGAGGGTGTGGTGATCTGTGTTCCTGTGTTCAACTAAGGCATCAACCAGCTGCACAGAGCTGCTTTCTTCAGGTCCTCACTCATTAAAAATAGGGAATTGTGTAGTTTCAAAATATAAAACAAATAGCTAAACCACACTTTAACTTACTTAAGACTCTCTGCTGAGCCTGTCCTTATTAGCAGAATCTACTGTATAGGAGCCTGAAAAGCCACCACAAGTCTGCTTCAGACCAGCCTCTTCACTGGCCTCTGGTGGCTTTCATACCTGCAGTAACATGTACAGGTAATACTGCTGCACAGAAAATATGGACATTTGTGAGATTTGGTGCAAAACTAGATGAGTACAGCATTCCCTCCAGATCACCTCAAAGACTGGTCCTGGGGGAGCGTGTAGAAAACTCTTACAGCAGACAGGCCCCTGCGGGAATACTAGTCTTTGGCAGCTAGCATCCCATGTGGACATGATTTACATCTGTGCTGTGTGTGCCTACACTTTTGGATAGAGATGCCCCTGCACTGAGGCCGCTGACACTTGATCTTCATTATCGTGGATACATGGCGAGGGGCTGAGGGCCTCTCGTGAAGGAGCCTCACTTACACTGGCAGAGCGGAGAGCCAAAGCCAGCTCAGGTTTCTACTACTGTGGCTGCAAGCAGATGCAATGATCAACCCACCACAGCCAAGTCTGGTTCTGGAAACTGCTCTCTTTTAAAGAGGCAAATAAACCCCTCGTGCAGCCTTGACATTAAAACATATTTAAATTTAAAAGCAATATTTAGTAATAAAGTTGGGGTTATTTTTTTTTACGAGTTTTTTTGGGTGCCTGAGTTGAGCAGAGACCTCAGGGCTGGCTGATTCATGCCTGTTTCATTTTTCTATTCAATCCATTTTCTCTGAAAAGAAGACATAAGCAGTGAAGCCAATATAGTTTTATTGGATCCAGTGCACTGCCACTAAAACAAATATATGTACACTCAGGCCACTACAGTTTTATTAAAACAAATAGAATTTAATTCATACGAGCATTCAATAGCTATAGTTGGGGTTTTGGTGTTTGTTTTTTTTTTTAAGAGTTAAAATTAAATCGTGGCAATACTTTTGCTCGAAGTGTTTTCCCAATCAGATTAATTTGACCTAGACAATATGTATTTATTAAAGGTAACAAATTTCTATTAAAAAGAAATTTACAGAAACCAAGTTCCTTTTGAGCATGCAGACAGAAACTGTAACCCGTTGTAAGACTGGAACAGGAAAACAAGTGTGAGAGCCTTGATTGTTATTTTTCACTCTGGTAAAAGGCACTTCTAGTTAGGATTTTTTTTAAAACTACTACACTTGTCTTGCTGGATGTCTTCACATAAAAGAGGCTTTTAGGATGAGAACCTTTCTAGGAAAAAAACATACTCTGTAAAAACAGTGGAAACATACAGTGCTCAATACAAACCAATGCAGTCTTCAAAGGATTACAATAAATTCAGAAAAGACCATGGAACAAGAGTTTGTACCTGATCAAGGCGAAGCTGCAGTAGACAGTATTTAGAAATCCCAGCCTGTAGTACCAAAAATCTAAAAAAGAAACAGGAAAAGTTAAATCAGAAATGAAACTGAGTCGTCTTTTACAATAGTGATATATTCACTTAATTACTTTTTCACACCTGCATTTGTAGATGAGATTTTTATGGATGCCAAGGGGAAGAATATTTCCATTTTTCCTATGCGTTTCTGCAAATCTATCCTAGGTCTCTGTGTGTGTCTAATAAGAAACAAAATTTTACAAAAATCTTACTTTGCACTTCCAAAACCTTTTCAGCTCTTTTTCATTGGGATCCACCATTTGATCTGGAGAGGTTACTGTCTTGCCTAGTCTTCTCTCTCTCCTTCCATTACACTTTCTCAGAGAATAATGCAAAACTTTAGGAAAAGTATGTTTAAAACCATTCACCTTTTTTTCTTGATAACACTTTGCAAAAGAAGGACTGGTCAGCTGTGCAATCCAGGTTGTTTTCTTCACCAGGAAAATCAGTCTGGGAAGGGTGTTGAGAAGTGCCTGAGTGATGGTGGAGCACACATTTCAGTCTAAGTCTGGAGAGGATGTGCACTTAACTAATTTGAATGTCTTTCCTCTGTTGTTAGCAAAGTTTGGGAAGAAAAAGAAAAATATTTCATAATATTTTATGAAAAAAAGCTGCAGGAAATAGTAACAGCCTCCTCCGAGCTCCTGATGGTACCAGAAATGAGGATGCCAGCACTCCAACCATCAGAGTGGCGCCTTGGCCGCATTTAGACTTGCCACAGTTGGAAATAGGCACATCCACAACCACTGAGGCATAATTTTTATTGCTGACAAAAGATGGTGGATTTATGAATGTCTTGATGTGGTCAGCATCAGAAGAGAGTGCATGCAAATACATGGTAGCACAGGGAGGTTTAATGAGGGGGGCATCCCCTGTTTTTACCCTACACCCTAAAGGTACTGTGTTGACCTTCCCTCCTGAATCAAGGACTCTCTCTGGAGTGTCAGTCAGGAAAGACTCATTAGATAGCAGTGGTGCAGGAGCACTGTCCCCTCCATATGGGCTGAACAGCTGCCTTTGCAGACTTCCCAGCCAGGGGAGCGAAGGATTAAGTTCAAGCCCCACATCCAGACATCCTCCTCCACTGCTGAGTGGCAGTGCAGTGCAGGTGACAAAACGCTTCCACTATTTCCACTTCACTTTGTCAGAGACCATCTACCTCTCCTTTGCCTCATTCCCAGTGACGACAATTCCAGTCAGCAGCTCAGCAGCTCAGCAGCTGCGTCTGCCCGTCAGGTTTCTCCTCCCTGCCAGCCTGGTGCAGAGAGAGGGAAAAACCCCAACCCTACTCCGAACAATTTTAATTAATAGTGACATTTATCAAGCTGCAGAGGAAGCAACGGCTGCTCATTGCTTGGGTTTACATGAAAATAGTAGAAATAAATGGAACTGTCATAAAGTTGTAGACCATCCCGTCTTCATTACAGCTAATGCCTGGGAGAAATGAATTATGAGCAGCCAGAGATACAGGAGCTCATGGAGAGACTGACGGCCTGCCCAAGCGCTGAGGCTTTCTCCAAGAGGTAGGCTATTTCCCAAATAAGGCTGCCTTCCTCACTTGCAGTCAGGTGGGTCTACTTGCGAAGTCTAGAGGTAAGCTGTTCCCAGCAACCCAGTAAACATCACCCAGGTCCCCACTGCATCACACACTGCTCCAGAGGTGCCAGATCCTGCCCCTCATGTGGTTTAGGCACACCGCTCGCCAAATATACTCTGAAGCTTTCAAAGCCTGCACTGAGTGCTTCCAAGAGCTGTTCATTGCCTTCCTCACACCTGACAAAGGACTGCGAGTTTATGACATACACCTTCATCATGTCTAGTAGAGGCTCACTGTGGTAGAAAAGCCAAGTAACAGTACTACATTACTGCAAAATGCAAATAATACATGATTTTTCATACAAAGCACATATAAGGTTTCCGCATCTTTATAAGCCACCATTTGCTGATCGTTCACAGGAATTTTAAATGTTGTTGTAGAAGCTGTAGTGTTATCACAGCTTTCTAATAGGGAAGCCTTTGGGTGTTTATTGACAACACTTTAAACTCCTTTATAGCATGTTTCCTAGCAAACATGTAAACCATGGAAGAGAATAATTTCTTATATTCCCTGACTCTTGGAGATGCATAGAAAAAGAATTGCTCTTTTGTCACAGGCATGTTCCTGCACCCAGCTGTCCTTTACTTTAGATTAAAAGCAACAACAAAGAAATTAATAAGAAGTCTATGTACAACTGGACAGTAGCATATCTGATTTTCTTTGCAAGAGGTAATATCTGACCTGATATGAAATGTTAACTGGTCCACTATACGCTTAAAATGCATGCTATCACAAGAAAATTTTATCCCCCTAAACCCCAATATCAATATCCTGTGAACCAGTCAAAAATGGTTGTTCTAAGAAAGGGATTTGCATGTCATGGGAAGTTAATCTGTAATCCCTCCGGGAGGGGTAAATCCTCCTGGTCCCAGACAAGTCCAGTGGATGCCTTTTGGGGCAGATATTGCTAATGTTGGTATGCTTTTTGATACAGACCTGTAGCTCTGGATTGACACCAAGTACTTCTCAGAATGTCATTTTGTCTGTAGTGCCTCAAAGTAGCTCAGGGAGCAAGCTAAATAATCACACATCAGTGCTTTCTCAAGATTTGTAACAGGGTAAAAATCAAAGAAAAACCCAAATTCTCCAAATCCGTATTCACTTTTCTACCCCACTGACATATTGTATGAGTGGACTGATGAATTTCTGTAAGGTGCTCAGAAATTACAGAATCAAGTCCTAATATCAAATAGTTACAGATTCTCAAAGTGATAGACACCCTCTTCCCCACACTCCCACTCACAGAGGCACATACAGCAGAGGAATTCGGATTCAGTTGCAGCACCTGAGTTGTCAGGATAGCTCCTGCAACCCTTATTTTCCATGCGATTTTTTTAATACAGTACAATAAAGCAGTTATCCTATAGTGACTTTCAAATGGGGCCTCTGATCCTGAAAAAGCACTGTGAATGATAAATTATCCTTCTCAATATCACTAAAGTAAAATCTACATATTTTTTTCTCCTTTAGCTCTAGCCAGCAGCAACTGTTGGCTGCTGATAGCTACAGACAGCACATTTCCGTTTCAGGAAACAAATATCGGTTTATTTTGTAAGAAAAAATATCCCCTGTAACGTCAGCTATAAAATACAGTAACTGGTCTTCAGCAATACATTGAATTATACACACCTAACTGTATTGGAGACTATAAATTCATCAGATGGTGCAGGCCAGGGGGCTTGAGGAGAGGAAGGGATTTGTCTCTTGTCCCCCTCCAGGGAGAACTGTCACCCTGCTGCTGAGCTATTGCTTGAACAGTGGCTCTCTAGGGGCAGAAAAGGCAGAACCTGCTGAGTCTGTTTGCTATGTGCTTATCTATTATTGACATTCATACCTTGTAATAACTCAGGGAATCAAATTGAAAATGTGCCTACTCAAAACATCTTTGGATCCTGAAATGACGAATTTCTACTGCAGGAAAGAGACTAACTGGGTTCCTGCCAGTCCAGTCCCTGTGGTCAAATACTTTGCCATCCTCTGTGGTAAGTTTTCAGAAATGGACATAATTGTGGGGATGTGTCAGAAAACATAAAAGAAAATAATAAGCAATGTTAATGCCACTGGCATGGAGTTCAAGCCTACTAGCAGATGTTCAGCAGAGTTACATCATGCACAGTAACAAAGATGATAATTTTTACGTTTTCGAGTATTTACTGTTTATTTTTCTCTATTTTTGTGTGCCTGATACTACCATTTTTCCCTTGACATTCTCCTCTGATCTTCACTTCCAACTTGACTAAGTACTATAAGATGCCCTCTTAACAGCTTTCAAGCAGCATTGCTTATCTAGCCAGCTTTGTGTTGCCAGAACAACTGTAGAATTAAATCTCTTGTAAAACTATGTTTTATCATGGAAAATAAAAATGAACATGGAATGTTAAAAAAAATGTATTTTTCAGGCTAAAAATACAGGTTAAGTTTTTTTACCATATTGGCGAATATCTTTTTCAATGCTCTTTTATTTCCATTATGGCTTGCATTTTGATTTCTAATCCATGTCAGCTTCGAGAAACTGATTTGCAGTTAAAACCCAATACATTCGCTTCAAAATAAGAAGTACACTTGCCTATAATAATGAACAGCTTTGGTTGACATAACCAGCTTTCTACAGTACTTCTGTAGTGTCTACTGCTACTTTACCTTCCTGTTCCTGTTTTATCAAGAACAACATAAATCATCTGCTATGAAACCACAATCAAATGATGATACTATTTCTTCTGAAGTTGTCTTTTTGGGAGATTTTTGGTTTAGCTTCCAAAATATGAACCACATCAGCACTTGACTTCTGTAATGAGGAGCTCTTTGATTGCTAATTTCTGTGGAGACTACTTGACCAATTCAGTGGTGTTAAGCCAACACTGAGACCAAGGCCTTATTGGTTTTAATAAGTCATTTTTATGAAAAACATATGCAAAGTGTTTATTATGTTTAGTCATAGAGTTTTCTCTGTCCCCAAGATCTATCTATGCATTGCTTATTACATGGAAATAGCTGCATTATACTTGTCATATGAATTTGGGGACAAATTTGACCCAATGTAGTCTACAATATTAGTTCATAAAATGATAACATTGGGTTTATAGCCCCTGTGTCTGTGTGGAAAATGGAAGTGTAAGCTAACTCAGGGAGAAAAGCACAGTATGCACTTAATTTCAGTCCGTTCTTCTCTATCTTAATGTAAACAATCAATCATTATAGAAGGAAGCACGATACCAATCCTTTCCCCACTGAGGTCAAGTAGTGACTTTGAAGTGAGATAACTGGATTCGATGATAGAAATGATAGACAATTAATGCATGCTGTGTTTAATTGTAATGAATGAACTTGATTATTTGGTTTCCAATAAAGCAAAATAAATGGTACATAAATCCATTAATAATGAAGAATCTTTGGTTGTTTGTTTGTTGTTATTTTTGATGCTGAGAAGTGGGTCACTCGGTATGTGCATAAACAAAGAAGATAAATGGCTAGAAGAGGGATAAATTTTCCATAACCTGATTAAAGGATACGTCTGGCTCCTCAGAGAATGTTATAGTGCTTAATGATTTTGTTGTTGCTGTTCTTAATGTGTCTAATGTTTGCTGTTTAAGAAAATCAAGAAAAATGTTAAAAGGTTGCTGCAGAAGGGAGCTGTCAGCAGGGAGGAGGAGACAGCCTTATTTAGCCAACAAATTCTCCCGCTGGCCTATTGAAGATCCCTCCCATCTCCACCCGAGGGTAAAGCCCCAGTGGCTTTAAAATGACAGGCTGTTAAACTGTATGATGTGACCCCCAAAACCCTGCTCCCCTGAGTGCAGCCTGGAGCATGCATGGTGCAACTGCTTGCGCACAGTCTTTGGGTACACGCTCCCTGTCAAGCCTTGTGTGTACTCTGGGGCTTGCAGCTGGGGAAGAAATCCCAGTAGCCTCCGTTTTTCCCCTTTGGACTCAAGATGCCCCATTTTTCAGCATCCTGACAAAAAAGGAGTGTCAGGCACAGTGCTGCTGCCGCATCCAAGCTGAGGAGCTGGTCTCACAGAATTGACTTCTGTTCTGTGGCAGTGCCCTTGTGCCTCCCCACCATTGGAAACCCTTGCAAGGAAAAGACCAAGAACAACCTGTTTTCTGTCCAATACGTTTGATTGATGTCCTGATACAAATTCAGATGTGAATATTCCTGGATCCCACTGGTTATGCACAGGCTCTGCAGCCCCATCAATTTGCACCAATTCTTGGTACCAGCATTCCGCAGTTACTGCATAAAATTCGCTTCTCTCCCTAGCTGCTTAATCAAAATCCAGGTGTTCCCAGAATAGTGCATGATTTTTTGGCAGTGCCTGTGAGACTAGAATTAAAATACTAATGGCTTGCGTTATTATGTTAGCATGCCACTAGTACAGTTCTGCACAGTGCAAACTACACAAGGGAATGGGCAGATACTAAGAGATTGTAGCAACAGAAGTTGTGAAAAGATGCATCAACAAAGAAAAGACTGTTATCTAGCCTTACGAGCTTTCTGCTTGCCAAATAACAAAAAATCTGCTGCAGACAAATGGAGCCATAAGAACCCCTAAAAGAGAAGGTGCAAAAATTCCATAAACATCATACAAAAGACTCCTTTGTAGTGTGAAATGACAAGCATCTTAACCACAGCAGCTGCTATTAGCGATCCCCAAAATGACAGTTAGGAGGATGATGACAGTAATAATATACCTTTGAAGGATAAAGCCTTTATTAAGAAAAAAATTAACAAAATTACTTTTCAGTATTATTCAGTAATTTGTCTAGGGTCACACAAAGGTTGAATCTGACTCTCTTTAGAGCCTATACTTTTCAGTATTCTTCTAAGAGAAGAAGCTCTGTTTTTTGCAGATCTGTTTGTGTAGCTACTGCTATAATATCATCAAGCTGGTCTTTGTTAGCTGAGGATCCTTTTCACTTTGCTCACCATTTTAGTTCCCATAACAACAGAATATATTTGCAATATGGAAACTCAGTTTCTCTCTAGTCTTTTGGGATAAGATTTTTTTTTCCACTTAAAAAAAGTTTGTAATGCCCTAGAGGTTTATGCAAACTGGAAAACTTGTGCAAACACAGTAGGTGATCTGATGAAAAGTTCTTCACTTCCATATTTAAACAACGTCATCAGGTGAAGCAACAATCCAAAATACCTGCAGCTTTTGGCTTTGTTATAGCCAGAAATTGCTATACCATATCTGCATTTTCTAATTAAGATACGAAATGCATGTTTTTGAATGTGCCTTTTTAGATTCCAACAAATTCATTGTGTGTTTTCATAAACACAGCTGTAGCTGTACCAAAGTTGGTTAGCCTAGCAAGGTTTATCTTCAGCCTATAGCTCTTTCCTGAATTCAATACTGCAGGCACAATTTAATGCAAACCCAATTTATGACTTAATGCTCCAGGGACCATAGTGGGAGATTGTTACATTATTCTTTTCTAATCCTATTTGTGTTTTAATTTGCTAAGTCTGTAATGAGGTGCATGCCTTGAATAGATTCAAGATCTTTCACATTGCTTTTGACTTTGTTTAATATAATAGATTGTACAGTTTGCATTCAGAATTGAGGTGTTCCAGTTACTACTATCTCTTAATTTTCAAAACTAGAGTAGGTAAAATTATGTTCTGAAAGTAATTGTATCCATGTTTCCTTGTTTATCGCTTAATGGTTTATTTCCTGTTATAATTTTCTGTTACAATATATGAGGTCACAAAAATAAATTCTCAGTGGACTCTGACTTGACTGTTTGAAATTAAGTCCCAAAACACTCTGAAAATATTATGGAGAAAAGTACTGGATAGTAAGTGGCTGGCTATAAGGATTCTTTTGTATTATTGCTTCTTTGATTTTTTTGTCCTGGCAAAACTCTAGTATAAATATAGAGAAATGGAGTAAAATATCAGCTATAGGAGATACTCAAGTGATGATAATCAGCGTACATCTGTTTATGCCAATGATTTATGGTGATAAAGCTACTCAAATATACCCAGAGCATTTCTGGTTTAAAATTTGTTGCCTGTGATCCCAGTTGCCATTCATTTACATGAAGAATAGAAATCCGATTTCAGATAATTTCTTGATTTAACTTTGTATTCAGGTTTTTTTTGGGGGAAAAAAACCAGAAAGACCTCCACAAAATATTTTATTTTATTTTCATGACCATATTATAAAATATACCATACCAAAAAGAATAATAAGAATTCAGAAACAAAAGAAGTATTTTAAAAGGAAAAATTCAATGCCTTGTCTCAAAATATACGGACAAGGAAGGAAGGCACGAAGGAAAGAGGGAAGGGGGGAAGGGAAGAGGGAAGTGGGGAAGGAAATTATGAAGCTAGGGAGAGAGAAATGAAAGCAGCACTGTCACAGTGACATGGATTTTAACAGGATTTTTTAACAGCATGCAGTGCAAACGTTTTTCTAATTGGTTCTCCTTGCTGTATCATACAGAGCAATATTGGGAGGAAACTAGGTTTTTGATTCCAGATGCATGGTCAGAGCCATTTGCTGTTTTCTGAGCCCTGGCACTGTAGGAGTCTTTAATAAACTCACAAAATATCTCTAAAGCAGCTAGAACATCACTGATTAAAAATGAGCTGTGTGTAGACACTCCACAGAGTACAGGAAACAGAGCTTGCACTGATGCTTACCTTTCAGTGTTTACTACCCATATCATTTCTCATCTGGATGAACCTGGTGAGGATGTGTCCCAGCTAAATTCTTTCTCGTGATACCAGTCAGCCATTCGTCTCGATTAATTAGGTAATTCTGGGTATGTTCTCTCATGTTTTCCTTTTCTGGACGTTTCCTTTCCTGGATCTATGTCCCTGGGGACAAGCAGAAGCCAAAAAAGTCCAGGATTTTATCAAAATCAAAAGACAGGGGTAATCTTTCCCTGCGTTTTTCTCCCTAATGAATATATCCTTCCGAACCCTGGAGTGTATTGCAACAGCACAGTAAAATCACACCTTATGAGTCACAATTGCAGGAGTCCAAATATGCCTCAGAATAGTGAAAGCTCATGTAACTTCAGAATGGCACTCCTGACTGACTGGCAGTCACTGACTGTTGCTGCTATCCCCCACATAGTGACTGGGTTAAGTGCAGTGTAGCTCCAAATACTCCCTGTGGACAACTTTAAAGGGTTAAGTGGCATGCAGCATCTAACCCTCAGCTGTAAGCCTGTAGGCAGCCAGATCCCCGCCCCATGTGGGTTCCCAAGGAGAGGGCATGAAGGCTTCTGACATGAATCTTTGGTGGAAAAAAGGTGCTTGACTCCAACTGTGTAATGCTGGAAGCCTTTTCACAGCTTCTGCCTTGCCCAAATCCATCAGTGCTGCCTTTCTATTTCTCTTTCACACAGTTATGCCTCTCTACACTGCCCTGACCTAGCATGATTGAGAAATTAGACAAACTTCTACATTAGTCCCCAATGGGCAACCTTCAGACATGACTAACATACTACTGGGACCAGCCTATACTTAGCCAGCTACTTCACTGCTGTAGAAGTTGTGAGTTTGGATTTTGTCAGGATGAGGGGATAGCTGAATACATATTTCCAGCTCCCTGGATAAGTGCTTTGCCACCCGCCTTTTATACAAAAACAGGGCACGAGGCACTTCGCATATGTTCTCATTTATAAGAAAGCAGCAGCAGCTACCTATCTTTCTTCCAAAATTTCCTGTGGACGCTGGAATTGCCAGTGTGTTCATTTCCTCTGCAAACGCCCATTGGACTTACATTGCCCAAGGGTTTCACTCAGAGCACAGCCCAGTTTCTGTGTGTCAGGCAGTCCTGGGCCAAGGGCTGAGTTGCTCAGAATGGAAAACAACCTGAGGGGCAAGGATGGAGGATACAGGCCTTCACAGTCAGGTGACGAGTAAGCAGGGCTTTAGGCTTATGTGTTGCACATTAACTGAAGATGGGCTTCATAGTATTTATCAGCCTTCTAATGGCTGGGCACCTCAATTACACTCATCCTGACTTCTCCTTGAGTCATTAGAGAGAGATGGGTGCTTCCTAGAGTGCACTCACTTATTAAAGGAGACTCACATTTTTTTGATGTAGGCACGTCAGGACACAGTTCCACTTTTCTTCGGAAGCAGCATCGGTTTGAAGATCCTTCCCTATGCACACTTTCAGCTCACACTGACTGCTGCAGCCATTGCAGGGCTTGTAGGCTGCCTTCTAAGTTGGGACAGTGAAAACCTGTTAAAGCAAAGCCAGAATTTCCCGTACTGCTGGCCCCTGTCACATCAAGGTTTAGTTTTGACTTCCTTTGTTCAAGAGTGTCTAGACAGACTAACTGTGGTAGTATGAAAAAAAGAGTATAGGAATATGAGGGAAGGATGTCTCTTGCCTGCCGGTGTTTTAGGAGGCATTTGTAAGACGACACATCTTGCTTATTATGGGAGATGCATATTCAAGTATTAAAATAAATTGGTGACCTGATGGTTGTCAGTGTGTACCGAAGAGCAACCTCACAGCAGCAGTACAGCTGGCAAAGCCTATAGTACCCTGTGTTTAAACAATTGAGAGTTCCAGAGCTACGAGATAATCCCTGTCAGCTGGCAGAAAAATGCACTTGCAGAGATAAGCAATGCACCTTTGGCCCAGGAGTTTTTCCTGTCATGGGCTAGGCCGGCTGCAGTGCTCTTACTCACCCCACTTATGAAATAGTCCTGCCCTTACACTCTGGGTCATATACACACTGAAAGGGCCAGGCACCTGCACAGCAAACCACCACTCATTTTCCCTTACACTTCACACCAGTAAACAGGCACCTCTCACCTGCAGGTCACCGCAGCCAAGGCTACTTTAACAGTGGGCAACCAGGCTGCTGTAGACCATTGAGAGATAGGCAGGGAAGAGCTTCCAACAATGAAACAAAAAAAATCAGTACCCACAAGATAAAATACATTCAGTGGATAATACGGTGTCTGCATGCCAAAATTCCTGGAGGTAATTAGACTTCATTTTTGCATATGCTTATTGCTTTGTCTCAATAATATTTTTCCTAAAATCATTAAATATTTTACTGTAATTCCTTGAAGACAGACAGCATCCATTCCTCCACAAATAAAATCAGATATTTGTGTTTGTTTCTTTTTATAGATCCGTGCAGGAAAGTGTGGGTGTACATCTGTATCTCTCTGTTGAACATAATCTGCTATACAGGTATCTAACCTCATAGTAGTTATTAAAAGAAAAAGAATGACAGCTGTTAGGTGCTCTTTCCAGAAAACTTAGACAGTGGTAGCTGACCTTTATCATGGCACCAGCATGTATTAGCCAAAATAATACTTTAACAGTTTTTTAGTACGTGACTGTATCTTCTGTTATAAGGAATAGCAAATGTTTAATCATAAATATTTTAATGGCTTCAGGGATTCATGGTATTCAATGACTGTGTTAAATGATAATAATCACATCTGGTTTATTACTATAGTAATTCAGCAGCTTCTCTTCAGTAGTTATTTTTTATTATATGTGCTGCGCTACTGTCATGGTCATTTATAGCAGTAATATTTTAAAGTGGCTCATTTGTTTGTTTAAGGACAGTTTCACAATGTATTTCTGTATTAATATACATTTTGTACTATTATTTCCAAGCTGCCACTGGAAAATTGATCCTAGCTTGTTACGATGAGAGGGGCTGAGACTTGTGCAGAATGCCAAAGCTGAGAGCAAGTGACGGAGCAGATGGGTGGTGTACTGGTCTCCACTGGGGTTGTAATTGCTGTTGAGTTTTATTCATAAATGAAGGGGTCCATTAAGAAATAGTTAACTAATAATAAACATCAGGGGAGGATTTGAATCAGGCAGAGCACAGACAGAACTAGAAAAATACCATAGTTAAACAGTCAAAAAGCAACAGGATATGGCCATTTTACACATTATTACCCAATAATACTCCCATTTTTTGCATGCTAGTGCACTTATAATGGAGAGACTTTTATGAGGGAGACAAGGGAAAACTGATTGATTTTGCTGATTGTTTTATTCAGATACCTGCCCACTCTCAGTCACATGAGAGAGGTCTCATTTATCTTAATGGGATCGCTCATGAGAGTAAAGGTTCGAGGATCAAGCCATATATCAGCACAAGTGGGGAGAAAGTAGCAGGAATTAGTTATCAAATTAGAAGAGAGACCACTCAAGACTGAAAAGACCTTTCTGTCATTGTTTTCTCACCTTGGAACTGCAGTTTTCTAAAACTTCATGTTGCACAGGGTGCTGCGCTTCCTGGCCATGATACCCCCAGGCATCTGGGATTCAAGTTACTTACCTGGAGAAACTGTAACAGGGGAACACAGAGCTCAAAGAGGACGGCATTTGTGAAGATTCAGAAATCTCTCTCATGGAGACCTAATAGCCCTGGTGACTGCTGTCTCTCTTAGCAGCCCAGCCTTGGAAGGTTTATGTTCAATTCAAGGGCAGCAGAGCAGCTTCTGCCATAATGACTTACATCAGAGCTTGACCAATGTGTTGAGACTTTGCATTGCCTCTATTACTGGTACAAAATAATCAGGAATTCTATTCATGGGTGTAAAAGATACAAAGGCAATTTGTAAATGTGGCTTTTGAAAGAAAAACTGGTAGAGCAAGGGTTAAATCTCTGCTCTCTATTTTTTTTTTTCTCTCCTTTCTCTCTTTCTCCTCCCTCTACTGCTTTTAATGACCTGGTGAAGGAAGCTCTGTTTAGTTCAGCAAAACCTCTCCACTATCCCACCACACAGGATGTATTGAACTGTTGCAGCAAAAGTTAAAAGGAAACTTAAGGACAATTGTTAGTGCTTCTTTTCTGCTCCATTTTCTAGTTGGCTTGATTGGTTGGTGGGCTGAGGGTAAATGGCTTTTATAGCGCTGAATGATGAATGACTCTGAAATAGTCTGTAACCAGAAGTGCCAACTGACATGCTGCTGATTTAACTGACATACGGGGGTTATGTTTGTATAGAGTCACTTAAATAAACATGTGTTAGGCTAGAGCCAGCTACGCCAGCACTTCTTCTTTGCTTTCCCCTCCACCCTCCATTTATCACTGAAAGAGAATGATAACGATTTGATCCTCGTATCAGTCATTCATTATATTAATTAATTCAAATGTAATTGTTTTAAATGCCTCTCCATTGCTGTGAGTACTTTGTACAACACTTAAAACACACACACTATCAGAGGACAAAATAAATCCTCAGTAAAAAGATACACTCATCAAACAGGCTCCTTCAGACTAGCAGTCCCTTTCATCTCTCAATTAGCCTTCAAAGCAGCCTCTCCCTAAATGCTCAGGAAAATAAATAGGTGCTGAACCTTGACAAGGAGTTCAGCTAATCCTGGCTCTTACAAAGGAGCCAAAGGAAATTCCTCAGAGAAAAAGCTCTTCTAGGAGATTCCCCCTTTCCTCTGCAACCTCTGTGCAATGCTTGTTCCTTTGTGGCTTTCTGTGATGTTTCATCAAACCTTATTAAAGTCTTTATTCCTCTTTCAAATTTTTGTCTTCCAAGTGAAGTGCAGAAATAAATTTCCAATGTAAGATTTAAAATGCATACTCGCACTGAAACACACACTTCTGTGTGATTAAAGTAGGCAAGTCAGTATGCAGCAATCTGGTTTTAACGTGTAAATCAGGGAAGAGCGCAAAAACAGGATTAGGATTTATGCAAGGGCTCTTCCTCTGAGTAGTTCTGCTTGGCCTTGGGATCCCTGGCTAACCTAAAATTCAGCCACGTTTTATTGCAAGATTCAAGCAAGCTTAAGTTCCAATGACTCAAATGTTGGAAATACATGGTTACTCAAAGTACTAGTATGAGACAGCATCTATTTTACGGCTATAATTTATGCACACAAGGATGGATTCCTCTCACATGAAAGAGTAAATGTAATTTTAAAACTCCATCAATTGCATCTACCCCAATTTTATTCTAATACTCTATTTCCCATTGCTGTGCACTGAGACTGAACTCTGCCTTGCCACAGCCAATTCCCTATTTCCATAGCAGCCTCCACATTCCATAGCAGTGCAAAAGATTATCCAAATTAGAGAAAAATAAAATAATACACTGACTTATTCATGTTAAACATCATCTGATATTTCTAGGTTTTATAAAATACCTGGGTCTAGGTCACTACTAAGCCTCTTCCTGGGATTGCCCGTGGATGAATAAGGTCACCTGTTTTCAGACCATTCTGCCCATGGTCCTATACAGAATAGAGGACGAAGAAATTTTGGTAGTGACCATGGCAGGATTTTCAATGCACTAAGTTACTAGGTGCAGAAAAGCCTTCTGTCTCTCTCCGAGATGCTAACCCACACCCAAGCCTTTGGGGTGTTGCTGTAAAGGGCTTCCTAATCCTGGGTTGGCTGAAGTAAGCAGGAAAGAAGCTGGTGACAGGCTCCAGCATGGTTTGAAGTCAGCTGTTGAGGCAAAAGCAGAAGGAATAGAATAGAAAGCTCTGCACAGCCTTCTGAGCCCCAGCTGCCTCTGCTTTTGCCTCTGTTCACCTGAGCTGGGAAATTCTGACAGTGGGTGGGAGTTTTCCCAAACTTACACCACCTGCTGCTCACACCCCTGTTCTTCAGATGAATCAAATGGAAAAGGAATTTTTAAAAAGCATACAGTGGGTATGTGGGAAATCGAAACTGGGAGCAAATTGCTGTAACCACTGTTAAGAGCTTTGGTTTAAATCTTAAATGGCTGTTTTAATATGGTGGTGTTTCACCCTTCTTTACCTTACTTGATCAAGAGGCCCTGATGGCTATTGCCTTACTTTACTCTGAGCTTGCTTTAATGATGTCAGCCCATTCCTTGGAATGAGATTGCTAATTAACTCACCCGCTTTCTCTTCTGCTGTTTGGAGGACCTCTTGCACAGGAGAACTGAATTACAGGACATAGCAGTAGCTGTTGCACTTAATAGCTTGTCGCCAGTGTGATGGGTTTAGCACACCCTTGTTTGACTATTTGGATTCTGCAGAACACTGTATGCCTGATTTCTATCAGGTCTAAGCAATGTCTTGCTGGAGGCCTAAATTATATGACAGAACCCCTTTAAGGGAAAAGGAAAACGAATACCACCCTCTATAAATTAGCTGGAACAAACAAACTAGTTGCTCAAAGTTACTGTACTTCTGCCAGGAGTCGTAAACTAGCTAGCTGTGTTTAAGAAAAGTAAAAACTGTTTTTCCTACCATGGAATAAACAGTCTCTGGGTTCTATTCCTAACCACAAATGGCAAATGTATGCAACTCTCCGAGAACTAAAATTCTGCTCACTTGCCAAATTCACTTAATCTCCAACCTTCGGAGATTAATTAACTCAATGGGGAAGCCAACACTGAAGTTGGAATAGAGGTGTTTTTTGAAGTAAGTGCTGTTCTGTTCATATAAAAAAGCTGCTCTGCTGAGGCCAGCAGAAAATTCTGCAAAATTTAACCTAGATGCTCCTGTTTTCCAGTTTTGCAAGTAACATCTTGATACGAGGTAAGAGACTTAAGGAATAGATATTGCGCACAGATACAACTATCTTTTAAGTGAAAGAGAAGTCATTTATCTATCTCCACAATTACTTGTAGTGATTTCTAAAGAAATCAGAGTAAGCACACATTCACAGAGCATACACAATGTATATGTGGTGTGGTGAAGGAGTTTTTTGGCTTTTCCATAGAAAGAGCTAATATTCTAGTTCAGCATTCAAAAAAGCAGAAGGATTGGATTATCTTATTCACCACTTGGAGCTGCTGTCCCATCTCACGCAAACTCCTGGCAGTGAAACCTGCAGGGAACCCCAGTATTCCTCCATGCCCCACCACCTGCAGATGAAGGCAGGGCCTCTGTGACATGCCTTCAAAGGGCCCATTCCTCACTTGACCACGGACTTCCCACAGAGACACCACTGAGAGTTCAGCTGGCATACCTAGTTGCTGCAGCACAACATTCGTTGCTGAGCTATGTAACAGCAGATTCTATCAGGCTGGTTACAGATTTCCCTTTAGGGGCATTGTTATGCTGTGAAGGTCAAACTGTTCCACTCCACATCTATGTAACCACAGCCTTGGGCATCTCTGAAGCGAAAAAGACTCACAATAATGGCAGATACTGCTGAGATATGTTTGGTGGGTTTGTGACATGAATTGGGATTTAACTGAGGCTGATCAGAGATCAACAAGCTAATCTTGCTTTGTGCGGAAGTCCTCCTCTATTAACCTCGCACGGAAGAAAGTTACGGACTTCACTCACCAATTCTCTGTGCTGCTGGTTAAACTAAACTCTTAAAATTTCTGTTCCAAGACAACATAGATTTCGAAAAAAATAAATGCAACAGATTATAGTTTATTCAAGTTCCTTACCTCATTTTCACCTCCACATGACATACTTCTTGCCTGTGCCCATGGGCAAATATGTAGACAGGTGCCACAGGCTGGAAAATAAAAGTAGGCCTTCTTAACAGAAAGTGAGTCAATAACAGACTTTCTCCTGACTACAGACTCAATAATAGGTAATAAAATGATAATCTTTTTCCTAGTTTCCCTCAGTCCCTACCCCTCTCTCTTGGAAATATGAATTACCTGTGATGTTGTTGAGGGAGCTTTGGGATTCAGCAGCTTTTTTTCTAACATTTTCATTGCAGCAACCATGCCAGGAGGCAGTAGTCATGTTCCTATCCATGGCCCTTCTTTTAAATCACCTGACGTCACCCTGGTTGTCCTGACTTTGCAAAGAGGCCTTGAGATCCTGCTATATTTAATAATACATCCTGTCCTCAAACCCTGGTTGTCCTGACTTCGTGAAGAGACCTTGAGACCCTCCTGTAATTACAATCACATCCTGTCCTCAAAGCCTGCACCCACACCCAGTCCCTGGCTTCCTCCTGGCACATTCTTCAACTACACATGGCTCAGTTCTTGGAGCTTGTCACAGCTCACTTGATCTCTCTTGACACTGCTTACTAACAGTTATTCAATAAGCCTTTTAAATGCTTTTATGCCTTTGTGAACAATTCTACAAACAAGGTATGTTACCAGCATGTTGGCAAGCAGTTGAGATGCTGAATTCTTTTGGAATGATCTGTCTAGGCATCATTGAAAATCCTCTCAGCACTTAATGTCTTCACAAGCCAACATAAAAAATTTCAAAATCTAATCCACTGTGTCTAAGCTTATCCAGTCGTATTAAGGGTATGGAGTTATCAGGTTTTCAATAAGTCTTTGAAGAAAAGGTTTATTCTGTTCCACAGCATTCTCATCAAAGTAGCTAGTCTTACACTAAAAAAGCACAACAAAACTCCCTACATTGAATGTAAAATTTATTAAAAGTATATGACTTTCTGCTTTATCCACCCCCGTCCCCTTGCTACTTACATTTACTCCTTTCCTTTTCCAACATTTTGGGCATTGTCAAAATAAATTTTATCAGTAACCTGTGTATTCCACAACCATATTAAAGGAAAACTCTCTCAAGTGTAAATACACATCTTCATTTTAACCTGATTCTTGATGCACTAGTAAACTTGCTAATTGTTCATTGAGAGTGAGTAATTTTCCCTTTGAGGAGCCATTACTTCATGATTTTTAACCAATGCTACGTGAAAAGCAACAAACTAGTATGGATTTCAGAAGGAAATTTTCAGTTCAGACCAGGTGTGGTGCTCAGCAGCTGAGGCAGGTTATTTTTACCATAGGATAAGATACTAACACTGCTGTTTCACAACACGTCCTCTAAGTCACTGCTATCTGAAAAAAACATGTCCCTTTTCAACAGGTATTTCTTGGTCTTTGAGCTCCCTTCCTGTCATTGGACTTCATACCCTGCTCTTGACAGATTTCTTGGGAATAGATTAAGACAATAGGATTCACTTAAGCACAAAAACATCTCTGTACAGGAAATACTAATTCCTTGGGCCTACACTGTAGCAAGGTTCTGTATGTGGTCATTCTGCCTTCTGACTGATACTGCAAACAGGAAATTGGTTAGGAGCTTGGAGATTGATGTGGGCTGCTGCATTTGGTAAGGGGAACAGGGCATATTAGATCCCTTATCTAACCATGGGGAAAAAGCTTCAATGCCTTTTAAAAGTGCCCAATTGCCTGATTCTGCCTAGCCAGTTTGACGCATTACCTTATTCATGAGCTATCATTTTCATCCCAAGGGCTTACAAACGGGTTGCATGGAAAGGCGTGTTCAACTGGATAATTGGTATTCAGTTGTGCAGAGAGAAAATTGAATGGGCAAAAGGTCCAGCTGCATATCAATGCCTTGGACTGGTTGTCACATCCAAAAACCCGGAGATTATGTCTTTCTTTCCTCCTTCCTACAATTCAGTCTACAAAAAGCAGTAATTCTCCACATACTCCATAAGACCTCCAAATAAAATGCAGAAGGATAAGACAACACAACCAATAATGTGGGGTGCAGGGCAACACTAATGACCTCATCAAATGCTTACCCTAGCCATTTTGGGGAGGCTGTGGTGGTTTTTTTTTGTTTTTGAACAAAATTACAATAATATATGAAATAGTTCTGTACACCTGATGACTGACTGGAAATAACTATAAGTAGAAGTATGTTAGTTTTACAATCGGTTAGCTATAAAGCCTGACAAATCAAACATAATTATTGAATGTATAACAGTACAAAAGCTTTTGGAACTCTAGAGCACTCACTGCAATCTCTCTGGCCCCTCTCTGAGCATCTTGTTTGGACATGCAAATTCTTCAGTACAAGCACTCTCTGTACTTTGGATTCAGTACAGCAGAGTGCAGAACATATGGTTGGTGTTTAAAAAGTCACTCTGTTAGTGACTAAACATACAAGTGCCTTTTCCCATGACTGAAAACCTGCTTTTCAGCAAGAAGCACTGAGAACAAAAAAAAACCCACCCCAAACCACCAAACCCACAAAACCTAACAAAAAAACAAAGCTAGAATTTCCATTAGAGTGATATTCTGACACTGAAGTATGAAGCTTTTTAGCATCGGAAAGTGAGATATTCCAAGTTGTATTACTGATCCTGTCCTAGTAGTCCTAAATTTGAGATTATTATGAAACATATTCTTTCTAGGCAACACTGAGAATGCAGCTACCCCTGACTGTTTTGCTACCATGTGTTTGCTTTCCGGAATAGCACAGGTGTGGACCAAATGCATGGACAAAAATGTAAAGGGGAGTGATATGATGGTGTAGGGAGAAAAGTCTTGTCTTGAGACCATCATTCAGCAACCATTTTCAAGTCCTGGTCATTCTACAGTTTGCAAAAAAAAGCCTGTGTGCACCATTTGGTCTGATATTCGTCTCATTCTGTTGTTACAATTTCCATCCAGTGTAAGAATCCTTCAGAGTACACATTACTATTACAGAGCACACATACTATGTGCTGCTAGACTGTGCACTCTCCTGACTCTTTGACAGGAGTGGTGGTGAACGCATGTTCTCTTCCAGCTCAAGCACGAGATGTGGACTTGTCAGCAAGGCATACCAAATTTATACAAAGAGAGGAAGAGGGACAATGGGACTTTATCACAGGCCTTTGGATACTCTGCTCTAGGTCTGTATCTCTGGATGTGTAGAATGATTATATCTCACAGTGCTGAACTCTTCTTTCAATACTTCAGCAACAAAGCTTATTGAGGGAAGATGCTGCTACTAAATGGTCAACATATCCTTGATGAATTAAAGTGTTTGCAAGGTCTGGGTCTGTATATTCAACAACCTCTGCCTATTTCTACCATACACAAGGATGAAGACAGAGAGGAGGGATCAGGGCAAGAAAGAAATGTATTTGCTGCTGAGAAGTCTTGTCCAATGTAACTCTGGTTGGTCTGATGACTTGGAGAAGCAAGGCAATGGGCCATGCTTCAGAAATCACAGAGATCTGCAAAGCCAAAACCGGAAACATTTTCTTGAACTTACCTGGAGGACAGGAGAGTTCAAAAACCGTGAGACATATGTGCGCCAGTTAAAGATGCACTGTTGCTCTCACCAAGTTACTGTCAAAACAACGGTGTCTTTGTCTCTCTGTCTGGATTTTAGTGGCAGGTTCAGTGAGAGCGTGGGGATAGAAAGAGAGCTGCACACAGTGGTACTTCAGAATGGTACCCACCACTACACTATCAGGCAGTAAATATATCCTGAATGGCTCCAGTGACATATGCATCATTGAAACATAAATATATCCTTCTGAAGTGAATGATTTTCAGTAATAGGAACCTGAATCAAGTTCTAGAAATTATGCGTAAGATGGGAATTTATATATGCTTGAATAATGTCTCCAAAATAATGCAGGCACATCTGAGATATCTCCCGTTAGTTGAGAGGTTTCTGAATAAGTGGTCTGGGAGTCACCCATGCTGGAATCAGCTCTAATGGCAGTGCCAAAGGGCATAGTGATAGCCTAAAACTGCTTCCCTTATTTTCTGAAAATCTTTGAAACATTCTTCTTCAATTCCCTTTACTTGTTGGATTCTTGGAGGATGGAAGTTGTCCAGTACAAACTGTGTTGAGACCACAGTTTTGCAACACTGGAAGGAAAAAAATAAAGTCTAGGCTCACGCCAACCTTGTAAACTCATTGGCAATACACTGCTCTTACTTAGAAGCAAAATTCTGTGGTGGTTCGGTCAACCCAGGGGAATTTCTCCAGATTTATGCCTGCATACCTGAAAAGGTTTTGGCATGAAATCTGTTGAAAGGAACAGAGGAGGAGAAGGATATTCAGAGTTTAATTTATATAAGCTACAGTAAGCAACTAAAAATTAAACTAGCACCTGAAACAGCCCCAGTCAAAGCATTTCCCTCCTTATCCTTTTCCTTGTGACATTTATTGCAGGGCCTTAGAGACGACTGGAGAGTAAGTGAGGATCTGAGTTTTAACACTGGAATGTAAAGCATTTTCCAAATGGGTGAAGGAAGAAAGTTTTCTTTTAACACGTTCCAGGAACAGACCTGAGAAAAATGCCTGATCTGAAAAGGCCTGATGAAGAGTTACCCTTTCATTAAGCAGGATTTTCTTTGAAGTGGCAAAAGTGTATGTGATTAAGGATGCATTTTTTGTCATGGCTGCCTTGGAAGTTGCACATCCTGTGATCATGGATTTTATTTTATTTTAATCTGTGATGCCTGACAATTTGAAGGGTTTGCATGCGGTGGACATGATGGCAAACTGTCGAATCACTCTAGGAATGTTGAAAGCTGTAAAGGCAGCTGAAAAACTTGCCTGTCCTGATAAACTGAATTGCATTGGGGCAGCAATTTTAGCCAGTATTAAATATTCAGTTAAGTGCTGTTCAGTTTCTTTAAACAGTCCTAATTGCAAACTAGAAGTTGTATTGATTAAAATACTGTGATTTGTTACCTAGGGAATTTTGCTGCTAATAGTTTCTGACCTTTTCTTTGGATTTTCCCTGCCCTTTCTCATGCCTTTTCACTCTTTTTTTTTCCTGTGTCAATACACTTTCCCCAAATATAGCTGGAAAATCGATCAAAACACAAAAATAATCTTTAAAAAGAAGTCTGTTTTCCTAATATCATCTTTGCATGTGAAGAAATCCCTACTAATGAAAAAAAGTCCACAAATGACTTACATATGTTGCTCTTTTCAGCAAGAACCTGTAGGTATTCTAAGCCTGGGCCTGTGTTTGCAAAAGTAAACGAATAGTATTTCGAACTAAATGAGTGATGAAAACCTGGGCCATTGACATTGGCAATGATGAGTGGGGATTGATAGCATCTCAAAAGTTTCTCTGAAAAGTGTTTTCTTAAAACCTAGATCTTGCTAGCTTCTCTGAGCCTTCAATCTCCTATTTTATTTGGTCTGACCTCACCTCAGGGAGCACAAGGAAGGCCCTTCCATGATCACTGTCTTGCTCCTGGGTTGTAGACATGTTGATACCTTTGGGTAGTCAGAGAAGAAATTATTTAGAAGAGTTCATCCCTGGGGAGCTTAAGGAGGCACTGAGAGAGGCTACAGAGCAAGAAGGACAGGAAGGGACCTCCCGTGCTTTCCAGCCAACGTCTTCTTAGCATGACAATACTATATAAGATCTTTCATGTAGTTATCCACTACCATCTTGCCATTGGTTTGGTTTTCTCCACTGCTGCTCCAATAGAAAACCTGTTCCAGGACCTCCCTGCTATGCTGATTAGGACTATCTTCTAATTTCCAGCCTAAATTTATTTGCAGCCAGTTTATAGCCATTTGTTCTTGTGCCAACATGGCCCTAAAACTAAAAATATGTATATTTTTTAAAATCCCTTCTACCTCCCTGTCGTTTACCCCTGGAGTATTTATAGAGAATGATCCTATCTCTTCCCAGCCATCCCCTTGCTAGACTAAACAAATCCTGCTGTGCTGGACCAGCCCTGTGGGACATCCACTGGCCCCACTGCTCTCTGCTAGTCTGGGGGTGTCTGAGGGAAAGCAAAAGGCTGAGCCAATACCAACCCCCACCCACGGCTGTGCAGAGGGCAGATGATGTTTTCGATGGTTGCCTTCATCATCTGGAGCTGTCTTTTGGTAAGACAAATGCAAATGTGACCAGGAAGGAAGCTAGGGAAGAGTTTTACCCTGCAGTGGCTGCTTCATGGGACGTGCCCGCATGCACAGCCTTGCATGCACCGTGGCTCAGCTGCACAGCATGGAGCAGGCCAGGCTTTCACCAAGGAAGGCTACAGACCCACTTTTATCTTTGAGCAGCAGATGAGCCTCAAATTCCCACCCAAGTCCACAGTAACTCCTATTCACGCTTGCAAAGTGTATAAACGAGCCCGATTAGTCCTTCCCGTCACCAACAGAAGCAACTTTCCCTGTACAAGCAACTTTCAAAGTACTGTAACAGCTACACAGGCACTCCCTCAGCTTCGCGTGCTGCAGAGGAGGCCAAAGGCTGTGCAACATACACATGCATGTTTTACCCAGTATTACAAAGCAAGAGCTTTCAGCTTATCATTTCACTGCACAAATGATAGAAGCAAAGCACAGCTGAGCAGCTCTAGGTTTGGCACGAACGGCTCTCAGATAAATCAGAGTCGTGTCTGTGTTTTTTGACAAGCTTCTACCAAAAAATGCCCCAGCGGACTCTGAAATATGACTGGAAGCAAACAGGGCTTGACCATATGTGACTAAGAAAGTTATTAATGTCCTTAGAAAAACTTCCACATCACATTGGAAACTTACAAGGTTTTTTTAATTCTGTTTTTTAATTAATGAGTTAAACTGCAACAAATAAAAAAGGTTAACTGTTGTGAGATGACAAAAACTCTTCAGCCCACGATTGAATAAGATGCCAAAATAAAAAAAAATAAGCATCTTTTGGTCTGGCTGATTCCACAACACTTTGCAAACATGTTGTTGGGGTCTTTCTCCCTCTCTTCCTAATTTTGCCCATGACTGTTGCACAGGCACTTCTGCAGGGGAAGTACAGTGACTGCTTGGTAGCAGGCAGCAGCATAGCAATGCCTGACAGTTTAGGACTACAAGTGAGGAATGTTAGCTTGGTAACTCCAAGGTGTTTTCTGCTATAAATTATAGAGAATTTACTGCACTAAGAAATTACCAGTTTCTGCAGAAAACTATAGGCAATGTGTCAGCTATAAATGATTTATGCATAAAACAACCTGTACTGCAGGAACCCAGGGGGTATAATAACTAGACAAAAAATCATTTAATCTTGTATGTAAATTTAAGTAGGCAGGAATTTGGGAAGAACTGCTTGTTTTTATTCCATCTTGTGTTGCTGCCAAGTAAAGACAGTACTCGAACAGAAAAGGCACTGATGTGGAGCAGGTAGATAGGCTTGCCAATTTCCAGGAAGATATATTTTAAACCGGCTTTTTGGTTTCAGTTCAACACCCCCTGAGAACTGATTGGTTTCCATTTGACAAGAGAGGAGTCAGAATAGCAGAAGACTCTTTCTGGGCTAAATAAGCTCAGCATGAACAATGCTGTCCATGGGCCAGATGAATCTGAAACACACTTGCATTCAGCGAAAACCTGATTCCTCCCCCCTTATTCTCATATAGTAGTCTATTAATTCTTAAGAGACTCCTATCGGAGTAAAACTGTAGGTGAGCAGAGAAAGCTGAATCAGCTACCATCTGAAGAATAGGCTCTGGGTCAGGCTCCACAGGCAAACAGACATTTCATGTCAAGTAAGTGTAATTTCAGATAGGCAGCCTAAGGCAATGAAGAAGTGGCATCACATTTTCTCCCTTGATTTTTTTTTCAAGCTGCAAGGAGCTAATTTGGTTTTGTACAGCAAAAATAGATGGCCACACTCCAACTAGACCATACTCATGGGCACTGCAGGCATGCAAACTGGTAAGGCAGCTCCTACCAGGCTCTCATTTTCACAGGGAAACATCTTTCAACTGTGCAGAGGAGGAAGAGCATTGCTCCAACTTTTGTTCATCTCTCCTCACGGTTCACCTCTCTCTAAAATGAGACAGAAAACCCACAGCTCGTCCACGCACTGCTCTGCATGCTCTTTGTGGCAGAGGGTCCCTTCCCTGGTAGGGGAAGAGGAGTGTGTGCTTGCTATTCATCAGCAAGAAATAGCACAGGGAGACGAAGGCAAGTGGTTGACATGGAGTCAAACCCTGCTGCCCTTGTCATTTTCTGTCCAGCTAAATCTTCCCTCAGTGACTTTACTAAGGACTAAGACCTAAAGAATGAGGTCCATGAAATATTTACCGTTAGCATACATGATAATGAGTTTTCTTCATATCTATATGCAATACACACACACATACAAAAGCAGTGTGCACACACATATATGCAGTCTATGAGTTATGATAGCTGTGGGAGTGATTGCCTGAAATTGTCTGCTCATTGTAAATTAAATATGACAGTTCTACATCTGCATTAATGTTATTACTTTTTTAAGACTCTTCTTTCTCAGATGCTAGTATTGGTCTTGCAGACTATGAGTATAGGCCACACTCTCCTCCCTTTGTTTTTCTTTTGGCAGAATACTTACAGAGGCGGGCTTATCTTCTTTATGGTTTTGCAGCTGGGATCTAAAGAAGCCAAGGAGGCTGAGGAAGGTTAGGGGAGCTCTGGAAGCAATCACCCAGAGGACTTTTACAGCAATCGTGCTTGTTACTCTATCACAAAGATTGCAACACAACAAGAAGGGTGAAATACAGAATTTGCCTTTGCAAGGATAAAAAATTTGTACAAACTCCATCCTGAAGGAAAGCATATACAGAATAGTAGACACTCTTCCAAAAAGCTGTGATGTGGAAGTACCTTTTTTACCACCATTGTGATGGGGCTGTCATTCCACGGTTCATTAATAAATCACACAGCCATCAGGGTCTAGAGGTAAAGCAATAACATGCTACGTAGTTACTCAGGAGACAGAGCTTTAGCGCTGAACCTCCTCAGCACCTTGGATACTATCTGAAGAGGTGTCCAGCACTGAGGTCTGTGTTTGTGCTGTAAGAAGTCCTGATATCTCCCTGCCCAGGCTCAGGAAAGCAGTGGGAGGTCTCCTTTCCACTGCCCACCATCTCCCCTCTCCTTCAGTTCCTCAACAGACAAAGGCGCCTTATAACCCAAGTAAAAGTCTGCTGCCCTTCCTTTCCTGCAATGACCACCTTGTTCTGCTCCTGCCCTTATTTATTTTTAAATTAAACCAGATTCACTGGCTTTTAATCAAACCCAGCATGGAGGATGACTAGGTTAATGTTTATCTCTTTTTTTCATCTGTGCATTTATGCAGCCATACTAACCTCATTGGTTTAAGGTTTATCTTACCCTATGTGCTAGTGCTTCCCTTCATTAACACTGGCACAACTTCCTGTTTTCCAAAGCATTAATTCAGAAAAGGGAATTGTTACCTGCTGTATGAGCATTGTAGGGATGTGCCAGGTGCATTTCTTCCTTATTTCCTGATCTTGCATTGAGAAGTACTTTCCTGAATATGTTTACAGATTTCTTTGGTGATTTCTGTAAGCTCATCCTATATAAGAAGTTATTACTAACTATGTGAATTGATTGTTGCCACAAATAACATGGGTGAGAGGGGAAAATGTCACTCTCATGGTGTGATAGAGGCATAGCCTTTTGCTGAGGCTCAGAATGAACATATTGTTACAGAGCTCTTCGAAGAAAAAGAGGCCTCATTGTTAACCTGTGAAGAAGTTTGTGTAGCTCTTAAAAACAAATTAACATCTGCAACAAGAAGTTCAAATGTAAACATAGATTGATTTACTGAATGTTTTACCGTTTATATGGCCAGGGAGACAGCTCAGGACAGAGCCAGTTAACAGACTGAGGTTAAAAAATAAAGAGGACAAGACTTAACTTTCCATAGCACCATGTTTAGACAGGAAGAAAAAGATGTGGTTTGTATTTAGTGAGCAGCTAGTGAAATGAAATATATTATGTATATGTGCTAGTACACTCTGATTCCCTGCCTCACTCAATTTTCTGCTAAGACACCATAAAGCTGAGTTACTGGCCAGCTGCACCCATTGTGCTGCTCTTTAAACATTATTAAATTGTTCTAGACAAGTAGGTAAAAAAACCCCAACATGTGAGCTGCCTAGGGTGTCTTCTCCAATGCAGAGCCTGAGCACCAAAAGCGCCAGCTGAGGTGAGAATCTGGCCACAGTCTTGTGTTCCCAAATCCCCTATAGGACCAGAGACTTTTCAAGTATAATTTTTCCCACTTTTAAGTCAATGCCATGGCGTATCACATGTCAAGCGGTGTGGTAAGTCCCCAGCTGAGAAGTAATGCTGTGGTTTCTTCTCTGGTCCAAGATCATCACACCAGTCACCACTGGGCGGAAGATTGCAGTGCTCTGCTGCTCAGGTGCACCTGGTTTGAGGTAGGAGGCCACTGTGATGCCCTGCATTGAAATATGTGATGTAGCTCATTCTATGGGAAAGGCTGAAGAAGAAACAACCTATTACATGAATTCCCACTCAAAGTCTGAAACGTGCTTGGGACTAGGAAAAGGTTGACTTGTGCTGCATAATGACTTCATTTGAACTGCCAGTGTGTAGGATCAAGAACATGAATCTATTCAAAGACCTTCCAAAAATAACCCCAGGCTTCCTCAATATATTGTGGTCCTCTCACTGACAAAACGCGACTGCATTTTCTAGCAGATTCTGGATTCTTGGTCTCCTGGCAATACGGTCTTTAGGTCCCAGATGACTGAAATCAGTCAAAGCTCTTCTATGTATTTCAGCAGAAAAAGATTGAGCCCTATATTGCATCAGTTCTGCGAAGTGAGGTTGTCATTTAACTTCACCCCAGCACATCCCAGTGTAGGAAACTGTATTTTCATGTTACTAAAGAAAGAATGCAAAGCATCAATTCACAAGACATGCTCGTAGGAATTATCACTTATCCTGCACTTGGCTGCATGAAATATGAATATTCTAAAGAAAATGCAAGTAGAATAACTTTAATAATACCAATCCTAAGGATGGATGTACTCATCTCCTATGTTTTAAGGAATATGCCTGTACTCAGTCTGGCAGCCTTCCCACAATGTGGGCTCTTCTTTTTTTTTAATTCCCATCAAGTTTTACTGCATTTGTACAATATGCAATTAATGAGCCACAGAATCATTGAAATTAGAAATGGAAAAGATGCATTAAGTCATCTAGTCCATCCCCTGACAGTGCATGATTGTTCCCTACAGTGTATTTTTATGTTTTCTAAAGCTCTGTACAGTCCAGATTTAAATGTCTCCAGAGACAGAGTTCCACCAATTCATTTAGAGGACTGCTCCATGGTCCTGTGGCCCCCACTCTCTGGAAAATTTTCCTCGTAAGGCCATGTACATCTTCCTTTTCTCACTTTCACTACTTCAGTATTAGCAGTAATCCCTGCTACCAACTCAAATAATTACCCTCCCTGCCTGATATTTATAGGTTATGTCAACATGTAGTCTCCTTAAGGACTGCTTTCATAAACTATACATACTTAGTTTTCACACCTTGCTTACATGCCAAACTGTTTCTCTCCAGTCCTTTTCTCTCCATCCTTTTAATAATTTTGTGTTGCTCTTTCCAAACTCCCTCCATGTTGTCTGTTTCCTTCTGATAAAAGGGCAGCAAAGGTAGGATTCCAGGTATAATTTTTCCAGGTTTGTACAGAAAAATGGTGTTACATACCTATTTCACATTGTTCAATCACCGTGGCTCCTCAGCTGCCATATTCCTTTAAAAATGCATATCTGAGTTGCTGCCCAGGGATACCCATATTGTAAAGACATATTATTGACTGGATGGCAAAAGCAAACTTCAGATCTTTTGAGTATTCAAAATGGCCAATATCATGGAATATCTAGGTTGTCAAAAAAAAACATGGAGGGAGGGTAAAACAAGCTTGGAAAGTGTTAAGCAGTGTCACTTACTTGTTCCACAATGTTGAGAGGTCTCTAGAGATATTTTAAAGTAGTGAGCACTGGACTTTGTATTTATCCACAAAATGATAGCAGCTCAATATTTTTTGTGTGGCATCTTGATCTTGTTACAAATACTGTGAGCTTTGTCACAAGTGCCCATTCTTCTGCATCCTTGACCATCATCAAGGAATGGGAGGTTTGATCACTGCATTTTAGGATCCAAGGGGTTAATAATTTTGCCCTTCATTCCACAAAGTGTGAGAGCAAGTCTTTACTTTCAACAGGGAGGTGAATACTGAGAAGGGCTGAACCAAAATCAAGAGACATAAGAACATCAAAAAAAAGCCACAATGACAACAGTATAAAATCCTTAATAGAATAAAATAGGTGGATGCTGTAGCAACAAAATGCAGTCATGGTATTTCAAGTGAAGTGATTCCTTCTTCTGCTCTAAATCCTTTTAATGTGCCTTCTATTGAATATCCCATACAGGTGGAGTACTATAAATTCTGCTATCTAGCAGCACACACCGTTTGTATGAACACTTTATTCTGGCTGAGTGCAAGTATTAATAGCAACATGGATGCTTTCTTTCAACCCCTTCCTTTCTCTGGAAAAATTTATTTCTGCTGCCTTTGGCAAGACTTTCTCTGAGGGAGCTCCCACAGAAGAAACAAATACAGCGAGAGAGAAGTAATTCTAAAACTCTTTTTTATGACAGATATTTATGATAGATAGACATGTAAAGTTGTCTTGACCTATCTGTATGTTTCTCTCAGGCTATACCATTCTGAAAATTAATTCTTAATGAATCTTTAAACGTGTGAAGAGTAGAGCCATGTGCTCTAGCAATAATAATTAACACAAGTGAAACCATAGGCTTCTTAGGGCGGGAGTGAATTATTTTGTACATGTCTGCAAAGTGTCATCCACCTCTTGTGAACTGAGTTAAATAGCAACATAAAGAAGTAAATAACCTGGCAGCAGAGCATTGTTCCACATAACCTCATCATTCACTTTCCCACGCATTGATCTAATACACAATGCAGATTTTCAGGAAAATGGGATTTTTTTCCATGGGTGATTTTTGATGGCGTCATATCAGAGAACCTACAGCCATAAAAGACCTACTAGGTCAACTGCACTGTTTCCCTGCTCCTGTCAGTACAGCCTCTGGAATGGGACTAGCACAAGGATCACAATCAAGTGTATCAGTAAAATAATTCACAATAACTGAAAGTGCCAATGTTCAGCAAAGCAAAGATGGAGTGAAGACCTGTGCAGCTGACTGTCATTGCTATTTCCTTAGAAATGGTTTCACTGTGGGATAGTCCAGGTGGCATACGAATCAGCTCATTGCTCTTTCATGGCCAAGCACTTAACCATTAATGAGCTAAATTTAGTTT